>OX608080.1:15389661-15609661 GCA_951509765.1 Sphenella marginata | reverse complement strand
CATCCTATGGAATATCTAAACACAATGGAAATGTAGGATGATGTAGCTTTTATGGGATTTTGTTTTATGTGCTTTTGTTGTTGTTGCTTTGTTTCAAAATTGGTAATTAAAATTTTATACATTTAAATTGAATGGTTCATTAAAGTGAAAGGAGCTTGAGTAGGGTGAAAAGGCCTAGAATGAGTAATTGTACTAGTTTCAAAAACTTGACGGGAACAACAACTTTGTGTCTCGATTTTGTGGTCAAAATGTTTTAGAACGAATCCAAAGGGTAAATTAAACAGATAAGCAAAAATTCTAAAAGGTTGGCTTCGAGCTGGAAGTAGAAGGCAATGAGGACTGCATTTCAAAGTTAAAGCCGAATGAAAACCTAAGAAAAACGTGAGACAAAAATCAGTACTAAAATTGCTATCAGGAACGGAACTTTATAGCAGGAGAAAGCGAAACTGAAACCCGAACCAGCAAAGAAACCGAAATCTGTGCTAAAAGTGAAGCGAAATCGGAATATAATAGTCACAAAACGTTGAACTGAAAATTGAACTAAGCTTTAGTTAAACCAGAAACCCGAACGGTTTCAAAATATATTCCGAAAGCAGAATCGAGAACGGTACTGAAACAGTAATCAATACGGACAAAAATTTATCGAAACCGATAGCAAAATTTTTAGTCGAATTCGAATTAAAAAATAACCGTATCACTTTCGAAACGGTAACGGAAATCAGAAATTAATCCGAAGAGCGTAAGAGAGTTCTAATCGAAATGAGAATTAAAAAATTCGAAAGTGAATTTGGAACCTAAACCGAATCTAAACAAGTAAGGAAGTCTAAGTTCGGGTGAACCGAACATTAAATACCTAGCGTTAGTTTTCAGAACGAGATACAAAAACCATGACTTGGCAATGATATAGGCCCTAGAATGTTATTTGAAATTTTCTATATCAAAAAAGGGGGCGTGGTTATCATCCGATTTCGCCCATTTTAAACACCAACCTGCCTTTCCCAGAAAGAAACCTGTGTACCAAATTTCATGCGAATATCTCAAATTTTACTCAACTTATGTTAATTTATGTGATTTTCGAAATTTTCGATATCGAGAAATTGGGCTTGGTTATCATCCGATTTCGACAATTTTCACAGCAGCTCGCCTTGGCCAGAAAGTAGCCTGCATAACAAATTCCATGAAAATATCTCTGTTTTTACGCAAGCTATGTCAATTTATGTGATTTTCAAAATTTTCGATATCGAAAAAGGGGGCGTGGCTATAATTCGATTACGAAAATTTTCAACAGCAGCCTACCTTGGCCAGAAAGTAACCAATACACCAAATTCCACGCAAATATCTCAGTTTTTACGCAAGTTATGTCAATTTATGTGATTTTCGAAATTTTCGATATAGAAAAAGGGGGCGTGGTTATTATCCGAAATTATATTTCACTACACAAAAGATATGAATGTACATATGAAACGAAAATCTCTGGTTCGGAGTCGTTGCTTTTGATTTCATTTAATGTATAACATTTCCTCGTAGTGATCCAAAAAGCAACAAAAATGTACCATTTGATAATTCCAAATCTCTACAACACATATTTTGCATTTTATGTATCCGTCTGGCAACAAACTTTTATTAAATTATCTAACTACGTTAATAACATTGTTTGTTGATGACATTCTCACAATTTCTCTTCTATTCTCAATATTCTTAAAGTTTTCCATTTCATGTTGCTATTTACATATGTGTGTATGTAGATTTTGTTTTTGTTCTTATTTGTTTGCCTATTTGTGGTAAATTGTCGATTTCACTTTAACGCCAAAGTCATGTATTCAAATTTTGTATCAGCATATGTACTCGTTCCATTAGTAAGGCCGTATGTGTGTATGTGTAGGTGCTCTGTGATCTTCAACAGCGGATACAAATGTCCACACGACACACATCGACGTGAGCAGATGTCATACTGTTTGTGAATCGAAGGCACACACACGTTTTCACATATGACCACGATTTGCTACAATAAAATCGGCACACATACATACATATTTGCGTATATTTTCATGACTTCAAGCACTCTATACGTATGTACGTGCGTGAGTGGATCACGTAACAAAATCTAAGTGAAGATGTTGTTGTTGTTCTGTTTTGTGCTTTGGGGAAACGGCTGCGTTCTAGATTTTGCGTCGTACGCGTTTGACATGTCTACAAAAATGAAAGTGCAGTGATATGTGTGATTTTGCATATGAGAGAAAACCTACTGGGGTGACTGCTGTTTATATGGCTTCAAGAGTAGGCATGTAAAATAAAGAATTACTCGCAAATATTTTGAGTCGAATTTTAACTTTAACTTTAACTCGAAATGATAAACTGTTCAGGGAAAATATGGAGATAGTGAAAAAGCTACACCAAGCCCGACTTGGTTTCGTTAGTGGCGCAGAAGTACAATTTTTCGGAAAAATTTTTTCAGAAATCATTTTTCAGAAACCAAAAGTCAGAAGGAAAAATTCAGAAAACTTTTTTCAGAAACCGAAAATTCCAAAACACATTTACGGTCATGCATTGACCCACTCGTTATCTACATTTTTATTTTTATAACGATATTATGAATGATTTTTTGGTTAGGTTTGAATGCGTTGTGCTGCACTTAATTGGTAAATATTTAAAATTATAAGCCATGAGCGGTCATACATATGTTAACCCATTGACGAAATTTTTTAACATCAAAATAGTTTTACAAAGGCTTAAGTAGTTGATTTTAAGCGTTTTAACCCTTTAAACGCCACGCCTTAACCCATTGGTGACCTAAATTTTTTTTTTTTTTTCATTTCGAAATAAATTTCTTTGCCGGTATGTTTAGCGTTATAACACAAGTAATCATGCATTAACCCTTTGGTGAACAATTTTTTTTTTCTTTAGAATTCAAAATAAAATTCTTTAAATAGGAGTTGCTATAAATATTTGTAAGGTTCTTTGGCAAAGTTGCCTATCTAAACATTCAGAAAGTATTTTGCACAAAATTCTATTTTTTTCTGCCGTCTCATTACTTTCTGAATTTTCACTTTCTGAATTTTTACTTACTGAATTTTTACTTTCTGAATTTTGACTTTCTGAAAAAAAAATTCTGAAAAAATGTGTTTCTGAATTTTTGTTCGCAGTAGGTACTCGTAAAATATCCCTTATGCACTCATCCACTACTTTTAGTCTCATAAAAAAATATGTATGTATTCTAAAAAAACAAATTCTTGCATATCTAATCATTTACACCGCCTGCTTTTATAGATCATTCGCTTGCTATAAATGTAGACGTAGTATGAAGGGGTTTTTATGACTGATAGCAACCTAACATTATATACTCTGCTGTGGGCAGGGCCACGCCCATTTTCGAAAATGTATAATTAATCGATACTTTTAATCATGAAGTCAGATGCAATTATTTTTCGAAATGAAATGACATTAAACTTTTCTCTATAATCCCTTTACAAATGTCTGTAGTAAAAGTGGGCGTGGTCGATTTCTCTAATACTTTCTTTGTAGTAACCTGCATGCCGAATGAATATTTTTTTTAAACGGGTTTTGTTATAATCATAATTGTTTTTATAAAAATAAATTAATGACACTTTGGAGTAGCCACGCCCCTTTTCACTAATGTAAAATTTCTGGAATGCCACAATTCCTTTAAATTTTGTTTATTATAAGTTTTTTATTTATTAAGCAATCAGTTATTTTGTGTTTTTCAAAATATTCCATACATCAAAAGTGGGCGTGGCTAATAACTATGTAAGACCTTTATCACTTTTCCTTACTCATGCCTACTTCAATGCACACAATCCCAACGGAGTATAAAGTTTATAATCCTATACATCAGTTTTGTCATCTCCTAAAGTCTTACACGCACACTTTTCACCTTTTAACGAATGTGAAAATGTAAATATGAATTCGCTCCCCTTTTAGCTTATTTTGCCACAATTACCACAGCTAACCAAGTTGTTATTTTGTTTTCACTTTTTTTTTCTCTATATTTCTCGTTGCTTTATTTTGGTCTTTTGATCTGTCGGGTATGCTGCCTTTGTTGTGGTTTCCCATGGCTTAGGCAGCTCGTCGGCGTATAAAAAGCCATTTTTTTTTTCATCAACAAACATATGTACGTACATATGTATGTATGTATTAAGCTTTCACTCGTTGAGCTTTTTTTTGTTGCATTTAGTTTGTGCGTCAGGGTCATCATATACCTATTTCTTATGACCTGTCTGTGTATATGTAAATATTGGACAATATGCTGCAAGTCCTTAGATGAGTAGCTTAGAACCTACCACACAGCTACTAATTCGAATATGTTACGTATACGCCACGTAGTACACGAAGCAGATGAGGAGATTGTGTATGTAGTGCATGCGTGCTACAAACACGAAATCAATTAGCTCTTGAATAGGTCCATACGTACATACATCTGCATATGCTGGCTTAGAAATTTTTCCCACCTAAATACGCATTCAAATTAACCCCAATCTCACAACCTTGAAAAGTGTTCGTAAAACGAATGTCTGAAGTTCGTATATGGAATTCTAAGTTTGAATTTGAAGAAGCTATATTTATAACATGTTGATGGAAGGCAGAGACAGATGTACTGTTTTGGGCGTGAGGTACCCTACGATATTCCAATACGGGCTTGGACCATAATCTGGGTACAACTAAGATACACTCATCGCTCCCAATTTACATAGTGAGCAAGGAAAGTTTTGAAGTCGAGATATTGAGTCGTGGGTAATCTTCATTAAAAAGGGGATTATGAGGGAAGCAGGTATTGCTTTTAAAATAGGCCAAGATAGTACGCATCTCATTAACTTCCCTCTTGAAAGTTTCCAATTTGAACTGCATCCATACAGAAGCTCGCTATTCCTTAGTTTCTCCCTACAGCTTGTTGCTTAGCATCAATTAGTTGAAAGCAAAAATGTAATACCGTAAACAACTAATACCGATAGATTGCTGAAAGTATAGTTTTATACCTGAATTTTTCAACAATATTTTTGTATGATTTTAAAAATTGAATTTTAAAAATTGATATTAAAATAATAAACAATTTTTTTTATGTTGATTTTGGCCACGTTTATTTCAATAGGGCTTTGAGCGCTTTGTTTTTTTTTTTTAGTAAATCTCAATTTCTATGCTAGAATAGTCCTATTATGCGCTTTTAAAAGTTTCCAATACTAATTTCTGCAAGCAACATAAATTCGAAAATAAATTGTTGAACAAACCATAAACAAAGAACCCTTTTCATTCTGGTTTCACTGTCAATTTTAATTAAAATTTTTGCACAAAACGGGTTGCCATGTATGGCGCTTTTGTATTTCATAAAAAAAAAAATTGAAATTTTAAAAAAGTATTTAATATTGTGCATGTGCGGCGCATATTCGAGCATGTCAAAATAAAAGGTGAGCTTGGGTTAGTTTGGGTAAAAGTGAATGTTGTATAGCCAGTTGCGGAATATATAAAAATATATATAAAAGGAAATTGTTAGGCAGCATAAATTGTGATTGGACATGATAACTAACTGGAGTGAAACTTTATTATTATGTAGAATTTTTTTAAATTTTACAAAATGTTGTGCCTAAAAACTTTTGTCCGAGGTTTCTGCATTTATATCTACAACAACAAGTACGCACTAAATGCAAAAACATTATTCAAGCAATCGTTACAGTTTGCCTTAAAGTTCGTTAGCCGCAAAAATTCATTTCCAAAATCTTATCCTACAATTTTTCATACCTAGCAACTGGGTATAAACAATCACACACATGTAAGCTCATCCCATTTATTTTTATTTTTTTTTCCCCTCATCTCGTCAGTGGTCAGTGGTTTAGAAAATTTTAATTTTTTGTTTTTTTTTAGAAAGTCAATATCGAACGTCGGTTGCCAGTCAATAATTCGTTATGTTGCGCACGGCTGTAATTGACAGCTTCCTTTTTAGTGAATGCGTGCGTGATGTAGCAAACCTTGTTTGGGCGTCATATTTTTTTTTTGTTTTACATTTCACTGAATTCTGCTAGTTTCCTTTGTAAATTACACACATATAAATGGAAGCATGTATGAGTCGACAGACCAAGTAGGCAACAACCATTGTAGTTCATTAAATTTGTAGTTCACTAAAGAGAATTTTTGTGGGTTTATTGTTGCCAGTCTGTGCGATGCCAAAGTTGCTTAATCACTGCCAACATAAAGATACAAGTCCATTAGACTCAGTAGAAAAAAAAAATGTTGTGCTTATATTCTTGATCTTAGAAAGGGAGCTTTTTACAAAGTTATGCTAAGCTGGTAATACTTCTGGCGCTCTAACTAGTACTTAACTAGTTCACAACTAGTTAGTTGGACTGCAGTGCACATTCGTATTTTGACGTGTTTTTATGTTTTTTGGCGATTTGATTTTTTTGTTTGCCAGTTTTTTTTAGCAATTTCAACATTTTAGTTGTTCATCTACTTTGTTCGTTTTCTGATTTATTTTACTAGAATTTTCCTTTTTTATTATTACTTTTTTATTGTATGCCGCTGTTCAGCTTTCAATTTCTATTTTCAATATATTTTACGCACTTTTGCTTTCAAGGCTTTTAGAGAGCAAATATAATTGGTGTGGGGCATCGAAGCACTTACAATGCACACCACCCACCGCAGCACTATATAACACAGAGGGTCGAGTGAACACTGTTGCTTGCAGTGCCGCCTTCTTCTTTGACATTTCTATGATTTAAACCAGCCAGCCTTTGATCCATTTAATAGTGCATGCCTTTCACTCTTTCAAACGAAAACATTTTAACATTAATTGATTGTTGTGTTAGTGCATACGTTTGAGGGTCGCATGTCATATAGATTATATGTACAGCAGTGTTCAATATAATAGTAGTGAAATTGACTTAAAAGTTTTTCAATTAATCTGCACAAATTTTTACTGAATTTTTAGACAATTTTTGAGCTTGCAGTTTTGTAGCCCACGCAATTATAATATAAATTGTTCATGAATTTTCAAAATTTTGTTGTTGAGGGTTTTCTTAATTTAATTTTGTGTGGAAGACAATTTTGCACCAGTAAAATACAAACTCTCGAATTTTCTGGAGTTTTTGAGCAAGTTTTGACTTTCATAATGTTATACTAAAATTAAGTGTCCTGCAAAACTGTGTGCTCAAAAATTCTATAGTAATTTTGAAATTTTTTTTTGCAGATTTTGGGGTTTAAATAACTTTTTTGAACTTTATTTAGACTTCAGTATTTGCTGTATTTTAAAAGAAAATGCTTAAAAAATTTAATTTCACTACTATTATTTTGCACATTACTGTATGTATGATCTTGTGTTCGCAAACAAATGTTCCTTTAAGTCTCAACTTTTCCGACAATTTTTTTTCTGTCTGATTGTTTGTGTGGTTTGCCAAAAAACTTTGAAGCAAGTGATTACCTTTAATAAAGTCCCATTTGCGAATCACTTGCCATTAATTTCGCTCTTCAAAGTCTTTCAAAACATCTCGCATTCTTTAAAGTTTCCACAAACACATATGGAAGGAAACTCATCAGCGTTGTTGAACATCTATGTACATGTACAATTCGAAGTTACGCTTTGTTAACGCTTTAACGCGGTTACCACTCAAACTCATTAGGATGTCATAATACCATCTGATATCGTAAATTTCAGACGTGCGTTTGGTTATGTTGCAAGAGGAAATTTCAGCAGCATAAGAAACATAATTGCCTAGAGAAAAAAAAGTATGCTCGACAAAGCAACGTAATGACAGCGAAAGCGACATGTTTTACAAATTATGCACACTTATGTATGTCTCTATACATATGTATGATTCACGAAAATGTGATGAGCACAACCACCAAAAAATTTTTCGCTTATGCAAAGCTTATTTAATTTTGTCAAGATGCTTACTAAAGTCTAACCAGTATATACATAGGTATTTATGTGTATCTACTACTCGTATTATGACTACTGTTACAGTTTGAATAAAGGCTATGGTTATGGTGATAATTATGGTTATACATAGTTAAGGCTATTATTACGGTTATGGTTATAGTTATTGTTATGGTTATGGGTATATGTAGCTACGGTTATGGTTATGGTTTCGGTGATATTTATGACCATGGTTTTGGTTACAGTTATGACTATGGCTATGGTTATGGTTATGGGTATGGTTACGGTTACGGTTACGGTTAAGGTTAAGGTTAAGGTTATGGTTATGGTTATGGCTATGGTTAGGGTTATTTTTGTGGTTAAAGTTGCGCTCATAATTATACGTTTTATTCACCAGTTCGAACAAAAACATTAACAGCAAGAAAATACAAGCACAAAAAATCCCAATGAACTCTCTGTCTCTTTGAGATATCTGAGTATTGGCTAAGTGAATAAACTTTAAATAACTCACCATTTTGCTATTTATTGAGAGCCCCTGCTTACCTTTCATAACATACTAACAACATTTTTTGCTTACCATTTATATTGTTATATGTTAGTCTCCGTGAGGTTTTGGCCTTGGTACAGCTTCTTGCAGAGTCAGCAATTTCCGGATGATAAACTTTGAAACTTTTTTGTTTAAAGCACGTAGCTGTGTACTTGTTGTTGTTATTGTTGATTTTCAAGTTATTAATGTTGACAAATCTTATCGTTGGCATTGTTGTTTTTTGATACTTTATGTTTTGCTTCTTCTTCATCTACCTCTGACGCTGTTGCTACAGCGCTTGCAAAGGTAATATTTTTTGTTTGTAAAATATTAAATGCTTCTTTTTCTAAAAATTATTTTCATCTTATTTTTCAATGTAAAGTACATTGTTGTTGTAACGATGAGTGCAATTTTTGACTGCCATACTGTGGCGTTTAAAGGAATTACATGTGATTATTTTTAAATGCGCACACACACACACACATTCTCTCCTTCGCGACTGCTATTCGCTTATACGACGAAAGTTTTTTTTATATAATTTCAGCTATTAAAATTTCCTTTCTCATTTATATGAATGCGTATTTGGTAGCACGCACACACTCTTCAATATGACCATGTACATATGTAACTATGTGTGCAGCCATAAACTTTTCTTTTGATGTGAAAAATTTTAAGAAAAAAAAAAAACACATGGCATGCCCATACTTGGACTTGAAAGTCAAGCATATGGTGACAACGAGCATAAGAATTTGGGAATAAAAGCTTACAACAAAGCCAAAAAACTTCACATAGTTAGCCTAAAACATAAGTTTTTATTTCATCTTAACTACAGCTGTTGTTTAAGTTTCAAATAAAATATTCAAGTAAGCCAAGTTGTTTCTTGCTATTCCAACCACCATCATGACACATGGCAGTTGAACGTCCATGGAGCAGCTCATTGCGTCCACACCGAATGCGGTTTTCATCAGGGGAAAGAGGGCACTTTTTTCTAGATACCCACCTGCTACTTTGCTCTGATTTTATGAGTTCTTGGATACTTTATCCTAACATGAATACGAGTCTGTATGACAGCGGCAAATGGAAATAATCATAGGGGGCTCAGATGAGTTCATGATTTAAACTTGGAATAGTATTAAAAAACTAAAAACAACCTCGGCTAATAATCAGCCAGAAATTGGCGATGCCGATGCCGATGTCAAAGCCAGTGTCGATGCCGATGCCGATAATTTATTTACTAAATATTTCTTTTATTTACTATTTACTTTTTCTGACAAATAAATCAGCAATCTGATAGCCTAGTGATTAGCTGAGCGTGTTAAAAATTCTTTTTTGAAGAAGTCACCTTAATAATCGCCTTTCAGAACCTTAGCATGCCATACGCATTTGATGTTTTCTCGATTCTTTATAGTGATTGCAAAATGTAAATAAATTTTTAGAATTTTTTTTTTTTTTTTGCGTCGGACTTCCTTTGTATGCAGCCACTGGCACATGGCTTAGAATCTGCTACCACTTGGGGGAATAAAAGCGTGTCAGCATGTCGGCATGTGTGCTTTGTAATAAAAAGTCGCATAAAAATTTGTTGCAAAAAGGATTATGTTACAATTTGCTCATTTTTTATCACAGGCAAATGTGCGAAAAATGTCGAGTGCCTTGCGCGTTAACTGGCCACTTTGTTGCTGTAAGGCACACAAAAAAAAAAAAAAAACTATGCCAATATTTCACACAATTTTTTCAAGCTGAATTTTCCGTTCTTTCACTTTTCTCCATAATATCGTCTATTTTATTTTACTACGATTTTATGACTATAGTTGGGGCAAGTTCATAGAAGTGCTTTAAAAGTGAAGAGTCGTTAACGAGTGTGAATAAAGTTATAGCGAAGGATTACCTCTAGTGCTCATACATTAGCAATATTTTGTATAAGAATTTCGGGACAAATATTTTTGAGTGACATTTCAGTTCCTACTTTGTTTCTGTTTTTAATATTTCTGAAACTACAGTACTCAAACAGAAAAATTATACACTTTCAACGCTTGAACTACGTGTTATAAAAAAAAAATAAAAAAAAAATGCAAATTTATAATACCAAAAATTTTAAATTTTCAAAATCGCAAAAATTTAAATACGCTTTTTTTTATTACCACCCATATTGTCAATTGCGAAGCGAATGCATTTGGCGAGTCGCACAGATTTTTAAACTCACCTAAAATTGTTATTGTGTGTGGTGAATGAACTTTTTCATCTGCTGTGTGATATCAAAAGATAACGTGAATTTTTCAGTTATTTTTTTTTTAATAAATAAAGTTATAACAAAAAAAATTTTCAATTTTCAAATTTGCCTTCCAGTTTCTAATTTTTTACTGTATACTGTTGTATTAAAAGTTACTAAAAAATGTAAAAAAAAATATTTTTAATTATAAAAAAATTTTAAATTTTTAAAATCGTACAAATTAAAGTTCGCCATTAAAGGTTGGCTTACATTTTTTTGCATTACACTTTTGATAAACCGACAGATATCTTAATAACAATTTTTTTTTTTTATTTGAAAAATACATTCATAGTCATAACAAATAATTCATTTAAAAAAATTTATTATTTTGAAAATTGTGAAAACCGAAGATCGCCATTAAATTTTGGAATGTGTTTTAACTTTCTTTTGTTTTTAAAAAATACATTCATAAAAGTTCATAAGTCGAAAAAAAAAATATTTGAAAAAAAAAATTTGAACTTTTTAATTTTAGAAAAATTTTAAAATTTTACATACTTACTAAAACCACCATTCTCAAAATTTCAGAATATCTTTAGGTACATAACAAAAATATATTCACGTACATATATATTTGTGCTCCAAAACTCAATACAGATCTGACTGACGATTTAAAAATATTACTGCCTTTTCTTTCTCATTTTATTAACCGAAACAACAACAGCAATGAAACTTCTGAGCAGGTTTGACGAAGATGTTCTTAAACTCTCCATATACATACATGCATACATACATATATATACAAATACACACTTTGTTAAAAAATTTGTTGCAAATTAGAATTTCAATATACCTACATACATATGTACATACACACATACATACATATCCGAGAATGCACTTGTACTCTTTATATAATTTCCTGGTCTCCATTTCAAGGATAATGATTTATGCATTTAATTTAGGTTGAAATTGCTTTAGCAATTTTCTGCTCACCACAGCACTTTGTGCGGTTGCAAAATTTCTAAATGCATTTTAAACTGTAATTTTCATACATTCGAAAATTATATCTACATACATACAAACGTTATTCGTATAACTTGAAATTGAGAAACAGAGAATATAAAATGAATAAGTGATTTATGTAGCTTTTGAGCCGCCTGCTGGTTGAATGGAGTAACTAGCCACTATCGTCTTTAAGAGCTTACTTTTTGTTACTTGCTTACAGTGTTGCCATGCTTCACTTTTTGGGAGAGACAGTTTATAATTTAAAAGTGCCAAAAGAAGAGAAAAATCTAATATTTTAGAGTGAACACTTAATTTTTCTCTTTTATACATACATATAAATTTTAAATGTTATATGTATTTCGGTATAGTAGCCAGATATTTGGGTCTTGCCTTGCCCAACCGTTGGTTAGGTAAAATCAACTGCTTCTGACTTGAATGAAATTTGTTGGAGAGCTTTCTTTTATCGTTAACCCGAAAGTGGTATAATTTGGTTTGTGTCAAAATCCTTTTTCTATTTGACTTCGATAAAGGAAGCTCCTTAAAGTACCACTTTTGTTTAAAATTTTACCAAGTGCCAACCATGTCTGCTAGCCTATATTTAGTGCTCTTGTTGTTGTTTCACTGCTACAGCGGTAGCATGCACTTCAGCTGAGGGCCAGCCGTACGGTCAATGTTGGTATGCAATAATTTCGTTTTCGTTTTAGTTTGTTTTTGGCTGCGTCCTACATTTATTGCTATCACAAAAACCCAAACGCACACATACACATACATACATACATAGTAGATACACCAAAAACTGCATTCACCTGCATAACTAATGGCTTAGATATCTGTGTGTACATGCTTAAACGTGTTTAAATTGTGCCTTCGAGCGCTTTTGTTAGCCCATCAGTAAGAACATTTCTTATTAGTCAAGAATTTACGTTCAAATTTTTTTTTTTTTTGGTCTTGTGAGAAATGAAAATCGATTTTTGAATTATTGCGTTCATTCACGGCTCCATACTCGCCTCACATACACACTCAAGTTTTTATATTTACAGACTTTTGCACTTCACATTCACCACTTCATCAGCGCGTTTGCTGCTCCTGCTGCTAGGAGGTGCGGCGCTTTGCTACATTTGAGTTGCAACATTTCACTTGTACTCAAAAACGCCAGCAGGCTACTTCGATGGTTTTCGACGAACTTTGTGTGAACGTTTGCTAAGGTACGGCATATCAACTTTGGTAAAAATCTCTTTTTGGCAAAGTTGATTTGGTCTGCTTGCTAGCAAAGTTTTAGACTCAACATATGTATGTTGAAGCTTAATTAAATTTTGGACTTCCAAAGGCGATTTATTTAAGTTCGGTGACGGGTTTCAATTAAAATTTGCTGGAATTCCAAGAAGTGTTTAAGGGCAGGATGTCAGCATTCAGCATTTTTCTTATTGTGTTCCAGCTGCGTTGTTGAGAGTAAAACTGAAATACATTGGTTCCCAGGATAAAATAAAATAAAATAAAATAAAATAAAATAAAATAAAATAAAATAAAATAAAATAAAATAAAATAAAATAAAATAAAATAAAATAAAAGAAAATAAAATAAAATAAAATGAAATAAAATAAAATAAAATAAAATAAAATAAAATAAAATAAAATAAAATAAAATAAAATAAAATAAAATAAAATAAAATAAAATAAAATAAAATAAAATAAAATAAAATAAAATAAAATAAAATAAAATAATATAAAATAAAATAAAATAAAATAAAATAAAATAAAATAAAATAAAATGAAATAAAATAAAATAAAATAAAATAAAATAAAATAAAATAAAATGAACTAACGCCTGATCAACGAGGATCCGCCCCCCAGGAGCATAAGGAGCCATCTACGCAAACACTACGATGAGATCCGGCACCATTTTTCCACGCCGTTTGATCCTAAGGTGCACCGGCAGGCCCTCACCCTCATCCACACAAATTCGGTAAATTCCTATGTTGGCTCTCTCCCGGTGAACGCCGTTCTTCAGGCAGCAACACCACCCGTTGCCGAAGAGGAGCGCGAGCTGCCTAGGGAGACTAGGGTGATGCTGGCCCAACTCCGGTCTGGATACTGTAATAGGTTAAACTCTTACCTATCCAGACTGAACCCCGACTTGCCTAATGTCTGTCCGGCATGCGGCTTGTCCCCCCATACCACTAACCATCTTTTTGTCTGCTCATCTGAGCCTACTCTTCTAACACCCATATCCCTCTGGTCCTCCCCTGTTGAAGCCGCTAGGTTTTTAGGACTTCCGTTAGAAGAGCTCGATGACAATATTGGGTAAGGTTGATACTGACTACCTAGGCAGGGCAAAGTAGTGTTAAAACAACAACAACAACAACAAAATAAATAAAATCAAATAAAATAAAATAAAATACATATGCTCGTTCTCTACTATTTTATTTTGACTTTTGTTTTAAAATTTCAATACAGATCGTTTAAAAGTGCAACTCTTGCTTCAATTTGAAAATTGTATCTGTTTTTTATAGCTCAATATTCTCCTCTAATCAGACATTTGCCCTATATCTATTTGCAAAAGCACATGTTAGTTGTTCTTTCGCTGAAAATTTTTAATTAAAAAATCTCATTAAGTGGTTTCTTGCCGCTGGCACAAAACCGCAAATGCTAAAACACAAAAACTGTTTGAGGGAGCAAAAGACAACATACCAATAAACACAAATACATACATACAATATTTAGCTATATCGAATACACAAACAATCAGTAAAAATACCTGAACATTGAAAATAAAATATTTCAAACCGGTTTTTTTGGTAACTAGACTGAAACTAGTTCTACAGAATGTAAAGGGAGGAGGGTCAGCAGGCCCTCACCCTTATCCACACCGATTCGGTAAATTCCTATGTTGGCTCTCTCCCGGTGAACGCCGTTCTTCAGGCAACAACTCCACCCGTTGCCGAAGAGGAGCGCGGGCTGCCTAGGGAGACTAGAGTGATGCTGGCCCAACTCCTATTGTAATAAGTTAAACTCTTACCTATCCAGACTGACCCCGACTTGCCTAATGTTTGTCCGGCATGTGGCTTGTCCCCCCATAATACTAACCACCTTTTCGTCTGCTCAGCTGAGCCTACTCTTCTAACACCCATATCCCTCTGGTCCGCCCCTGTCGAAGCCGCTAGGTTTCTAGGACTTCCGTTAGAAGAGTTTGATGATACTACTGGGTAGGATACTGACTCCCTAGGTAGGGCTAAGTAGCGCTACAACAACAACAACAAGAACAATGTAAAGGGAGGGAATAATTTTTTTTTAAAGATAGAAATGAATCTACCTATGCGTCATTTAGACGTTTGATCAGCTGATCTTTTGGAAATGTAATACTTTTTTTCAGGAATGGGGGAAGAAAGATGGAGAAAAAAGAAAGAAAGAGGGAAGAAAAAAACTTAAGGGAGAAATGTAGAATCATGAGAAAAGGAAGTGAGAGGTGTTAGAGATCTAAGACTGATTTAATGTCTGACGACTTCCCCTAACTTGAACATTTAACTATCCCAAATTGAGCATAGCAAATATCTTAAAGGAAACTAATACATAAATTGTACTAGCTACGTCCATTTCCTACTGGGTATATGTACAAATGTATTAATTGTATACATATATGGTAGTAATGAAAATCCCTATACTGCGAAATAAGATCACACAAATTGTTTGAAACAGCAATGACTACACACAAAACAAGGAAATGAACGATGAGCAGTAGGAAAATCAAACAAAAAAAAATGAAGAAGAAGAAAAACGAATCGAAAAACTATTCGACCATTATTTCGTCGTCGGCTATGGCAAAAAACCGCAATAACCAAGAAACCAAAAACCCTGAGAGACGCTATTACAATACACAAATCTCTTACAAAGCGATGGAATGAAAGGGGATATGGAGAGAAAGGGATAGCAAGAACAAGAACTACTACACAAAAAGCAAACAAAATATGCACACAAAGCGAACTTGAATGGCAATGACCACACAATGGCAAAAGTTGCAATTTTCGTAGCGATGGAGAGCAGCAAAAACGTAATGAATCGAACGACCAGCGAATATACAAAACGGCGAATGAACAGAGCGAACGAAAACTCATTAAAACGTTCATTTAGCTGGTGAAAGAAATCAATACAACAACAATACCAACAACAACAACAACAACATCAAAGGACCACAATAGCAAGGACATTTGGGCAAAAACAAAGACGAGCAACAAAATACACGGCAGAAGCAGTTACATTGTGGAAAAGTTTTGTTAAGCAAGTTAAGTACTTAGATATCTAAGTTTGTTTAAAACAAAAACAATTATTTTTTCTTTTAAACTTATTTTGTGTACGATTAAATTTAGGATTTAATGAAAATTAATTTTTGTACTCTTGAGAATAGCAGAACAACAGTTCGATGGGGTGAGCTTTGACGGACTTGTAGATGGTAATTTAAATAAGTTATTGAATGTTTTGTGGGAAGACGAATATGAATATTTGTATACTCAGCTGAGCACATGCAACCACAGGGCTTTGACAATTAATCAAATAATCGAGTTTTCGATCACACGTGTATTGATAATCGAGTAAGTAAAGTGGACCAATGCCACAATAGAATCATGCGACCAATCGACTAGCGCGAGCTCTAGTTCAAATAGATTGTGCACAACAAACTGTGTGTACTCGTTGAAGGGAGTTCATAGCTTAATCGTCTCACAGCAGAGTATATAAAGCTCGGTTTTACCAGAGAGTAAATTGAAATATTTTTTTAGTTTGTAGTTACAAAAGAAGCTCATTTTATATAAATTATAATGAATGGTAAACAATAGGTTTTAAGAACTTAGGAGCTAGAATGACACTGATGTGTAGAAAATCAACTGCGGAGCAAGATTTGAATGTTGTCAGCCAAAATTATGCTTTGTTCATTAAGAAACTTTTGGCATGGAATTGAAATTAAGGTTCCGATGCGTGAGGAAAATTTACTGCAGAAAGATGTTTTCAAGCTTGCTTCCTTCTCTAGGAAGGCCGCACCTTATAATTGTTGAATGATAAATACATAACGTGTTCCTCACCAAAACGACAAACATCAATATGCCTGTTTGGGGCCAACTACTAGAATAGTTGAGCGAAAAAAAAAAACATTCGAGCCTACTGTGTGTGATATTTGGAACATCTATTTATTTCAGGTACCCTATCTAGATTTATCAAGAAGATCTTGCGAAGTATTTTTGAGGTTTAATATGATTCATTCTAAAAACTTATGGGGAACAATAATCTATAGGACCGATTCAATTTAAATATACATATGTTATCATAAAACTTCGCCTTGTCTAATCGAGCCCTATGAGTCTGGCAATTTCGAGAGGGTTTGGTCACAGTGAGTTTGCTGTCTACTCAGTTAAATTAAAATAAAGTACTTCGAAAGCCCAAAAATAATGCCTTACAATTTGGCTCACTTCATATCACGAATAATAAACGAACACATTGAGATGGGAAGGCCCTTTGGACTCCAAAAAAGAGCTTCCTTAGTCCATCCTTTTTTCGGCTCATTGTACATATATTTTATTTTGAATGAAAGAAGTTAGACTTAAAAAGCTTCAAAGCAAACCAGTGAAAATTAAATAAAACAGAATCATATTAAATAACCTCAACACAAAAACTCTGATTAAATCAACTTTCCTAAACGAAACGCTTTTGAAGCTCAACGCTAATTGATTCTCATGTTTGTCGAACTTCAAGCAATTCAGAAAATAATCATTAATATTACGTGATCAAAAGCTTTTTACTCTATACCGTATATCATTTACATGCAAAACAACAAAAAGCACTTCTTTTCATCAGCAAGGATGTGGTTTGTCTGCTTTGCTCTTCACCTGACGCCATCGCAGCAGCGCTCACACGCGCAACTGCTCTGCACCGTGAGCGCGCGGTCTTTTATGGTTGGGCTTCTGACGTTAGCCACTGCTCGTTAGTTAAGTTTCTAGCTACAAATTTTAAGAGTATTTTTTTATTATTGTTTGCTGTTGTTGTTGTTGTTCCTTTTTTTTGCACAAGTAATTTAACAAGTTTTTTCTTTTGTTTTCTTGCTTTTGCAAATTGTTAAAATCGACCAATACCGCAACGACTGTCCCTTTTATTATTGTTTTTATTGTTGGAATATAAAACCACAGAATCATCTCCGGTTTAATTTACAAACGAAGCCAAACCATTTTATGATGTATCAAACGGTGTTGTAGAAGTAGAAGAAGAACAACAAAAACAACAACAACAACCACAAATTGCCACAATTGGTTTTTCGTTGGAATGTGAATTTTGTGACATAAGAATGAAGAACAAATTAATATCGCCAACGTAATAAAGTGGAGGGTTGCCACTTGTTGTTGTATGTATGTATAAACTAAAAAAAATAAAGCGCTGTTCCATAAAAGGGATAGCAAATAAAATTCGAAATTGTATGAGTTGTATGCAAAATGGCAAAGCGAAATGTGATATGCCAGAGGTAAACGAATATTCAGCTTAATTTCCTGTCAAATCGCTTTAAATTCGAAAAGGGCTTTTTGACGCAGTCAAGCACAAAGTGGCGAAGTATAAAGTGACTATTAAAGGAAGTGGTGGAGTATGTCTAGATGGTTCTGTCTTTTTGCTTTGTCTAAACTGAGCGTGGTGGCAGTTGTTGTAAACCGCAGGCAGGTATACGCACTGAAAGTGGCAGTGTGAAATAAAGTCATATGTCCTTATTTCCCAACATGTTTAATGAATAAGGTATTATTTGCACAATGTATATGGAATCAAAGCCATTATGGCATTATTTCACTTTTGGTAATATCACGTGTGATGTTTAAGCATCACATGACATTTCAATGACATCGCATAATGCCTTTATTTCTCAAATTTGTATGGATTTACTTCACTTAAAAAATTTTTGGTAGTGTAAATAATCTCAGATGGCTTCATTTCTCAACATGCTGATATATGGCTGTATTGAACGCCGCCGGGAGAGTCTATAGATTTTAGGCTTGGAACTATGAAACATACTTCGAATAATAAGTGAAACTAAATGAAAATTAAAAAAAAATATATTTCATAGATACAATAATAATGTAGAGACATTGTTGAGAGGACATCAACATCGGACTCAGATGAGGTCTTTAGTGAAGCTAGGCACTTAACAAATTCTTTTAAAAATTACACAATTCAACAAAAGTTTAATTAAGTTTGAGGAGAAGTTTGGAGAAAAATTGTACTTGAAAAAATTTTATTTGGTAGCAAAGTGCTGTGGAACTTTTTCGATCCGCTTACGATTCACATCAGAAAAGGTGCTTTCCCCAATTAGTTTTGAAGAAAGCCCTTAAAAACTTCGATCAAGACTTGGAACCTTTTGTTCTCCCGCATGTATGTATTGTTTCGTGAGCTCCTTGGTCTGCTCGAATATAGGTACCACTTCATCTATAACTTACTATTTATTTGCTTTCCCCACTTCTTGCTCTATCTCTTTCCACTTTCCTTTTCACTCTACCTTACACTTCCTTATGTTTACCCTCTCATCTAAGTATGTTCCCAGCTTTTTAATTGCAAAAGAAGCACATGGCCATATCGACCTTATCATTCGATATACTTATTGGTGGGTAAATCTCTTCTTCTTCTACTTACAAACAACGCATCAAAGTTATTCCATGTTCATGGAAGTTATACCCCATTGTCGTGGACCCAAGAAGCATCAAGAATAATTTATTTTTCAATCAAGTCAAATGAAACCAAAAATGATATTTTAACGATAAAGTTATGATAATGAGACATTCAACATTGAAACGCAATGAAATAAAAAACAACAACAACAATCTACTCAATTCATTGTATATATGTACATATGTATAAAGAATCAAATGTGAATAAAAATAATATGAAACGCAAGCAGGCAAGCAACCGCAACACAGAATGAATCACAATCAATAACAGACAAGGTAAGGTGCTGTGCAACAGCATGCGATTAAATAAAAACAAAAACAACAAGAATAAATTACTAGCAGCAACATTGAAATAAAAAAAAAAAAAAAAAATTTTGCAAGACAAGCTGTGGTCCAGCCGCAAGCAGCAAAAAAGATCAATAAGAACTAAGTAATATTTGTTGTTGTATCGACGGCGGATGACCAGTGCATACGCTCCGAAGTCAGCTGTGATTGTGATGGCGGAAGCACAGAGCAAACCGGCGACAACAATAATTCATTGTCAATGGCAAAAGCCAGCTGCAGCAATGATTGCTAAATATGCGCGCAGACTTGGGTAGACAGTCTTGAAGCATTTTCGGTATACCGGGATAGCGGGATTTCAGTGTGGATCGAAATGGTGAAGACGACGAGGGGCATCAATTGAATCATGTTCGTCGGTCTGTCCGCTTGAACTAAAACTAATAACTCCAGCAGTAGGAAAAATTTGTCGAAGGTTGCTTCTACCAAGTTTCATTAGGGAACTCAGTCGAAATTGATACGAGTCCAATCCAGTCACCGGTCAACTGCACACCAATTCTCGAGTTCACCTAGTCGCTCTAGCATCCATTAACCAAACGGCCAACGAAAGTAAAAACTTGGCAAGAAAACCATCAATGCAAATGCCAGGAAGTAGCACCGGAAACCGCAGAAGCAACCGCAAGAAAATCAGCAAACAGGTGAATATAGGCAAGGAAAAGGCGAGAAGATACCAAAGCAGCTGCTACAATATGATGAAGCTAAAGTATCTTGCATTGGCTACAATTTAGCACAGTACTGGCAGTAGGCGGGGATTTTTATAAGGAATCCGATGCGTTGGACTTACGTATTGAATAGCCTTCTGAGTACGGCTGCAGATTGTTGTGAGGCAGACATTGCTGTGAAATTAATTTAATAAATTGCATTCAACTCGGCGAAGCAACAAAAGTGGATACAGTGCTATGCAATGAAACAATGATATAGATACATTAGGGTGAGTTGAATTTTTTTTTTTAACATAGCCTACTGGACTTTAACATGAATACCGTATTAACACAGAAAAAAAAATTTTTAAATTTTGAACTACAACTTACTTGTTTTATATCCTAATATATTTTGCAATTTTCTAAAAAATGAATTTTGAAATTTTGCCAAAAACTTTTTTTTTGGTTATTTAACTTTTTAGTCGCCTTCAATGAGTTAAACACAAAATAACTATCAAATACCGTAACTAACACAAAAAAAAATTGAAAAAAAATATATAATAATAGATACATACATATATGGATAATAGATATCTAATTTCAGAAATTATCAATTTTTCAAATTCGACTAAAACTGCTGGACTACAACTTTTTGTATTATGTCCCTGATATACACACTTAAAAATATTTCATTTTATTTTAGAAATTTTAATTTTGTAAATTTTGCCCACGCATTTGTTTTTGAATTTTTTTTTTACAAAATAACTAATTTTTCAATGTTTTAATTAGAGATATAAAAAAAGTTTTGGAAATATTAAACTTTTCGTTTCAATATCGAAATAATCAAAGTTCAAAATTAAATTTGGGACTAGTATTTTTCCTCATTATATCTTTAAAATATCTTAGATATCTTGAAATTTTCAAAAATATGAATTTTTGAAATTTTTTTAGCTTTCTAGTTCATTTATATTAGTTAAACATGAAATAACTTAATTTAAAATGTTTTTATAAGAAAAATATTTTGAAAAAAAAAAAAAAAAAGTTATTAAAATATTTAATTTTAGGAAAAGTATAATTTTTTGAAAAGTAAATAATTGAAGTTTATTAAGTTTTGTGTTGCTGGAAACTTAGAATGTCGCATTATTTTAGAAAATTTAAAATCAGAAAAGTAAATACAGGATGCATTAAAATTTGAAGAAAATTAGATTTAACAATTTTTGAAAATTTCTTTGGCATACAAATTTTTTTTTTCCGTTCGAAGAATTTTTTATTTTTCGAAAAACCAAGTGAGCTAAATCAAATTTTAAGTAAAAAATTGTTTTCAAGCCACCCTAATAAAAATAGATAGACATACTTCTGCGATTGATGCCAATTGGAAACACTAACTCACAATTTATGTAGCATCTTCTTAACGCAAGAGACACAATCTGTTCCATAGTAGACTAACCAGGTCGGAAGATGCACTGGTGAGGTATGAGCTTGTCAAAGGGATTGTACTGTCTTTTAATGCGATTCTTGGCATATTGACGCCCACTTATATACGTTCCCATGTGGACTATGGCACCTTAGAAACCACAAATTGTGTTGCAATAGTTTCATAAAATTTGATGTAAAAGGCCAAAAAAAATAAATTGTGCCACCCTAATATACACACCTAAGAAAGTATGATAAAAATCTACAGGTATGTATCTATATCATATCATACCATCATACCCAGTTTATGCTTGGTAATGTTCATCATCAATGGTGAGTTGATAGCTTTTGCCACAATCGCATTACCCCGCCACATCCCATGCATTTTTTATGAGCTTGTGTGTGTGATTTCTTATTGGCTCTTTAGCCACAATGCCACAATTGACTGCCAGCGGGCTTTTTAGAACAATCAGCAAGGCGACAATATGCTCCAAAATGTTCAAGTGCAACAACGACTGTAGGCGCATTTTATTCATGACAGATGATTTATATGTCGCTGTGCAGCAAAAGGAGTTGCTCGAGTTGAAAAGCTACTAACTGGTGTGGCCGTCAGGGTTTCTGCGTGGGCTTGCATAGGAATGCAGCAAACTTTTTTTTTTTTTTGCTTATAATAAATGTTTTCTTTTATGGCAGTTGTTCAAATTATGCCTGTACGTTGGCGTTAGGGAGTTGTTAAGATAGGCTTACAGTATGAAAGGAGTGGCTGTATTAGCTATTCGAAACTAAGTTGTGTGACGGCATGCTTTCAAAACTTTTGATGTGGGGTTTTTTTTTTTAAATAATGGTTTTCATGCGTTTCAGGCAAATCGAGCCACCACGCAAAATATTTTTACCTCCATTTTGCAGTGTCAAAGAAAATCCTTTCCCACTTTTTTTCTTTATCTTTTATTTGATTTATTTTTATTGTGTTAATTTCATTGTAGTAAGTACATATCAATATTAATTCTTCATTATTATTTTACAAAAGTGCACTTAAATGACATTTGCACTTTGCCAGAAACAATTCAAAATCGAAAATATCTACACTCATCAGGATTTAACTAAAAGCCCACTCGATTGCGCAAAACAAAAGCCGTTTAAGTGGTTTTAAGCACATACCATGCTTACAAGTATCTACATACATTTAAATATTTGTCATATATACTCATACATACATAAGTACATTGTGTACTCAGCTAAATACTTGAGTATCCATCCAGCAATATGTTCACTGAAATGAAATGTCAAAATATCATTTAATATGAAATATATTAATTTTAAATCAAATGCAAATGTACTGACAGTATAAATGGTATACATACTATACTAATATACATATATACTAATATAACCAATAAATATGTCATGCAAATTTTGTGGTGGTTTAGGTGGCAGTGTGTTTGACTTTAGTATAAAAGACCTTAGGTACCATTCCAGAAGTAGTTGATATAGAAGCACACTAAATACCAAATTTATTTTATTTCATTTCATTTTATTTTTGTTTTATTTTATTTTATTTTATTTTATTTTATTTTATTTTATTTTATTTTATTTTATTTTATTTTATTTTATTTTATTTTATTTTATTTTATTTTATTTTATTTTATTTTATTTTATTTTATTTTATTTTATTTTATTTTATTTTATTTTATTTTATTTTATTTTATTTTATTTTATTTTATTTTATTTTATTTTATTTTGTTTTATTTTATTTTATTTTATTTCATTTCATTTCATTTCATTTTATTTTATTTTATTTTATTTTATTTTATTTTATTTTATTTTATTTTATTTTATTTTATTTTATTTTATTTTATTTCATTTTATTTTATTTTATTTTATTTTATTTTATTTTATTTTGTTTTATTTTATTTTATTTTATTTTATTTTATTTCATTTTATTTTATTTTTCTTATTTTATTTTATTTTATTTTATTTTATTTTATTTTATTTTATTTTATTTTATTTTATTTTATTTTATTTTGTTTTATTTTATTTTATTTTATTTTATTTTATTTTATTTCATTTTATTTTATTTTATTTTTCTTATTTTATTTTATTTTATTTTATTTTATTTTATTTTGTTTTATTTTATTTTATTTTATTTTATTTTATTTTATTTTATTTTTCTTATTTTATTTTATTTTTCTTATTTTATTTTATTTCATTTTATTTTATTTTATTTTATTTTATTTTATTTTATTTTATCTTATTTAATAAAAAATCGTCTCTGTAGAAAAAGTAAGCTTGTTTTTTTTTTCATACTATTTGTGCGGTTGTATAAAACTAGTTGATATATCTTGGCAAAACTTCGTATTTAGATCGACCATACAACAAGCGTATAGTATTTGCCATATAACAAAACAAAACAAATATACACTTGAAATGTTTAAATGAAATGGGAAAATCTCGTAAACAATAATTTCAAGTGACAGCAAATAGAGGATAAACAACCCTAATCAGTACTTTTTGTGCGATTAATGAAAATTGTTATTGGATGGGTGCGTGAGGGCGGCCTTGCGTTATAATGAAAAGCACTCAATGAGCGCTACTCATGGGTGCCGCACATTATATTTGCATTTGAATATGTGCTGTAAGCATTTTTTATTGAAGCGTAGCTAGGGAATTGTCAACAAAAAGCACTCACATAACTCTTACCATAACAAAGCAAATTAGTGTAGGGTAAACTGGGGCAGATTCGTCAGTTTTAATTGTGTTCGTGTTTTTGATCAACTTTATGAACTGCTATGAAGTTTAGAGCGAAAGTGTGTTAAAGAGCTTATAGCATGATGGAGCATTTTTAAAAGAGCTTTTAAATAAATTTTTTTCGGAAAACACTTTCTTTGTTCTGGTATAAAATCCGTTTACGAATCTTAGCCAGTTTACCATACTTCTGTACAGGCATACTTTTGTTCATTAATTGGGTGTATCATCATGTAAGTATTTTTTGGAAACATAGAAGCATATGAAATTTAAAATGATCTAGGCAAAGACGTAGCTAAATATGTAGGAGTGAATGGTAGCTGCTGCGCCAAAGGCATATCGATGGCGTGGCTGTTCCATGTGTTCTCCGAATTGAGGATACGCAAAAAAAAAAAAAAACGAATTATTTGTTAGGAAGCATCAGTCACTCAGGGCCATAGGAGTATTTTTTATCATTGTTTAAAAGGATGAGAAGTTTAATTAATGATTTGGTGTTTGCCACAGCTAAGTCCGTAGAGTGTTAGAAAGACACTGGATAGGCCTAATGATATCGAGACAGTTTGAGAACAATTTTGAAGCCACTGGATGCGGCTGCTGACTGGTAAATTAGTTTCGTGGGCAGTAGACCTAGGCATTTGAATACGACTTTGAATCGAATATAAGCGGCTTTTCATTGTAAAATAGCACACTTCCATCTACCAACTACGTCTTACAAACCCTCTCCTTTACAGTGTGCCTTAAAGTGTCGCTCTAGATGTCAAATAAAGCAAATCGGTTGGTACAAAGTGTTCAACCAATTTTGATTCCAATGGAGTGCACTCATCTACCACTGTTTGGTTGTATTTGTTTACTTGTTTGAATTGCAGGTGGTTTGCAGTCAATGAATGTCAAACACAGATCCACAATTCACATACCATCTGACTATTATTGATATCGATAAAATGCCTGCTAAAGGGTTGGCATATACGTGGATAGATATAAAGTGATAAACCCCTGCAGAAAATTCGAACTAACCTACAGCTACAAAGTCACTTTAACAAGAGTACTAGCTCTAGCTCAATGCTAAAACAGTTCCCTGCAGTCTTCAGCTGTAGACTTCGTGACGCGTTCTGTATCGGTTACAAAAGTGATAGTTAAAAAGCGCTTTGAAATATCGGTTATCGATAATCAGTCATTCAAAACCAGAACTACTTCTTAGCTTATCAAAATGGCTTTAGCTTAGAGCTAGTCGAAAGTGATGCGGGTAAATGTTATAGTTCCGTGCTCTAGTCCAATTTTTTACAATGTTCTTGAACTATCAACATTTTTCATGGTGATGGAAATTTATTTAATTATTTGGGTAAGTCCTAAATTTCGCTCACAATTTCACTACAAACATACATACATATATTACATATTTGAGGGTAATCGAGATTTTACATGTATGCGACTCTACGCAGTTCATTACCTAAGGACACTTCATGCGTGACAGCTACATCGACAACATCATTGACATCATCGTCATCAGATTCGAGTACCATTTTGAATAAACAATACATATGTAAGTATGTGTGTTCGATGTGTGTATGCATGTATTTCGTTGTATGTTTTAGGGCTCCAAAAAAATGGTCGAAAAATTTGTCGATTTCTTTTTAAAAATATTCCTTCAATGGGAAAAAGCAGCGCCTTAGCACTAGTCTTCCAGCCGAAGTACTCATTTCAGCAAGACCTCTCATATATCCCATAAAAGAAACGCTATGACACGAGACAAGAATATAAATTAATTTAGAGTTCTTTGGTAGCTCTGGTTAGCATCCATTGTATTGCCTACGTGTTTGTTATGACCTTTCGAGCATGTAAGTTGAGAAAACAATTGAAATGCCAACAGCAGAAATTGGTGACAATTATTTTGTGTGCTGACTGTTGCACTAGAATCGAAAATTCGTACACACTTCAGTTTACTTGGAGCTCTATAGGATGTGTGTTTTATTTTTGTAGCTCAAGTTTACTTTGACTAACTCAAGTTCCAAGAAGCAATGAAGTTTCCTTATAACAGCTTTCTATTTTACTTAAACTGAGCTATGTACTTGCTGCTCCGAGTTTAGAAAATCGTGTAACTCTAGCAGATGGAGCTTTATCGAGTAAGCGCAGAATAGGAACACGTTTGGGTGATGCCCGCACTTTTTAAGAATAACTCCAGTTTTTTTACCTTAAACTGTTAACGAGCTTGATGGCCCGCCGCATACTCTGAGCTGAAAAAAAGAATGTGTATGCAAGACTTTGATATGAAAGCTACACATTTTTATTGGAAAACTTAGCTTAATTAAAAAAAAAAAAAATTGTTTCAATCACGGTTAAGTAGTTCAGTGGAATGTAGAATCTTAGGGAATTTAAAATCATTGTACATACATATATAATAGCAGATATATACCTACACATACACCACACAGCAAATGCTCATCTTAGCTATATACTTTGTTAATGTTTCTAAGAAAACACTCCAATCAAAGTAAAATGTACAAGAAATAGAAGCAAATAAAGTCAAGTAAAGAAAATATATCAAGTACTCGAGCAACTATTGAAGTGTCCTTTAGAAAAATGCTACGCTCTAATCATATAGATATACATATGTACATACATAGTACTTAGTTGCGCAGTTAAGCTTAAATCTCTGTTAAAAAGCCAACAGAAGTACAAAGAAATAGCACTTTAGAAAGTCTTTTATAAAACAGTGCTATCCTGCAGCGAAACACGAAACTAGTCAGAAAAAAAACTAGTTCACAAATAGTACTTTTCTAAATGAAATCAAAATATTAGAAAAAAAACCAAACTCTAGTGCTAAAATTCAACATTTTGGGATTTACTGGAGTGCTAAGAGTAGTATTTGGTATTGTTTAAATTTAGTTTATATTTTTAATTGCACTAGTTTGAAAATGTTGCTTTTCTGTACGTTGTATGATAATTATCATGAGATAACTTCTTAGTAAAAATAGCAAACAAGTTGCCTGCAAACAAATTATCTACTCCTTTAATATGTTTTAGAAGTATCTTTTCGCAATATCACATCATCTAACAACAATATATGGCATCATATCGTATTAACAATTTTTTTTGTAGGTCGATTTTAATTCAGCACAAACTGACATTTAAGCGTGACATATGGAGTTTTGTAGTGTAAATATTCCTCTCATTCCATATCATATGATCAAAATATCATATCATATGACATAACATCACAATATCAGTTATTATAACTTATTAATATAACATAATTTACCATGCCAATTTCCATTCTACTATCACAGATCAGACCCTGATATTATTACTAGTCTACAACGATATCATTAATTACCAAAATTTATCACATTATCTGATTTATTGTACATAGTATCTTTCACATCAAGTATTTAGCATCATAAGAATTATATCATATCATGCCATGTCACATCATATCACATGATATTGGCAGTTGAGTTTAACTTCAAACCATCTGATAATTTGTTCGAATAACAAGTTTCTAAAGCGAATAATCACAACCCACAACTAAAATTTAAACTAAATTTATTTATTTAATATATTTTATACTGGGATATGATGTTTTTCCCTCCAGTGCTGGCAGTGAGCGTGATTAAACCGGCAACTGGGTTAAGGTCTTGTTAAAATATATTTCCCATCGTTATCATATCTTGTGTCATCATATCATACCATATCGTTTCATATAATATCATTTTATTTTAAGTCATATCAAGAAATATCATTTCACATATTATAATATCATATCAATCGACAATAACACAGTTCATATCATATCTTAACATATCATATGATTTATTTCAAATCGTTCCATCTAACATATTATATCAACGTATCCTTCCTTATTTATTTGTTAAAAAAACATTTAATATAACATCATATCATGCAATACCAAGTCATATCACATCATATCATAACATATTGTATCACATCATATCAATGGATATAATTTCATATCGTGTTGTATCAATATACATCATTTCAAATTTTAGCATATCACATCAACCGAAAACAACACAGTTCATAACATATCATATCAAATCATATGATACATTCCAAATCACCTGATAATATCTCATAGTATATCATATCACCTTATTCATGTACATTTTGTTATTACCTCATTCCTTTTAAATCCATTCCATTTCATTCTAATTCGTCGTATACCTTCAAGTGTTATATGCTCATAAAACACAATGTCCACTTTTAACGCAGTCATTACAAGCTTTTTATCGTTTACTATTGAAATATTTTCAAAAAATGCTTAATCCTTGTTACTTAGATAGTGCTCGCTCGTTACTTTGTTACTCAGTATTTGCTTTGGGTAACTTGTGTATTGACTATTCGCAGTTCATTTGAAGAACAAGTGCGCTAAAATAATAAAAAAAATATGTATGTATGTACAAAAAAAGAAAGAAATGGTATAAGAAAGATTACGACATATAACGACATTTAATTTAATCGTAGCACAATGCACTTACAATTCACTTGTCGTATGTAGTTGCTGTTGCCGTTGTCTTTGAAGTTGATTTTGTGCTTTCGTTTTTGTTGTAATGCTGAATCGAGACTAACTGGAAACAAAGCGAAAACTATTAAATTCAAGTTGAAGAGGCGTAACGATGGCAACTACTACGACGACTACGATGAGTGGCATGGGAGTGAGCGGTAGGGATGCTTATTTTCATGATTTTAAAAATGACGGGATTTACGTGATCTTATTTTAGGGTATATGAAAAAAAAAAAAAAAAAAAATTTTTAAAGTTGAATATTTTACATTTTGGTTAATCAAAAATAAACAAATCAGAGGGTCACCATAACTTTTTGTCCGCTCATATTGCTTTAAACCAACAAACGCTGAGGTACTTGACACTTAAAGAACTTGACCCATTATCTTATCTCCAACCACTTTAGAATTTTAGAAATCTTCATACAGCCTTTTTTTTATTTTAATTTGTTTTAGACGCCTTTTGATTGTAACAAAAATACAAAATGGGATTTCCCGCACGTTAACAAGAGCGGGATCCCTTTTCTGTATGCGCTAAAATATATTTAAACTTAATATAACAACAAGAACAAGAACAAGCACAACTCAACAATGATACATGATATCTGTACCTACAACGGGTACAATTGCAACAGCAGTGCTAACAACCAGAGCAAAGCGTGGCACTAACAACATTAAAAAAATTACCAACAACTAAAAATTGCTCTGGTAATAATAGCACAGAGTGCCGTCGTAGTAACAGCTTTGCTCTATGTTGTAAGTAAAACTAACAAACTCCAGTTTAGTTTGTGTGTGTGTGTGTGTGTAGGTATGTAACGTGAGTATGTGACAGTTGAAATGTCACGTTTGGCCTTTACTTTACCACCAACAGCCAAGTGGCAGCCACTGGCAACTGGCGACTACCAAACCACCAACAATTTCAAAAAAAAGACTATCTCACCTCGCATAGAAGAAGCATGGCAGCAACTATTCTCTCTACTCTACCTATAAGCGAGTTGTACTCGTAGCGGCAATTCAATTTAAATTTATCTACGACTTTTGCACACGATAACGCGTAGTGGAGTGAAGCATTGGTTCGAAATGTCAGCTACAACAACAACAAAAACGTGAATGTCGTTGATAGCGACGCCGTATGAATGAGCCAAGCCCTACATACAAAGCGAATAATTCGTATGAATGTAGAAGAAGAAGAAGAGGAAGAATGTTGCTGCTACTGCACCTGTCGTGTGGTTGTTATGCTTTTTAAAGTGGCAGTGACGTTTTAAAGCATACAAACTTATGTTGTCACATATGTATGTATGTATGTATGAGATACAGTTTTGTGCAGAAAAATAGCATAGCACCGGTAGTTCGGTATACAAATATCAGAATTAGGTGGCAACTCTAAATATTTTTGTTCAGAATTGATATAAAAAAATGTCTGTTTGATACTCACACTTTTAAAAATAAATCAAATAGGTGGCAACCTTGTGAAAAAAACCTAAGTCGCAGCACTTGGATAAAAAGCTTATAAATCGCTTATATTATTTCCGATATTGACGTGTATTATCTTGGTCCAGCACCTCATCATATTAAGTACTTCTAACTTTATCTGATATCACATCGTGATATCGATACGATCATGTATCCTTTTATCGCGTCACCTCTTCCCTTAGTTAAATATCATCTTCATATTACATTGATATATTATATTTCCCACTTTTATTATTTGCTCTCTATCCTTATCAGATTTCTTAACGAAAGGGTTCTCATGAACTATTCTTTGATAGAAACTGGATTCTTCAGGGCTTTACAAATTTGTTAGAAAGCTTTGGGATGTTCGCAGGGAGCATTATTCTTGTTAAGAATTAATAGATGATCTGAACATAGTTCGGGAAAATAATTATATGCGTGCCCTAATATCCTGGTTTATTTTCAATCAAAAAAAAAAAAAAATCAACCACTAGGTGGCGCTCAAATTTAAAACAGAGAGGCTTCGGTTTTAAATTTTGAACAAGCGCATCCAACACTGAACAATTTATCTTAAAATTGTTACTCTTTTCCTACCAACAACTGTACAATACTTTGTTAAACGACATATAGAAACATACAATCGGATATTGTGACTGCTGACGACAGCTGCTCGCTCACTCGCTCAACCCAATAGGCTACTTCACTGGCGTTAAAACGATTTTACTTTTACCAAACCTCTTCGACGTCAACTCCTTGTCCAACCAATTCAATCTAGATACTTGTTCCGTTTACGCTCTTCTCTTAACCATTTAACTTCACAGCATGCTGAATGGGATAAAGGGTTGGGTACCTGTTGTTGTTGCTGTACAAGGCGGGCGAAGGGAAGTTTTGCGAAAAATCAAAATAAATTACCAACAAACCTTCACATTTTACACAGATAGGAATGCAAGTGAAGTACTCAGTGTATCGAAGAAGAGGGAACGGTGTGTGGTGGCAGGTTTGTATCTATGTATGTAGTGTTGCAAAAGGACCAACGAACTGGTTGTGAGTGGTCGTTCATTCTGGTGTGCTGGTTTGCTGGTAGTGAAGTTATAAAATCATTTCGATTTAATTAAGATTAAATGTTGAGAAACTTAACAGGTGAAATTTCAATTTAATTTCAAGTTTATCTGCAAACTAAAAGATGGACAAGAACAACTACAAACAGGCACACACACATATGCATAGGAAACTATAATTGTTTTACACAGTCAGATATGCAAAGTGAGCTTGGCTGTTTGAAAAGTAAAATACAATGAAACAGATAGTTTTGTCTCTCATGATAATTTCAATTATTTAAAAATTGAAAGGGGACATTTTTGGTTAAATTTTTTGGCTTAAAAATATCCTTCAAAAAAAAATCTAATTTCAATAAAAAGAAAGATGTGAACAAGAATACGGAAAGTGATCGAATAGCAAATCGAAAATAATACGAATTCGAATAAGATTTCATTTAAAATAATAGCTACGAATACAAATATGAATACGAAATACGGATTCGATTACGCAAATAATTTCTGATCGAACACCATTAATTAAAAATCTAAACTGCACATTATACGAATAAAATTTAGAAAGATAAACTGGTTGACAACTAATACTCGAATGCTAATTCGAATTTGAATATGAATAAAAAAAAACTAATTTTTGATGCACATCTAATCCGGAAGACTGTTGAGAATTTCAATTCGAATACCAATGGAAATGATAATTCGAATACGAAGTTAAACTCGACAACAATTGCGGCACTATTCCGATTAGGGGACTCGAATCAAAATAAGAGTACTAAAATGAGTTTCAACGGAATTTTGAACTAACGAATGCTAATTCGAATAAATATATGAAGGTTAATCAAATTTCGAATATGGATTGAAACTCGAAAAATAATGCTTACTGGAGCTCGATGTACTCGATTTCGAGAAAAAGCGAATAAAAACCGAATGTAATCGTGATACATTTTCGAGTACAGAACCGAAAATGGATATAATTGCGAATCTAAATATATACGGAACTGGGAATACGAATTTTCATTCGAATTGATAGATGAATAAAAAATGTAATTTATATCTTCACAAATGAAAAATGCGAAAAAAATAATGGATGACTTTTAGTTTTCCAAGCAACGGAAAAATGATGAAAAATCGAAATTCCAATTCTAGCAACTGAGTGCTAATTTCGATCGAATCTATATTGTTCGAATATCGTGAATTCAAATGAGCGCTTTCGAATTACATATAATCGATATATACCCATGCACAAGGTCATAGTCCAAAGCAGTGACGGATGCAGGATTTTGGGAAGGGGGGATCCACATTTTTTTATAAAATATTGAGAACATCTTTTAGCCGCAGATCCGGAAAAATATGACTTTTGGTATTGCAAAGTGGGGTATTGGACCCAAAAACTTCCATGATCCCGACCTAGTCTAAGGGGAAGATGATATAGACAAACATTCTGCCAATTATTAAGACTAACAATTTTTTCCACAAATAATTCATATTCAAACAATAATTTTCATTTGATAAAGTATGATTGTGTCGCTTGCTTTATGTAGTGCAATAATGGAACAAGAATTGTTCATGGAATATCTAAATACATACAAACAAACGTCACATATGCACATGTTTAAACAAACGAACGGACATACGAATGCTGACACATACAACAACGAATGCAATGCCAACTGCTGCCTGCCTGCTGCTAACACGACATATTATTGTACATTCTACTATCTGTGAGATGCAAATCAAGTTGCAATTCAACTAACATATCCTCTGCACCGCATCACCACTTGCGCAGCAGTCACCAATTGCATACCCGATGCGAATATGTGTGCACGCAGAAAAAGGAAAGCGTAATGAATTAGTTCTCAACTGGTACGTATTAGCTAGAGTTGCCCACTAGTATATAAGGAATTAATGCGGAATTTGAATCCTTTGCCTTTACTTTTGTCTACCTTGATGTTGACTAAGGAGCTGTTGACTAGGAACTCGAAATATCTTACCCTAACGTTCGCTGATTAAGGTAGCACCTCAGACTTACAATAGTTTATATTCTACTCCGGTGTTTTCCGCATACTACAGGTCGGTATTGAGCGAGTTTTCGATGATGTTGTGGACGTGTTTTCTCCTTACGAAGTCAAATTATTCCCAAACGCTTTAGATATGTTGTAGTCAAAGACTGCTATTCTTCGTACTAGTTCGATTTGATAGAGAAAATTTTGAGTTGCAAACCAAGCAAGATGATTTTGTGTGGTTTGGTGTTGCTCTCCAGTTTGTGCTGCAGCTTTTAAATGCACCAACAACAAATATAGCTTTGTGCTAACCATATTCGCCTGTCGCTGCGTTCGTCGCATGTTTGCTAGTACGTCCAAATCGTTGGCAATAAATTAAAATGCAACAAGAGTTAAATTCAGAGAATTCTATGCTTGCACCAAAAGGCAATGGGAAAAGTTGCACAAGCAATAGTGGCATAGCATATCAACCTACATAGAATAGAAGGGCAGTTTTCATTAGCAGAAACTGTTCAACAAACGAAAAATTTTAGTGCTGAATGTAGAGAATTTCCACTAAAATAAATTTTAAGTGATAATGGTTTTGTTATCAGTAAAATTTTTTTTTGATTTGATGCCTCTTTCAAGCATTAATGATTATTTCAGTTATTTGCCGAAATCCGAAAAAACATTAAAAAATAACTGAAAAACTTATAAAAAACAATAAAAAAAGCCTGATTTTGTTTTGATTATTTTTGAAAAATTTGAAGTTTTTTAGTATTTTTTTGTACCATGTGCTGGGTTTGTCTTGAACAAAACCAAAAGGTAGTCGAAAACATTTAAAAAAAATTAAAAGTATTAAAAAGTTTTTCAAAAATTATCATATGTAATCAACAAAATATTTTTTTTTAATATTTTTGAAACTTCAAAATTTAATTTTTTTTGTTGAATTTTTTTGCACCAAAAATATTTTCCAAAAATAAACAAAAGTAATCAAAAATATATTCTTTAATAGTTTTTGACTATTTTTGAGTTTTCTAGATTTTGTTTTAACTTTTTAAATATTTTTAAAACATCATAAAAATTCCAATTGGTATCCCAAAAAAAAAATTCATGCATTCATTCCTCATTACGATAATAATCATTAACTAACAGCTCTTCGTTAACCTCAATTGGTTACAAAATTTTTTACTGCACTCAAATTTCAAAGCAGCATGCCCATAGCTCCTACAAAGTAGACGACACAAACAAACACATTCGTTATGCCGAATTTTCGAGTACGATTCATTAAGTCAGTTAGTCAGTCAGTCAGTTGGAGCTGGTCTTTGCTTAGCAGAAACAAAAAAAAAATAATAATATTCTGCACCTTTTTTTTACGCTTGTAATTGCAATCAGTTGTTGTTGTTTTTGCATTGCAACTGGCAACATCGTTCAAAGCTTCATAATCATATTCGGCTTTTAAATATGTATGTTTGTATGTATGTATGTATGAAATGTCCAAATTGAATGCAGATTACACGTTTTTAGTCTGTGTTGTTGTTTTTGTTACTTTCATGTAACAATCAGTTTGCCGATGAGACCCAAGTGCCTGTTTGTTGTGTTGAATTGTGCTTGTGTTGCACGTTCCATTGTCGCTATATCCTGGCTGGGCATGATTTAATTTGCGTTCCCAAGTGTATTGCCCACTGCATGTGTTATTTGGCAAATGACTCGTTTGGGGCACAGAAGAATTCCAATGTCACCAACACATGTGTATGCAATCATTTATTTATAGATATATTCAGCTTTGTTTGTTGATTTTATTAGCAGAAAAAGATTGAATTTGAACTTGAAATTTGTGCTTAAAAAGCTTTTTTTGGAAATGCTTTGAAGTCAAAAACGCAATTAAACTTTTTGAACTTTTTAAACTCTTACTACTTCCTCCATGCTCTTAGACTTAAAGTTTGCCTTTAAAGCTCTAAATTTTCTGAGGAAACCTGACGCCTAAGCTCAGTTCATTCACTACAAATATCATAACTTTCCGATCTCAATGCAAAATTTAATCCTAAAGAGAGCTTTAGGGAGCTTTCCGCGGAACATAATTGTTAGGATAATTTTTAGGCATGCGTTGCTTGTTTTTCATTAAGTATATCAACTCCGTCAAAGTTCTTTTTAAGCTAATATCGCTTTTTTAAGAGCTACAGCTTTGAAGGCATGAGCTTTTGATGATTTGTTGTTAAACTAGCATTTCCTTAGTATTTGCTCTTTTACTCAAAAAGCTCTTTACTTTAAAAGCTCGCATGTATGAGACATCAACTTTTCATAAGAATTTTATATGAAAGCTAGGATTAAAATTCTCTAATTTTATTGCAGAAATCTCACACGCTTATTTTGCTTATTTATAATAGAACGCTGCCGCTGTATCCAGGCATATATTTGATTTCATTAATTAAAAGCTGAAGGCTCTAAATGCCCTTAGAAAACCCACCACCTAAATTTTCAAATTCAAAATATTAACTGAGTAGAACATTAGATCTTATAATTCTTTCAAGTTTTACTGTTATAACTTTGTGAATTGAAGCTTTTAATCAAAAGCTTCTTAAGCTATATTAACACAATTTACTTAAAGATACGCTCTTCGTTTCGAGAGCATTGCAGATTAGCGTGTCCTTAGTTTTCTTATTGCTGCATTTTTTCATTGTAAAACTATCTTTGAAGCTTTCTACGAGTACTCAGAAAGCTTTTGGCTCAGATATATTTAAAATTTAAAAAGATAGCATCCCATAGAACGCCATCGTCATTCGTCGAAAGCACACTTTCCCTCTCACTTGCCTAATCAATAAAAAGTAGGACTTGTTGGTGAAAAAAGCTTAGGTGGTTTCACTGTACACAAATCAGAAAGCTTTTAAATGTATATGTGAAGAAGTTTAATTCTAGAATTCTGAAATTCAAAATTCCGTTAAAGAATCCTATATATACAATATTTTTAAAGTTCTTTTGCTATTTAATCACACTTTTAAGACTATTAAAGCAATTTATCTTAAAAATGACTTCGAAAAAGGAGGTTCCAATTCAATTTCGACAATTGTGTGCATATGTAGTAGATTATTATTACCATAACCCATTGACTAGCGAGATGATTTCTCATAAACCGGACAGAAATTAGTTGATATATGCCATATACAAAGACTCATAAATTTAACAGATGTATCTATATATGTAGATTGTACACACTCGTACTCATCCAACCAACCTACATACATATTAAAGTTCAATGCATATGCATATTGGCAGAACAATACATCACTTGTGACATATTGCATATTGAATTTGCGGTCCACATACATCCATACACACACATACATACATTTAATATGAGAGTAAATATATTCAACATTTTGTGTGGCTTTGTGCTTTTCTTCTTAAGCACACAATCCATGACTCCGGATGAAATTATGCAAACTAATGGATGAACACTCAATACAAAAAGAATTTCCAATTTTTAGTATAAATAATTTTTTTTCTCTGATTTATGTGTTATTAAGTGGAAAGAGGTCGAGGTTGTGCTAACAAAAAAATCTAAATAGATAGTTTTGAACACGTTGCAAGTGCTTTGCAGTAAAAGGTACGAGTACTCATAGGCTTTAGCAATTGTTAACAAACATGGCGGTTTCTCTATGTAATTCGGTCTAATATTAGCTTGCAACTACAAAGGCACGAAATTTGAACAATTTTACCAATGCTGTTGTAGTGTTCAAAAATGCAAATCCATAAAATTCTACGCTTTTATGATTTTGTTTGTTGTTTGTTTTGGTTGGTCATACCTGAACAGATGCTGATTGCCTTGACATTAGGCATTGTCACGCATGAAATTTTTGGTAAGAGTACTATGATCATAGTTGTTGTAATTAGGTTATTCCACAGCAGAGAACTTTGTAATTATTGTAACAAAATTTCTAGTTTAGAACTAGGTCTAAAGAAGACTAGTTAAAAAGTAGTCGATTTTTACGAGTTAGCAGATACCGTCACCAATTTTAGAAAGTGAGACTCCCTTCAAATCAAAATTGTCATTCCCCCACTTTCTACTTCCATTTGATATTATTACTTATGCAAGCCTTAGATCTTTAATTCATAGCTGGATTACACCAAATAAAAAAAAGGCAAACACAAACTCAAAAGCATAAAACTGCTAAAGCTCTACTCCCAAGCTTGCTCACAGTAAAGCATACTATGCACTGCCAATCCCAAGTACTCAACACACATTCAAATATTGTAGTAAAAGCAAACATAATCACTCATACAATATTATCCCTAGATATTATTGGTGCTACTTTAAACAATATTGTGCCTTTGCTTTTCTAATCGAAAAAGGATCAGTTATATTCCAACAATAGGCTAAAGGGTATATTATTATTTACATTCGTTGTCCATCACTTAATATGCTTATTTATATCACAGCACATACTCACATATGCATATTAAATTTCTTAACTCTTTTGAGTATGTACTTTACGAAAAGACTTATGAAAATGGATGATGACGACAATGTAACATTAGCATATTTTATCATGTTGCATATGTTTGTATTGAACTTTTAAAGCTTTTAAAAAAAAGAAATTCATGAATAATATGCAAAGAGTCCTTCAGTTTATAATGACAGTTTAATATGAAAAGGAAATATAAACACTCATTTATTTAATCTCACACCTTAAGTTTTTGAAGTGTTTGCAAGAGATAAAGTGGTGGAATAATCAGTAGTACTAAATAAGAGAGCTTTCACAGGCACGCACTTAAAAACTTGTGTTTGGATTTTAAGCAGTTTTTTGAACCTTTTTATAGTAGAAGTAAAGTTTTTTACGGTTGATATCTATTAATTCTTTTATTTAAAAATTTAACACAAAAGAAAGCTCTCAGCAAATTTGTGCAGAAGTTGCAGAGCAACATACCTAAATTAAAGCAAATTATAATAGGCGCCCTTAAGTATGCAACAAGTTTTCATATTTACTTTTATTGTAGTTTTAGAAAATTAATATAAAGAAAAAGAAGGAAACAGAAAATTAGCGGTAGACAAATAGGAATGGGAATATAAAAATTAATGGAAAATGAATAAGAGCATTAAAAGAGTGTAGCAGAGGAAGGGGAAAATGAAAAGTTACAGAGAGTGTCAGAGAAAAAAGAACAATAATAGGAATTGGAAAAGGAACAGAAAAACCAATACGAATATGGAAAAAGCAATACGAGGAAAAAAATATAGTAGATGACTAACTAAACTGAAAAAATTAAGAGAAGAGAAAAGGGAAAATGAATTAGTAAAGCTGTAAGACCAGCGTGAAAACGAAAAGGATGTAGAATAAAAAATAAAAATATTGGAAAAGGAAAAAGGCAAATACAAAAATGAGTGACATGAAGAAGGAGTGGCAAAGGATGAAGAAACGAAGGCGAAATAAACACCAGTAACAGCTATTTTATTTCAAAATAAAAGTATCTACATATATTCGAAAAAAATTTTTTATAAAAAAATTTGTTTTGCTTGAACGATTGGATATATTTTTCGCCTGGAATAAGAGTAACGTTTTATTTATAGTTAAAATATATATATATGAGAGGGTTTCCCCCAAAACAATGAACATTTTCGTGGAATATTTTTCTTGGCAATTAAAGCGCTATTTAAATCATCAAAAAAATGTGTTTCATACATAATAAAGTTTATGTGAATGAAATCAGGAGATGTTTTACCATTTCTTTAAATCACAGCAATCAGTTAATGTAGTGCGGATACTGCTGAACTTTCCGATTGCATACAAATACAAACATACACACACATATACATATACTTTCAACCATAGAAAAGTTTATGAACGCGCACCTTACTCGCTGTTATTTGTGCAGGCGGAATGACAACCAAGCAAAGAATAAAAAAAAAAACAAAAAAACAGCAATAAAAACGAAATCCACAAAATTCACGATTTTTGTGTAGAATTTCGCTTATGGATCTTAACCATAAAACTGCGTGGGCAGCTTGCAAACATATCGCATACAACTGACTTGCCTGGTCTTGTGTGTGTGTGTGTGTGTGGCACAGCAGTCAACCTACACAAAAATGTTGCATTTGCAATGGAGAGCAGCGACATTATTCATCCAGTCATGTAAATCCATTGCGTGGGATTACCGCTTTGAGATGTCGACATGTGCTACACCAATTTATGCTGTGGGTTGTGCTTAGCTGATGTTGTTGATGCCTTTTAGCTCCTTTTCGTATATCCATGCAATGTGCTGCAGCGTAGAAGCTTAGTGGCAATACAGATTTGAGGTTTTTTTTTTGGAAGATTTGCTCGAAAAGGTTAAGCTTGTGTTGTGCAAGAGGTAGTGATTGTACATGATCTCTAGGCGATGCCATCTTTTTTGAGACTTTTGCTGCGATTGATGGTTTGTAGGTGTAGTGGTGAGAATGTGTTTTTAAATTGAAATCGTTCACTAAATATTTTGCTGTTGATAGTCTGGTAGCTTATATGTGCGTAAGTGTTTAATTATTAAATACATTTTCAATTGAAATACACTTAAAAATATATATTGAGAATTTAGAGAAGCTTTCGGATTTGTTGCTCATTTTATATAGCTTTTTTACGCCTTTAAATAAGCTCAAGGTCAAGCTTTTTTTTATTATTTTTATTGTTGTTGTTTTTATTTTGAGTCATCCTCTTTTATTGAATTACTCAAAGCTTTTATGGGAAATATAAATTAAAATGTTCGTATGATGACTCGATTTCCCAGACATTGGAAATAAAAAAAAAAAGATGTTTTGGCCCTTGCAAATAGAAAAGCATACATACATACATATATCCACCCATTCAAACTGAAAAATATTTACGCTTCAGCTGAAAGCTTTTGCTCATTTCGGTTGTTGCATGCTTCATGGGTAGGTACTCCAGGTAACCAACTAACGAGAATTATTCATCAAACAGCGCGTTGGGCGTTGTTGTTGTTGATACTTGCCTTTATAATTTTAGATCAACAACTGTTTCGACATTAGACTATGCTAAATATATTTCCATAATTTTTTAAAATTAAGTTGATTTTATGTTTATGAAATTTGTATCGTTAAGTCTCATATCATATCGAAAATTTCAGATATTTAAAAATTATAAAATTTTTTTTTAACTGCCCTACCTTTGAAGTATAAGCAATGCTGCATAATCAAGCTTTAAACATAAACAAAGCATAAATGCAGATTCTCAAACATTGAAACCGAATTCGTTATCAGAATTCAATAATATAGTTCGTGTTCGGCCTTTACACCCCTCAAAAAAATAAACAGTGCTTTGTCTTCTGTTTTTTTTTTTTTTTGTTTTTCTAGATTTAATAAGTTGCAAAAAAGTTTTGAAAAAGCTTTCTAAAACAAAGACCATAAAAAAGAGAAAACTCGAGAGAAGTGCTAGAAAATCTAAACTAGCAATGCTTGACCTTTAAAAATTAACACAAAGCTCTGAATCTTCCACATAATTTTTTTTTCCAACATTGTAAAAAATTAAAAAAAATTATTTTTCAACCCAGTCTAACTAATCGCAATACATATTTATAGAGCACACCATATATCGCATAAGTTTATATGACCATAATGACTTTTTTAAGTTTTTCCCCCTCTCTCACCTTATGAAGCGTAACGTACTAAGTATTGAATGTCAATTTTTAGAAGCCGTTCAAGACTTCCGCTCTGCTGATGTTTCTTTTGTTTGCTTTTAAGTCTATTGTGTTTATAAATTTTTTCCATCCATTTTTCTTCTTCTCGCTTGTTTTGAACTTTGATGATTTTACTTCGTCATGCATTAGTTGGTTTGATAAGTAATTTTGTGTTCCATAGAGGCTTGTACATAGCAACTCCACACCAGTCTTCTATGCTGCCTATGCTTCTTACATTTTCATTCACATGGGCATTCACGCTTATTTGATTGCTGGGCCATAAAGCTCATGTTTATTTTGTTGACATTTTTAATTTTCTACGGAATTGTGTAGACATACTTTTCATGATGGTGGTACGTTTGTTTGAAAAAAAAATACTGATGAAGAAATTGGAAGGGGAGCGCAAAAGTTAAGTTGCTTTTAATTAGAGACTAATTTAAATGAACTTTTGAAAAATACAAAAAACAACTCTGTTGTAACAATATATTTATATACAACAATACAATTTGTGAAAACAAATCAGAGCAACCAAATGATGATCAAAATTCATCGTGCATCATATGAGTTTTAAGTTCAGTTATATGTCATTGTTACTCACTTTTCTAAACATTTTTAAATTTTATATTTCGTTTCCAATCCTTACATTATTCCAAATGTTAATTTTATTAAATATAAAAAAAAAAAATTTAATTTTGATGCACGAGTATATTGTAACGATTTTCCTTCAAACTATTTTTCTACAAATCGGTTTCGGCGTTCTGCCATCTTCAGTGTTTTGTTTTATTATTCTCTCGACGAATGCTTTCAGTGTCTATATTTCCATGTTTTCGAGTACTTTGAAGCGCCGACCTTCCCATGTACGTGAAGTATTCGGGCCGTTTTCTTCATGTTTGCTGAGGTGTATTTGTTTTCGTGTATGTTATTTGCAAAGTTATATTAGGTTTGATTTGGTGCGGTGCTGAGTTTCTGTCTTTTTTTTTTTTTTGTTGTAGCACCTTATGTGTTCTCGAAATTGTATGCTAATTTTTCGTCCTGTTTGTCCTATGTTGTGTGCTGTATTGGCATTTGCAGATAAGTTTGTATGCTTAACTGATCCTCCGAGTTAGTGTTGGCCTTTAGTTTTTGCCCTACGTTGTACGAGGTTCTAACGCTGTGTTAATGTTATGTTTTTTGAAAAAGTTGAAACAGCCAATGCATATCTTTCAGAGATGGTTATAGGTTAAAAAATATTTTGATATATGTATGGCATTTTTTATAGTCCATATCACTGGAAGTATTTAGGTTTGTCTAAGCTTTAGAGAAGGCGAGTTGTTTTTTATGTTATTATTATTTTATATTTTATTTTATTATTTGGCTCAGGTGCTATGTGACCGTTTTGCTCAAATTGTATGTATTCATTTGGCTCAGGTTCTGACGACCATGTTTGCCTAAATGTTCAAAATTGTTCTTTGGAGAACGAGAGGGTATGTATGTATTATTGGTGGCGAGCACTCTTGGCTCTGAGGCATGGCGCGATTGGCTTCCTCATTTTCGCTTGAAAAAACCACCCTTTGGCTTTCCAAAACATAAACTATATCTTCGAAATATTTTATAAGCTGATTGCGAATTACAATAGCATGCAATGCAAATAAAATAAACGAATGAAATAACCGTAGCTTATGTCGCTTAAACAAGGTTAGACCACTGAAATTTGGCTAGGGGATCCCTGACACCTGCATGAAAACTGGAGATACCGAAAAAGGGGGCGTGACACCTGGCACAGCCATTAAACTCAGATCTTTTGTATGTAGTTAAAAATTTCTCATAAGTGCCTTGGGTAGCACATTTTCAAAAGCTAAATTGTGTAGATACATCCTTCCAATTCATTTGTAGTGGGTTTAAAGAGCTCTTTATATTCAGCACTTCTTCTTAAAAGCCACTTAAGCGAGCTATTCTGCAAACATTCTAACTACCAAAATTTCGCGTCATGTAGTTAGTTACAAAAATTCAAAATACCAAATACAAAAAGCATACCGTAATTCATAGTGGCAGATAAAACTGCTTGGAAAATTTATGGCTTTAGACATAGTGCAATCTAACGAAAAAGTAAAATCTAAGTAAAGCTTAAATGCGCAAAATGAATGCAAAGACAACAAAAATACATGCATAAATACAACAAGCATTCATACTAAATAGCAAAACTACGAACCAGAGCAAAAGTAAATATGAAACTGTTTCTAGTCACGACATACTTTGTCAGAGCCCCCTGACTTAAGCCACACAACAAATTTTGCCACCATAACAAACTGAAACAAAGCATAAGCGACAACTGTGAAATTCATGTTTAAGTTGCTTAAAAATTTTGAGAATTTTAAGTGTTTTGACTGTCGCAGGCAGGCATTCATGCGGCCTCGCTTCAAGTGTTGCTAAGGCTAAATGGCGCTTAGTTGGCAAGGACAAGAGCAAGCAAAAAAGCTGAAACATAAAAAAATAAAATGTCTGTGGAGTAATATAAAATAGGCGTTAGATGCAGTTAACGCTTGGGGATACCTTATTAGTGTTGAGTCAAAATAGACTGAGTGCATTTTTATTCAGTTTATTATCTCAGAAACCAGTTGAGATATGAAACTTTACCGCATTTTTTTTTTTTTGAAACACTCATCAGAAGCTCTCGTTTGTTTGTTCGTTGTACCAATATATTTTGGGCCGCTTTTGGTCCACATATTGGTTAATAACTCCTAAACTAATCGAGTTATCGTATTGCGGAATATTTTGAGTTTTAAACTAGACATCTAGTAATGCAATCTTACTAAGCAGTCTTGGTATGATTATCCTTTTGTCAAGTTAGCGCGAAATACTTCGGATTTAAAACACTTACCTCATCTAATTGTTTACATCCTTTTAAAAGAAACACACTTTTACAAGCTGGAATTAAAAACAGCAGCCACAAAAAACAACAACAACTAAATATTTGGTTTTACTCAGTTTATGCCCTGCAGTCAAACCAAGTAGTTGAAAACTAACACACAAATGGTATGAAAAACAGGCCAGATAGTTCGGCAAACGTCTAATGTACAACAACAATTATTTATAAAAGCTCTCAATTACATATCAGAATTTCATCCCATTAGCATAACTGATACCAGTTCAAATGAATGATGCTACAGTAAATAAATACGCGGCTCGCATAAGAGATGTCATAGGTCCGTGTCTTCTCACCGAAAGCATCAAAATTTAAATATAAACCTCTGCTCGGCTTTTTACAACTCTAAAATCGAGGTGGAAAACTAACGAAAATCCTGACTATCGATAAATGGTGATAGTATTTATGAACTCTATCGATACATTGATACTATCGAATTTTGTTCATATTCAGATAAAAAATTAAAAAACTTTAAATAAGTAAAAAATAAATAAATTTAAAATTTTCGCCCAAACCTTTTTTTTTTCCAGATTATGTGAGAGCTTCATATAAAAACGAAAAAATAAAATATCGATAGAAGTATCTAATTATAAAAAGGAAAATTACTTTTCGATAGTATGGTTTATATTTGCCGCCTTCTACTCTGAAGCCTAATGTATTTGACCTTAAATTATTATTATCATGTCCTTTTGGACTAGTTCGATTATAGTCACGAATTTTTTGTTGTATACTTTTATGTTTCCTCACTTGTTTGGTGTTTCAATGCAGAGTTGCATACTCGTAGCGTATGAACTACTAATGGTAGGATTTTCGGGATTGGAAATATGGTATTATGATTCATATTGGAAAGGTAACTTAATTTTAGTATTGTTTAATTAATTGAACTAGGGTAGAAACCTAACAAAATTCAAAAATACCTTTGTCTTAAATTCGAAAATTCATATTTTTGATAGAACAAACAAAAAAAAAAAAGTTACAAAAAATACTTCAGCCGAAAATGTTTTGGCGAACTTAAATTTTTTCGATTTCGATACATTTTTTTCTATGTCGAAAAATTTTTAAATTTTTTGAAACTAGAAATTTAAATGTTTTTTTTCGAAATACTCTTTTTGTACCTCTAAGTGCGCTCTTTCAATCTGCAAACGTGTATGCTTGCTGAAATATTGAAATGTATTTTTGGAACTCGAAATACATACATCAAAAATGGATAGATTAGTTTTAAAAAAAAAAATTTTGTTTCCAAAATTCAAATATCTATATTTGTTAAAAAGCAGAAAAACGACAGAGCTTGCAAAGCTTTTAAAAAAAATTAAAATTATTTGTTTATTTGCAATTTCGATAAACTCCCCACTGAATGTAAAACTTTTGATTGAAATATATTAATTTTTTAAACCTTATCCCTAAAACTCCAGAAAATTTATATTCCTAGACCGTGAGTATGCATGAAAATTGTTTTTTATTTTTATTATTTTTGTTTTCTGTTGCTGTTGCAACGCCTTTTGATTTTGTTGCCTTTGAAATTGCCGCAAGTGTTGCAACAACTAACTACTTTGCTGCAGGAAATGTTAAGTGCGCCACACTTTTCCGGCTTACTAGACGGACCACAAACAGCTAACAGAAACAGCAGACACACAACAACAAACAAACCTAAATACAGACGTCAAAGAGTGCAAAGTTTGGGGGGGGAGGGAGGGCAGTCGACCAACAAAACTTTTTCAAAATACACTTCAAATGCCTGTGGGTGGTTGAATTGCCCAATGCAGGAAAGTGACTTGCATGCAGCGGCTATTAGCGCTATGCATGAGACTTGAGCACGACAGATGCTGAGCGAGAGGTAGTATGGGAGAGAGACAAGTACTAAATATTTGGGCTTCATAGTCAAGTCGAGTGGTTAACAGACAAGTTGCTGCGATGCAAGCAATGATGCTCATCCACGGCATACAATATCCTACGTATGTACGTATACAAGGGGGTTGTTGCTAGTTAGGATGGATTTCCAAATAGTTTTCAACATTTGCGGTTGGCCAGTATGTGACATTACATGACCGACTAGTTTTTTTGTTTCTTTCTTTTATATGAATCAGGTGAATAGTTCTATAAGCTCGTCAGACCGAAAGAACAGGCGTCACCTGAGCTTATTACAATTGCCCCAGAGAATCTTTGGAAATCATTTGAAACACCCTGGACCCTTCGCTACGACAGGAATACCCATTACTCACTATATCATACGACGACACTTGAACTTACGTAGGTATTTGCGTAGATCAGAAGGAACTAATATAATATTAAAAATAAATTTCCAACGAATTCAAATATTACGTGAAATTACAACATCATCTTATTACACACCACGTGTCGGTTAGTATATCCGTCTAATTACTGTATGTCCAGCAACTTTTTATGAAGGAAATGTGCAAAACAAATGAATATGCATATGTATGTAATTATTTCAGTTATACAATTACAATAACAATTACAATTAAAGTAAACATTTGTGGTATGCAGCAAAGCATAAAATTACAAAACCATCAAATAAATGCCCAACACTACTTAGCAACAACGTACATATATCCAATTTTTAATAGCATAGAGAACTGGTGCAATACGATGGTAGCTTGACGAGTTGGCGAATTTTTGGAATTGCTAGATCTAAGCAATAACAACTTCCCTGCACTCAAACTGCTCAGCAAAAATTCTAAACACAACATACAAAAAATTAATCGTCTAACATCGTTAACGAATTAGAAGAGCTCCACACTTCGATGGAGAGGCTATAAGAGTAACGAGTATACCAGAAATTCATAAGTATCAGAGATAGTCCGTAGTCTTTTCTTGTGGTACTTTCAATCACTTAATCTTAATAACACAGAAAACGTCGTCCTCTTCCCTTAGCCTTAGATTTTACTGAAACTCTTTCAGTTCCGACTTCGCAATATATCAGCAATTCCTCCGGAACATTGTCACTAAAATCTTCTATCTATCATAATAAATTCGAATAAAATATTGCAGACATCTAGCCGCCAAGTGTCCGTCAATCTTTCCACATTGCACATCGTTCTCTTATAAACTCCGGATAGTTCCTGTAGACGCTGTTCGTCACGTTAATACTTCTCTCAAGAAACTGATAAACTGATCATATTGTAACTTCTGTAAAAAAAAGAAGAAGTTTGTATCTCTCTCTCTCTCTCTTAAACGCTCACTTCCTCTCAACCCACTACCCTTTCGTGCTCGCATACCATGCCACTCCCTCTCTCTCTCTCTCATCACTTACCGTCTTTTCCTATATGTACTTCTTTTTCTAGAACTCGTTCTCACTTTCTCTTTGACCTCTCTCACTCGCTATCTCTATCTGTATCTTCCTTTTTGTCTTTCTCTACCCTGTTTTTTCCAACTGAAAATACTACTGACTTATCAATCTGCAGCTGTAGCTATTATCCTTACCTTTTCCATAGTTATTCGCAAACCAACGCCGGAAACAAAGCACCGAATTTCAAATAAGAAAACCACCTACTAAACACACCAAATTCCGGCTAGCTTAGTCCACGCCTCCTTTGCCAACAACACTTGCTTGCGTATTGATGCTTACGCCAAATATAATCAAATTATACAAACTAATTAGTGTGTCGGGCATAGCAGCTACCTACCGATGGACAAACAAACAGACACGGTGGACCCCTGAATGAAGGTGAACCGAACTGACTGAATGTTGCAACGGTTACCTTGGTACTACAACCGCCAGTTGCATGATTGTTTGTTTGTTCGTCTGCTAGATTGGCAAATTGTCTGCTGCTCTTGTAAATACGAGTATGAATGAATGAATGAGTGCACGCTTGGTACGTTGGTACGTTGGCGTGACGCAAGACGACACAGACATTGGTACGATGAAAGCGTTGAAAGTTGTCAACGAGACTTTGATGTCGTCGTACCATTGCCTTTACCGTTTGCCGTGAAATTTTCTCGTAAGCAATATCAACGGTGAAATTTGTTGTTGCGCACCACAATTGCAAGTAATGTACTACAACAACGATGTCATCAAAATACAGTTGGCTTGCAAAACATTTGTCTTTGGGGCCAATTAAGGGCATTCACTGAGCGCATCTAAGTGGTGGTGGTGTATATATACAATTGATGTGTGTGTGTGTGTGTGTGCGTAGAAATTTAAATTACTGCAATTGCATGTGGTGAAATTCGTGGTTTGATTCCCTGAAGCGTGACTTTGGAGCAATAACATAGCTTGTGGGTGTAAGTATGTATGCGTCTTATTATATACAATTTCATTCATTTGTTGTTGTTGGTGTTATTGTTTTAACATTTCATTCATTTGACAAAGATATGCGTTGATTTATTAAAATAGCTTAATACAAGCGCGTCATGGAGAGATGCGTTTGCGCAAAACATTTCCAAATTGCGTCGTTGCAAAACAAAACATGACAAGCAACAACAATTTGTGATAGCAGCGCTATGCGTGGCACACTTCAATTTTCATTAAATTTTAGAAAATCCGACCACGCTTTGCTGCATTTCAAAACTTTCAAAATACTGAGACTGATTTCACTCAGTTTATCTCCATAACCAGTTGAGATATCAAACTTAATCAAATCGCTTATTACAGCACCCTCTAGGACCTTTCGTTTGATATCCATATTGTAAGAAGACATTTTGGGTAACCTTGGTTCACATATTGATCGATAACTCCGAAACCAATGATATGCAAAAAAATTAAATTATTGTAAAAAAAGTTAAATTTCAATTCAATTCAGAAAGTCAAAAATTATTGATTTGCATTCCATTGGTTAATACAATCTGAAAGCCTAAAGCGATTATTTTTCTAATACGGCATCTCTCTGCAAGCGTTAATATTAGAAAAATTAAATTTGGTGCGGAGCTAAGTAAGAGTAGTAAAACCTCTAAAAAAAGGCACACAATTGATATTTAGATATGTATATATGTATGTATATGTATGCATAGTAACAACTTCCCTGTCAAATGAGTCATATGGGTGTTTCCATGCAGCCGTATGCGACATTCGTACACTTTTGGAGTAATATAAATCTCACATAAAACGAGTTTTCGGGAAAATAAAAATACAGTTACGTTGCAATTAAAAAGAAGTATGTTTGGAAAAAAAATGGTCGCCCTGAAAGCTTTGGTGTCTAAAATATCCGTTCAAAATGAGGTGATAACTTACGCGACAAAAACGGAAGTGCTTATATTGTGCACATACATATATGCGAAAGTCTGCGAATCAAGCCAGTTCTTAATTTCTTTGAATATTCGTAACCTAAGCTAAATAATGCACCTTTACAATACTCTCATATTTAAAGAGAAATCATCTCTTTATATTATTATTTAAAAAAAAACTAAATAACGTACGCGACATAACGTACGCGACAATTTTTCTAGTATATTAATAATAAAATGCAGGGACGTAACTGTTATAAGAAATGTGATAAAAAGGTCCCATTTAACCATTAATACTGATGTATTCAAATATTGGTTATAATTAACCATTACCGTAATACATATTTTATATTGGTCAACATAACCATTATAAATGAGAGAAACATTTTTTGGTTAACAATAACCATTATTGTAAGTAACATGATTTTTTTGGTTATCGGTTGCAAAAAAATTCAAACAATATAAAACAACTTGAGTTGCTGGAGTGGCATGACCAATGTCTGCAAGTTCCTCGAGGAAAAATTTACCACTATTCAGCAAAAATAGTTTGCTGTCGAGTGGGTCACCGATAACCAAAAAATTTATTACTTGCGATAAGGGTTATTCGTAACCAAAAAAATAAATCTCTCATTTATATTGGTTACGATGACTAAAATAAAATAAATCTGATGATAATGTGAATTCTGAAAGAAAAAAATAACAATTATTTTCGGTTCCTGATAAAATGTTTTTTGTTTGAAATTTACACTTTAATTAGGAAACAAAATAAAAATGTATTCTTATTATAAAAACTATATGATAATGAAAATAAAATCGAATTCATAACATATGTATTTGTTGATATACATTCTTTATATATTTACATAAACTCTAATATTTACTCGTAAGGAGTTGACTGTCGACGAATATATCGATATATTCACAAGCGCATTTATAAAATGAAAAAGCATCTGGTAAAATTATATTATTAGCTTTTACTATTTGCCACACCTTTCTCTTTATAACAACACCTATTCCATCCACAGCGCCTTTGCCATGCGAGGTGGCAAAGAAATTCCATTCAAAATATTTGCAACTAAATTTATTTACAAATAAGCTTAATTAATAATAAACTTATTTTTAAACTGCACCTATGTATTCAGGATAATGTTATTGAAAAAATTGCTTTTAACGTCGATTTTAATGTATTACAATAAAATATTCATACTTAAAATAACGTATGCGACAAACTTTAAAGGGTAATACAATTTTTATTACTTCGATTCAAAAGAAAATTTCAGCTAATATATTTAACTAGAAGATCTCTTGATTTGGAGTTGTAATCTCTATTACTTGCGACTGTCAATACACAAATGATATAGAAAAATAATGTTTTTGCATAACGTACGCGACAAAGGTATACTATCAAAAGTAAATTAAAAAAATACCGTTATTCGAGTTCAAACTTCTATTTTTCTCATTTTTGTAAGTAGTTGGCATTGTTAATTTAATTTTAAAATGTATTTGCACTACTTCAAATCTCTTAATTTAGGTAATTCGGAAGAGAAAATAGTTGATTCAATTTGCGAAAACTGAGTTGAAGAAAATCTCAGTTTTACTCTTCCGTTTATGAGTTTTAAGATACCAACAAGCTGTAAATACTTCCATTTTGTAAAAATTCAATTACTTTTCCCTTAATAATTCGTCTTAAAACCCATTTTCTGGTCATATAATTTTTTCAGTCGTGGTTGACCTTCTCATGGAAACACCCATATGTGACTCACGAGAATGTTTTGAAATAAGTGAATGAGTCACATGTGACTCATTTGTCTATACAACTTACAGAAAAAGATGGCCCTATATGCTCACATGTGACTCATTTAAAGTGTAAAACATGTTTTTTTTTTTTGCTAAGTTCATGAGTCACATTTGACTCACAAAATCATTTAAAAAATAATATTTGTCCCTATTACCCAGTTAAGCAATACAAGTAACTAGTGGACATGGAGCACTCACAAAGCGCTTTGTATGGGGACAGGAAGTAGTTAAAACAGGAAGTAGTTAAAACAATTTTTATTTTGGCCTTTGAAGTTTTCTGAAATAGAAGTTTCATTTTTATGAAAAAAAAAAAAATTTTTTATCCAAAAAAAAATTTTTTCAGTATTTTTTTTTTCGAAAGCTGAAAGGGATTTATTACCTTAAAATTTTTTATTTTTCTCTAAACGTTTGACTTTTAAAATGTTTTCTCAGTTAAAAGTTTTATTTTTATAAAAAAATATTTTTTATCACAAAACTTGGATTTCGATATACATATTTTCAAACCTTTTTTTAGTTAGGTAACTAGATCATTTTACGATTTAAAAATTATTTTCTGCTAAATATGTATGGTTTCTTCTTATGGCTATATAATTTCTAGACGCTAGATCTCTTTTGAAGCTTTCAAGAGAAAACAAGTTCTGTTTTGTAAATGCAATTTTTCTGTTTTTGTTTGAGAACGATTCAATTTTTAAAAGAGTACTAGTAAGCTTACTATGTTCAGCTTTTTGGCCTATTCATTATCTAACTCTTTGTCAAGAACCTAGAAGAAATTGTATGATAATGGAGCTTTTCATTTCAATGCTTTGAACTCGTAAACAAAAACAATATCGCTAACAGAGGAGATGCTGGTGAAAGGTTTGCGATGTGATCATAATAAGTCGTTGAAGAGGCCACTCGACCTATTACCCTAAGCAGCACATATTTTATTTATTTAGCAACTATTCCGAAACTTTCAGAGAGTGTTGCTGTTGAAAGACTTGAGCAACATCGTTCTGAACTTTGCTTCTGACTTTAGCCAATATGATAAGTTGACCAACACTGGCTAAATTATTTTATAGATAGTAATACACAATTCAGAAGAAGTTTCTTCTAGGTTGAAGTAATTTCAAAAGTCCAATTTTCGTGTTCGTTTAACAAAAGTTGAAGTACCGGAACAACAATGAAAAGTAAAATAAAAAAACATATTGAATCATTGTTGCTTTGTTTGTTTTTCTTACTAAACGTCGTCTACTAAAATAATTATATGTTTATTATTCATACAAGTTTGCTTTTAAATAACATTTCCATGCTTCGCCGAGCTTTAAAATAAATGGAGCGCGAAATGTAAACTTACGAAATCTCAATCTATGTTTATTAGGCTTGGCTTCCTGCATTTGATTTACATGCACACATTTTACAAATTACATATCAGCTCATCATTTTACTTTTCTTCTGTGTACATAAATAGCAATGTCGTCTTCACTCAATGCATTTAAATATAAAAGCTTTTAAGCTGCTAATCAGAGCATTGCAGGTATTGTAGTAAACTTAAAAAAAAACTGAAGCAACAAAATCTTGGAAGAAAAGATGGGCTTATATTAACACAAATTTATGACGCCACATAATCTATGAAAAGCGTTCACTTCAGCATACAAATTCGGACTACAAAATTAAAAAAAGAGTTTACTACGAAAGAAGTCTATCCTTTAATCAAATAAACGCGCATAACAGCTCAGCCCATTAGGCTCACTTAATTTCATAAAGATCGCATAAACTTTTGCAAAATAAATATTGAGTAATTTTTCCTCAACATAACTGCCAATAAGGCAACAACAACATTTCATGCTACCAACCACCGTAATCTCTGTAAATTGCAAACTTTTTTTGCTCCCCTTGAACGCACACGCACTGGCAATTAGAAACCAAAAAAATGTATGGAGTAGGTACTTAAGTAACCACGAAGAAATTCTGCTACTTATGAACAATCACTGTTGATTACCAAACAAAAGTAGCCCACCTGCTATATTTAAGAAAAATAAAAAGCATATAACACTTAACTTAAGCACGATCCCAGCTGGATACTCATTATGTGCGCCAAGCAGGTGTGCCCATCATCAGCCTGCCGCCACCACTGTGAGCTCAATAAATGCCGAATATTTTCGAATAAAATATTTGCGCTATAAATCGGGATTAAAAACATACTGACATATTTTTGTGTTCTTTCGGAATGGGGCGTCTGTAGGAAAAAGCTAAACAAGAAAAAAAGGAGAGTAAAATATTAGGGTGGTTAGGAAATGAATAAAAAACATTTTTTTTTGAAGAAAATTTAAGGTAATTTAAAGAAATTTGTTCAATCACATTTAAGTTGGCCCACTCGATTATTAAGCGAATATATAAAAGTTCGAGCAAAAATTTAATTATTTGAAAAAATATTCAAGAACTCGTAATTTTTGTAAAAAAAAATTTTTTTAATTTTTGTGACTTTCAAAGGTTACTCTACCCTCGTTGTATTAACGAGAATTTATCTAAAAATAAAGTAAGGAATTTTTTGGTAAACATTTTTTTTTAAATAAATTTAAATTTTTCTCCAAAGACTCAAACCCAAAATGAAACGGTAACTGCAAACGATTTACTCCAATTTATTTTTAAAAACTAAAAACGTATTAAATATTTTGATAAAAAAAATTTAAACGCAACCGCTTCAAGATTCGGAACCGGTTCCAAACGGTTTTTAATTTACCTCTCAATCAGATCTATTTCAAGCCTCTTTAATTTTGTGGCTAAGTAATGAACATTATAAATTTAAAAAAATTGTTGTTGAAGCAGTGTCCGGGTCTTTTTTAATTTTCATATTGGTTTTTGTGAAATAAAATTTTTTATGGAAGAAAAAAAAAATTAACAAATATTTCAACCCATCCTAATAAACATAAACGTGAAAGCAAAAGTTTAGCCCATCAATATATAATGCGCTACAAATGAAACTCAAGGTCAATAGCCGGATGCTGTGTAAACGTGAACGTAAAAGCGATTTAATGAAAATAACCAAATATCCTTCATTTGCTAAGCTAAATTATATTTGCACATTTAATCTTTGGTATTTACCGTTATCATTAAGCATATATATTGCAGCCGTCTACATGCATACTAATAAAAATTGAGCAATGCTTTAGCTAACAAAGATTAACCTATAATACCACAGGAAACATACTTTTAATCCTGACTAAGCATCGCTGCGTGCACCATACCACACAAACCAACACAATCCACCAACATCCTTCACCTTGGTTACCAACTCCGCCTATGCGTTTAAGCCTACTATTGCTCTCAATTTTGTTATTCTACTATGAAGACGTGCTGAAAGAAAAAAAAAATGTTGCAAAACAGTAGGATGAAAAATCAAAACACACAGCAGGTGTGATGCTAGCAAAAAAGGATATTCCTAGTTGTTTTTGTTTTACTACACCAAAAGAAGCTTAGCTCCACCCACTACGCACATTTACCGCCGTTAATATTCATAATACTTCTGTTTATTTTTATTTGCCCTTGAAATGCCTGCCTGCTATAAGATTGGTAATGTTCGCGTACACTACAGCCAGTTAGTTAAAGCAAGAATTATTAAAGAGTAACACATTATGGCGTTCGCTTACACAAAAATTTGGGAATATGTAGCAATTTTTTTTTTTTTTTTTTTAAAATACGACGTTCAGAGAAGTTTTCTTGTATCATTGATTTCTCAACTTTTTGTCGGAAAAAGAGCTTTATCGTCAAAAGTGACGTGTAAGGGGAACGAAAGCGAATATTTTTATGCGCTAAAATACACGAACAGCGTTTTTTGTTATCATCCTCCTGCTATACAAATTCTTTAGCTTTGCTAACTTGTCTTTCATATCGATGGTATGTTGAATATTATATTAGTATTAGGCACAATTCTTCACCATCTTGTGGTTAAAGGAAAGCTTTAAATATTTGAAGTGTTCGAGTAGCGCAGCTTTCTTTGGTGAGTGAGCGTATTCCTTTGCGTAAATAGCGAGCGTACGAGAGACGAATGTTCTGTAGTCCCGTACACTCGGTACCGAAACACTAGCAAGATATTCCTTTTAATGGACATTAAGCTTTGTTAAGGACATAGCTTTTAGTGCGTCAGAGAATAGTTCTGCGAAAGACTTATGGAGCGCTACTAAGGAGCACCGAACCAGGAGGTAATCTTATCGGCACCTGACGCTAGAAACATAATGCTCTAACCACTCTAATGGGAGAATCAATTAGAGACCGGTCTTTTGAATAGAGAAGACAGTTGGAAGAAAGAAGAAATTATTGACAAGGTATTTTACAAGCGCAACATCGTTAAAGTTTACTTAGAACCGAACTCAACCTTCCACTTTTTCATATATTAGATATATACACGTAAATCATCTCTAAAATCCCGAATATTTACATTAAGAAATTCTTGCATCACAGCCATTTCATTACATTTACCCAAATATGTAAAGAACTAATTAAAAGATGAACTTAATGGTAATTGCACAGAATAATTTAATTAAATATTAACATTCCACGCCAGAATATGGAATGAATTGAGGTGTAGCACTTCAGACAGAGTTACGGAACTCACAAATGAAGTTCATTCACAATGATTTCCTCAAGCTTACTCATTGCCATTGAAGTGATAATGGATTTAAATTTCTAGGAACTCATGAATAGTGCCACCTTTTTAATGTAAATTAGTCATCTGGCCTCGCTTACTGCTGTGCTTCGATTTGTAGGCTCTCCAAATATTTTGGGATTGAGTAAATCATTGTGCCACAGAAAGCTTTTCTTTATTGAACCAAATTAGATAATAGTGAAGGGTAAACTCAGTTTAGTCAATGATTTTAAATTTTCTCGGTTCCATAAATTCACTGCTTCATAAAAAGTGATCGGTTTAAAAAAAAAATACTGGTTTCAAGGATATTACTGGTTCCAAAAAAATTACTGGTTCCAAAAAAAAATACTGGTTTCAAAAAAATTCCTGGTAAAAGTCAGGGTTTCAAAAAGTTACTGGCTTCAAAAAAATTTCTGGTTTCAAAAAAATACTGGCTTCAAAAAATTACTTATTTAAAAAAAATTTAACTGGTTCTAAAAAGTTTACTGGCTTCAAAAAAATGTCTGGTGTGAAAAAATAATGGGTTCAAAAAAATTACTGGTTTGAAAAAAAAATACTGGTTTAAAAAGTCAGGGTTTCAAAAAGTTGCTGGCTTCACAAAAACTACTGGCTACTTTCAAAATAATACTGGCTTCAAAGAAATTACTGGTGTCATCAAATTACTGGTTTCAAAAAATTTACTGGCTTCAAAAAAATTGCTGGTTTGAAAAAATACTGGTTTCAAAAAAATGTCTGGCTTAGACAAATTTACTGGGTTAGAAAAAAATGGCTTCAAAAAAAATTTGTGGTTCCAAAAAAAATTGCTGGTTTCAAAAAAATTACTAGTTTCAAGAAAATTACTGGTTCCAAAAAAAAAAGTATGTTTTCAAAAAAGATACTGGTGTTAATAAAATTTAATTAAAAAAAAATTGCTGTGGAAAAAAAATGTATTTCAATAGAGATACTGGCTCAAATAAAAACTTTTCGTTTCAAAAGGGAACACTAGCTGGACTCGGAAAACTACTGGTTCAAAAAGTTTACTGTATCCCAAAAATTTTACTTTTTACCTGTAAAAATATGATTTAAATTTTCGTGGAACCTATCAATAAATAATTTAGCATGCAAGCGGTTCTGTGTTCAACAAGCTCACCAACCTTGATTTCATGCAGCTGATAATAAATGTGTAAGCTTTGTTTTGGTGCTTACTTGCATCCTTTTTTTAGCAGGCTAATTGTTGTTGTTATTTCCAGGATGTACATACGAATGTTGGTCTATCTGATGCTGTGGTTAAATTTGGTTTTTGTGGTTGTTTTCATTTGCCCGAAGCCACAAAGACAATTAGCTGAAACGCCAAACCATTCAATAGGTTGTCGTAAAATAAAGGTGTATATGTGTATGCGAGTGTGTGTCTGTGTGTGTATTAAAAAAGATGATAAAAACAATCAGAATACCACCTTTATATAAATGGACCGAAAAGAAGTAATCAACTTTTTTAAGCAAAGATTTAGAGCATTTCAATTCAAATTCTTTATTCTACTTTAAGTTCCACTAAAACACTTAAGATGGTTTCACGACTTCATCAAAGCTCACAAAACTATCCTACCTGAGAGTTATTCCAATTTGAACGACACTCTCAAATTATACTGCCAGTCTCTATATCATAGGATAGCTACTTAAAAATCGATATTTCTTACACCAAACCCAACTGACAAGAAAGAGATCAACCTTATATAAAGGTAAGAACAGAAACAGCAACACTTAAACTCAAACAAATATAAATGTAATGCGTAGGATTCATTCGAAATTTGTCCTCATATAACATCGCATGGGAGCAAGTGCTGACTGCATATCAAAAACTGCCAGGATTTACATATAAAACAGGCGTCTATGTATGTGTGGCTGAAAAGCGCACAAACAGCTGGCAATTAATATTGGAAATGAGCCAACATTAATTGCAATTGCAAATTGCTTAACCTTTTATACACCGACCTCTGATTACATGTTGGGTTGCTACATATTATTTTCCTAGAAAGCCTTATCAATTTACAAATACCGATATACTTACATCTGTTTATAAATACAAGCTTACATTGAACTTTGTTATTGTCAGTGAACTTAAATGTAAAAGGCTAAACTTCGCATGAAGAGATCAAAATGATAGATAGGATGTACAGTGGGCGAACAAAACTTCGAGGAGGATACTTTTGCATAAGCAGCTCTCAGTGAGAGCATGATAGATAAAATAAAATAAAATAAAATAAAATAAAATCAAATAAAATAAAGTAAAATAAAATAAAATAAAATAAAATAAAATAAAATAAAATAAAATAAAATAAAATAAAATAAAATAAAATAAAATAAAATAAAATAAAATAAAATAAAATAAAATAAAATAAAATAAAATAAAATAAAATAAAATAAAATAAAATAAAATAAAATAAAATAAAATAAAATAAAATAAAATAAAATAAAATAAAACAAAAAGATTAACAAAAATGCAGTGAGTTTCATATCTAAGAAATAATGGCCTTTGAAACGTTTTCCCAATCTAAAATTTTATTGAAAAAAAATTATTCCGTAACAATTTTATGAGCAATATTTCAGTAATTTGTCACACTGTAATCAGTTAAGTGTCAGCAATGAAAGTTTACATGTCAAATATTTGCCCAAAAGTTGTCGCCAGCTACTTCAAAGTAATGAACAACTTATTTTGCAAACACGTAGAAATGCATATGAAAATCAGTGTGTGTCTGTGTTAAACATTGAGAGTGTCTACCAAATATTTACTAATATGACACTTTTTTGATGAGCGAGCTTGACATTTAATTGCTCGTTTGTCCTGATTTGTAATGTGGCCGTAAAACTTTTCACAACTTGATAAGGAAAATTGTTGGAAAAACGACAAGCGATTTGATGATTTCAACTACTCTTACGATTTAATGTCAGAAAAGTTAAAATAATAATAAATTAATGTTCTGCAAGTCGTTTTAATAATTGCCGGCATTTTTTAGTATTATTGGCGGTTTTGACATTTTGTTTGGTAATATAGGGTTAGTTTAGAAAATTTAGATATCCATAACTCTATAGATACCCAGACAACTTGGTTAGTTGGGTATTATGTTTTCAAACTCACTCAAAATTTAATGAGCATATCGAACCGTCATAACTTTTCCAGAAGTGTTGTTCAATGTAATGGTAGTCAAGTAAATGCAGTGTTAGTTTGTTTTTTATTGTATTGGTGGATGTTACGAGAATTTGATATCCAAACACTTGATAAAGATAACAACAGGAATATTTATTTGGATTTGCATACATTTACATTTATCTGATTACTTTTTTACAGCGTATATTATAGTTGTGTCCATATAACAGTGGTTTGTTACGGTACAAAATAATGGCGATAGATATGGAGTTCCATTAATCGAAGTTCTTATTATGAACAGAGAGAAGACATGACCGTCCGTCCGCCAGTGTAAGTTGAGATACTGTATGAATTGATTTTTAACAAGTAATGAAGTCTAAGTTCGGTTGAACCGAACATTAAATACCCAGCGTTAGTTTTCAAAAACAGGGGGCGTGGTTATCATTCGATCTCCCATTTTAAACACCAACCTGCCTTGGCCAGATTTCGAAATCGAAAAAGGGGGCGAAATGTCCGAAAATGCAAAATGTTGCATTTTAAATGCAGCATGAACACGATATAAGAACGTTCATATATGGAACCCTATATCTTACTCGATTATTTTGCGCCGTTACGTAGTACCGTTATGTGGACAAAATTATCATACCCTTGTACTATTTAGTACTAGTACGCTGGGTATAAAAAGGAATCATACAATGCCCCTTTTTTCGATATCGAAAATTTAAAAATGAAAAAATCTGGTAGCTTTGTTTCGCTCATAATCCAATGACGACTTAAAAAAAAAGGTAAAAATGGACGCACTTAACCAAACTTGACAGCAAAAAAAAAAATTTTTGATATATACCTATCTATATATCTATCGCCAAAAAGAGCTTACTCCACTATTACATTTTTTTTTCGAGCTGTACGAATTTTTCGCTGTGTAAAAGTCAAAATACAATTTAGCTAAAGTGTCGTAATGACTATGCTTCATTTCCGCTGCTTGCTGTTCGTTAACGAAACCCCTCATTTGTGATCTCAATAGTGAATGCTAATGACAATTTTATCTTCTTTAACATTTTATACTTTGATTGTAGAAGACGTTTAATGTCAAGCTAGATTCACATGCCCTACATAAGAACAAAGCAATAAAAGCTTACTACCATACGAACATAAAAACATTAATCAATAAATTCGTTTATTACTTACACATAAGCAGAGCGCATTTATGTATCTATGCAAATACTATTAAGATTTACAACAACTATGATTTTATGTTGCAGCCACCTTGACGTTGAGCTTGAACGAACTTATCGTTTCTTTTGTTCTTAAAGTGCAATATAGCAATTTTATAATCTAAGGGCATATATGTAAATAACCAACAGTGAGACAGGAAACTTATCAGAAGAGTGACTAGTTTACACTCACATAGATATTTGAAATCCAAATAGTCCCAACAAAAAGTAATGAATTGGGCCCCCAGTGACATATCGCTTTGTTGTTGTTGGTCTCGCTGTTATTAACAGTACCATGTAAATGTAGATAGTTCAAAGCTTTGATAGGGAGCTAGAACTAATAGTGCCCCCCAAATGGCTAGCTCTATAAACTTTCTGAACTAGTCAAATTTTGTGTCGGGTGCAGATGCAATCTTTAACTAACCACCAGACATAGGTACCTCCAATTGAACTGATCGCGTTGGTTTGCTTGGTTGACTGTGGCTTTGGTCCGTGACGTTAGATACCCTGATATTGCAATTGAGCTTCAAGGCGTCACACATTTACCTTGGAAATTAAAGTAAACAAAAGAAAATAAAACAACAAAAACAATAATACACTAATGTGATGTGAATAGTAGTTGTTGTTGTAGTGTTTATAGATGACAACCCAGCTGAAATTGGTGTGAGCTATTATAAGTCGCTTCTTAAAATCACTTCTTCTCCGAAGATGGTAATTTTTTAATTACGAAATATAAAAAAATTAAAAACTATATAAATCAGAAAAATGTTTTCTGATAACTTTATATAATTATTATTGTTTTATTTTTCAACTTGATTTTACATAATTTTTTTGTTAATCAAATCAAAAGTTTCCATTAAAAATCGAATGAATGGATAATTCGATTAATGATATTAACAGTTTTCTCAGAAAAAGTTTAAATCGTTGCTCTTTTCCAGGCTCATGCCAACTTCCTTCGAAACCTCTGTGACGCCGGGCGATTTATTAGCAAATATGCCTCAGTATCACTAAGTGGCACGTGATAAGAGGCCATAAGTGATTTTCATTTATTTGATTGATTAATCTATTAAGTAAATTCTTAATTAATTTCTGCCAAACTGAGAGTGACAGATTTTTAAAAACGATTTGTACATTGAAATTGCATGACTAATCAGGTTGTGATTACTAATCAAAATGTGATTAATCGTTAATCGATTAATAGTGATTATTATCGGAACAATAGTTTAATTAAATTAATGTTAGTTGGCATTTTCGAATAATATAATATTCAAGGTATTGGAAGACATTTTGAGACTTACCAGTACGCTCTTAGCTATGTATGTCTAGATATCCAGTAATTTGGATTTATTTACCATCTCGGACCAAGCAACATGACTCGAATAAGGTATAGATAAAAAATATTAAAATAATGAACTCTTCACAAATTTAAATAAGCTACACATTTTTTTGTTGGGTATCAGCATATATCCACTTTTGAGTTGTAAGCACCAGTTGCATGATGAGGCCATGGCAATAATCCGCTTCAAGGTGCCACTCCTTACTTTTGTCAACGTTGGTTTAATTATGCGGCATTATAGCAAGTTTCAATGGTTATTTGTACATGTAAATAATTATTTACATATTTACGTATGTATGTATGTATGTGGCTATGTTTATATGGTTTCATATAATATTTACAACTGCTGCCGTTGCCGTCATTCAGAACAGCACTGCGGGCTGCAAGTAAATAATTTAGATTGCATCGATTTCCGGTCGTTTGTCGGTCGGTGGTTTTACAATGCAATTATTTGTGTGAATATGTATTACAATTGCAGACATGCATATATATGTATGTATGTACATTAGGGTGGAACAAAAAGGTATTAATTCTGGTGCTGCTATTTTTTGGAATGGCAGAAAAGTACAGTGCGAGTTTAGGTGTTCAATCTCACTTTTTAGAGGTTTATCATTGCTTATTCAGAGTTTTTAAGGAATGATGTCTATTTTGGCAAAGCAGTAAAGCTTAAAAAATTAGCTGCCTTTAGTTCTGTGGGAATCTAAATTCATAACAATCTAACTATAAACTTTATGATGGCTCTTTTATTTACAATTTTTTTTGTGGACATTTTTTTAAGAACCCTAAAAAATTAAAAAAAAAGATTCGCAAGCGACGTTTATTTTATTCAAGTTTATGTTTATTACAAAGTACAATGTGACATTTAAAGTAATCACAAGAAACTGTTGATATCGCATTTTATATTTGAACATAAAACGTATTGTAAACTAACAACAAATTCCTACAGAAACCTTTGATTCAAGCAGCCCAGTTATATATTGACCAACGTACAAGCACCCACAGCTGTTTTTTCAGCTCTTTCCGCCCGTTCAGCGACCTTATTGGCAGACTTTGCTCGTGAATCATAATAAATGAAAAGTAAATAAATAAATAAATTCTTGTTACGCCATTGTTGCAACGTGTGAAACTGTATGAAGGTATGTACCTACAAAAATATATGAGACACCAGCAATTGTTGTACATTGAATTATTTTTGAGATATATGTAGCACAAATATGGGAATATATACAAATACCCAGCAAAAAATAATGTGAGAAATAGTAAAGCAGAAGGAATACGGGGCAGTCCTAATACTTTGAGAGGAGATGAGCATAGAAAAGAGTAGCAGAAGATGAAAAGGAATAGAAGAAGCATGAGGTTATGATAGAGAACTGGTAGACGGGAGAAAGATAAAGGGGTTGAGGAAGGCTAAAAAAGCAAAGAAATATCTTAATTAAGTTGCTTGTAAAGCGCAGTTCCCTCCACACGAGCCAACTTTCTCATCCATTTCTGCATAAACTTTTTCATAAATAGTTAACAATTTTGGCTTAGACCCGTGCCATGATATCTTATCTGTGTTGGATTATACACTGGCTCTTCATACCAATTATTGCACCGACTCCAAACAGTCGGAACCCAAATTTCAACCAACAGAAAAAACCCTCGAAATATTCCCATCAAAATAATTACTATAAAAAAATAAAAAATTTAATTGAATTAAAAATAACTAAGGAGTGGTATGTTAATAATTTTAAAACTGTTGGTTTTTTGAAAGAGTTTAAAAATGGATGTTCTATATATGAGCATTTCCGTAGAATGGTCAACCAGAGCAAAAATTTTAAATGTTAATAAAAATAAATTCTTTTTTAACCCTGTTATACAAAATTACCCAATTTTTTATAAAAATAACGGTTTGAAAGTTAATTTAAATTTGTTTTATGAAAAATTTGGCCTGAAACCTGAAAAAAAAAAATTGTTAATTTCCAGCCAGTTTTAAAGGCCTGTTTCTTTTAAATTTTTTCACATGTACGACTTATACTAGCGATCCTTTTTTGCAACAAAATACCCCCATGAATATCAATTAAGACTATAAAAATGAAAGAAGATTGAACGACGATGTTTTCACGGTAAATTTTTATTGAAACTTTTACCTCTTCCTGGATCGTACGTTCGCGACCAAAAAAATACATTTTTTGTTACCACTTCTCAAGGAGTGTAAGGATATGTCTAGAACTACATTGCTAAAGCCAGTTGAGTGCACTTAATTAAAAAACAAAACTACTTCTCTTGAAGGGTTTACCAAACCTTATTTTTTTTATTCTCAAAGTTGCGTACGTTCGCGACCGTTTTGCATTTTGATATATTTTTGCCTACCAAAAACTGAAGCAAGAAAAAAAGAGGTTGTTAATATACTTTATTTCCATTTCTAATAATAGATCATAGGGTTTTGAATAATTTGAATGAAGTTATTCATAAATTTTACAACCATACATTATAGTGAGTATACTTTATATTATGCAAGCCACTTTCGAGCCTTTCGGTGTGAGCCGCGGAATTTCAGTACAGTCTAATAATTTATGCTATCTTCTTTCTTTATAAATACAACATACATATAAGATTTAAACTTGTGAATTAAGTGTTCCAATTCATATAATTTGTAAAACATTATGCCGAAAATAGGAAAAAAGAGTGTATGGAAAAATCGTACGTTCGCGACCCGTACGTTCGCGACCGGTATTATAAAAATGTACGGGCGAAATAAACGTAAAGAAAGTCACTTTATGCCACTTCAATATGTTATCAACCGTTTTAAAAAAATCCATTCCATTTCGCTGAATTTTGAATTTTTCCAGTTGCACAAAAAAGTCACTTCCATTTTGCGTACGTTCGCGACCACATGTTTATTGCCCCCACAGTCTAAACTAAAAATCGAACAAACCTGCCTCTTGCACCTGAAATTGACCTTCCAAAATGCTATTGAAGTAGCAAACAAAAAAAAAACAAAAACCTATGTTTAGTTTGTTTTTGGCCCACAAAAGCGTACGAACGTACTGTTCGCGACCATGGAAACACCCATATTTAATTATTTTGTAAAATTTGTATTTTTTGAAATATTTTTTGTTATTTATTTATGTAATTATATTTTATTAAATTTAAATTATTTAAAAAAATAATTAATACGAGTAGTAAATCTAAATTTTTTTTAAATTATAAACTATCTTTAAAGTTTTTTTTTTTTTAATTTAATACTAATGTATTATTTAAACTAAAAAAATTATATATTTTTTTTCTATTAAATTTTTATTAGGGATTTATTTTTTATTTGAAAAATAATTTATTGTATTTTTAAAATGTAATAGATATTTTATATTTATTAAAAACATTTTTTTTTCATTCAAAAATATTTTTGAAGAATTATATTTGTTTATTATTTTTAAATTTCATTATTCAAAATTCTTTAAATTCACTTATTTAATAATATACGCTATTATATTTAAAAGATAAACGATATACATACATATATAAAATAAATTATATAAGGAGTTACAACAAAAACAAACACAAAAACTTAAAAATACGGTACACATTTTTGTGGTGGGTACGTAAGCTAAATAAATTATCGTGTCGACGCGGTGTATTGGAATGAGCTTCCAACTGTTGGCTGATCGAATTGCCATACGGGCAGTGGTAGTAGCGCGCACAAATTTGAATGAATAGCTTTGGTGTCTGGAACGACAGATTACCCACAGTCGAACGCGAGAACAAAGCCACTTGCAACACACAAAAACACATAAACATTTCAATACATCTACAACTCATATGCGACCACACCATGATCGCCTGATTGTCGCAAAACGTGTCGTCACCTAATCAAATAAGCAGCCAGTCATTGGACGAATCAATTGTTTGCTGGCAGTTGCTGACTCAATATTTTCATGTTCAAAAAGGCGGCATGCAGCAGCAGCAGCTCTTTAGATATTGCTTGAAATTGTGAAATTATGACTTCATTCACAAGTCTTGACACGTTTGTGTCGGTCCGTTTTTTGTTTACTTTTCGTGTTGGTTTTCTTATCTTCACACTCTGAAAATTATCTTGCAAGCATACGTGACACACTTCCAAGTTCGATTGGTTCAACTTTATTAGCATTTGTTTATTTAGTTTCGAATAAGAATGAGATGAAGTTTTTGGCTTTACATGCTATTGAGCTGACATCTAAATATTTGGTGAATATAGTTAAGTCTATTAGAATAACTCTCAAGCATGCCACTTAACGCTGTATTGTATACATATTTAGGATAGGGTTACTTATCGACCTGGGGATATAAATGGGAATTAAAGGATTATTCATCTTAAGATTAAAGCTAAACGTATTTTCAAATAGTGTCCGATTTCTTATTATTTACTTCATAATTTTATTTAGCTCAGTATGACCAAAGCTGAGGGATCTGTGCTGAGAAGTATTTCTTGTTCGTCTTGCTTAAAGCTATCTCTCCATAAGCATTACACGGGTCCCAGGGCAAAACGACCTGATTTATTACCTGTTAACTCAACGGGCTTTATGGAATTGGATTTGTGCAATGCAAGCAGATCCCGAAACATGTACCAGAACCAGCGCTCCCCAGTCCATTCGATGAATGTGCCTTTCTTAAAGTTCTCCTGCGCCATCAGACATGCATTATGGTGCCACCATTCGGACCCTAATATTCTTCACTGCTTTCCTTTAGTCAATTCTTAATAGATTTCTGCTGACGTCGTTCCGCAGCTTCTCCCATTTCTGCCTCTTACTTTAAATTACGGTGGTTTTCAAAAGCTTCGTCTCTTGTTTTACTTGCTTCAGGTTCGGCTGTGCCTTGCTCCATGCGCTTAGTCCTTCTGTATCATAAGCAGTTGTGCCTTAGCTCAGCTTTCTTCTGACTAATTTCTGATAATAGAAGTTCTGTTGTAGAAGATGTCGTTAAGCTCTCTCCGCATCAGTTTTTTTTTGTTAAATCCAGCAATTAAAATCATCGTTATGTTGCAAGTTGTAATAAGAATTCCAGGAAGTGTTAACAACTATTTATCATTCATCGCTGCAACACAAAGAATTACTTGTCAGCTGTATTATTTTACCAGAGAATTGTGAATTGCTTGATATTTATAAACAAACGATAATGAACACAATCCGCTACCTCCTTGACTTTGGCAAAACGAAATTCTTTGTTACAGCAAAAGCAACTACTGGATTTAACAATAACAGTTAACAACTTGATGAATCTAATACAAAAACAACAACTTCAATTAAAAACGCGCTTAATGATGAGCAGAAAGCGTAACGTTGCAGCGTGCCAAAAGAAAACTTCGTTGGAAAAACAACAACAACGCTTGGGTGCTGCAAGTTTAGATAAGAAATAAGTTGCTGGCGTTCAACCAAGAAAAGTATATCAAAACTTTTGTATCTATAACGATATCTTCCATTTTTCCACAACAAGCTGTTGGCATAATATTTATTTATTTATTTATAAATGTGCAGAGTTTTTATTTTACAATTTTACTCTTCGCTGTTGCTTCTAACTAATTGATGCTTTAGATCGTTAACAGCATGGCATTAAATGAATAAAGTTTTCTTCTTGTGCACTTTGCAATTAATGGAAAGTCGACACAAGTAAATTGAATTAAAATCGCATTAAGCTCTAAAGGCGTTCATACGTACTTTCTTTTGTTGTTGTTGTGTAGAAGTGGTGTTGCGATAACGTTGAAGCGACTTTTAAACTTTCCTCAGAGTGCTGAACTACTGTTTGTAGTTCTTTTGGGTATTATGTTAATACCTTTGATAACAAATCATATCGATATCAAGGATGTTTAAAAAAAAAAAAATGATTTGCCGTTCTGGTTAATAGATCAAGTTTCCAATGAACGAACTTCACAGGCACAACAGTATCTAAATGAATTCGCGTATATGAATTCGCGTATAAGAATGCATAAAACATCGTTCACGAGCGAGAAAGCACGGACGTTCTTCTTGCTGAAGGTTGGAGTAGTAAATTTAATTTAATTTTCTTTTCTTTTATTTTATTTTATTTTATTTTATTTTATTTTATTTTATTTTATTTTATTTTATTTTATTTTATTTTATTTTATTTTATTTACTTTTTTTATTTTATTTTATTTTATTTTATTTTATTTTATTTTATTTTATTTTAATTTATTTTATTTTATTTTATTTTATTTTATTTTATTTTATTTTATTTTATTTTATTTTATTTTATTTTATTTTATTTTATTTTATTTTATTTTATTTTATTTTATTTTATTTTATTTTATTTTATTTTATTTTATTTTATTTTATTTTATTTTATTTTATTTTATTTTATTTTATTTTATTTTATTTTATTTTATTTTATTTTATTTTATTTTATTTTATTTTATTTTATTTTATTTTATTTTATTTTATTTTATTTCATTTTATTTTATTTTATTTTATTTTATTTTATTTTATTTTATTTTATTTTATTTTATGTTATTTTATTTTATTTTATTTTATTTTATTTTATTTTATGTTGTTTTATTTATTTATTAATTTTTTTTTGTTGATATTTTTTCCGGATTATTTGTGGACTTTTTGAGACCACTTCGAATGTCGTTTAGTAGTGCTCATCCGAGTTAGGATGTTTAAGCATAGAGTTTCTTAGTACTATTCTTAAATCTTAGTTATTATTAAAACAGAATAAATTTAATTTTTAGTCATTTCTTACTAGTACTACACAAAAATTAAAAGATAAGACAAAAGCCTCCTATGCCATATCAAATTAAGTTAACTTAAAAAACGTTAATACGTTATGGCTTTGTTTCGGTTTCGGTCGAAAAAACACTTTCATTTCCGCTCGCTTTATTAACACAACAAATTTTAGAGCAATTTGCTAAGACTTTCACTTTTTCTTTCGAAAACATATCTCACTTAAAAACACTACTGAAAACATAATTTGATTGCTTGTATGATCGTATTTTCATTGTATATGTATGTATGTACATATGTACATGTTTTTAAGTTTTTTTGTACAAAAAATTCACTTTTACTATTTTACTAATAATTTGGAAGCGCTTGTTATTTTTTTGTTGGCTGTAATTTACTTCCATAAATTTGCTTTGTGCGTTTATTGAATTAGCGAAACTAGCTATCTTGGCCACGGTCTGTAAATTCGTATAACTGACCTTAGTAAAATGAATCTACATTGAGCAGTTCGTTAACACATCGCACACCTAGAGCTAGACAGCGCGTTTAAAATTTTTTTCTTATTATTTGGAAGCGTTAGCGTGACGAAAGTAGAGTTTCTCCTTGTAACAAACAGCGTGCGAGCGGGGAGCTTGAGATTCTGACTGTAAGGAATGTGAGAGGTATCTGTTTGTAATTATCAGTAGAATTGTTATGGTTTAAATTGGATCTTCCGGCTACAGCTACATTTTCATCGCCACTTCTATCACCCTCTCCCTTTGATACCTATTTCCATCTCAATTCCCACCTCAATATCCAACACCAACGGCATGTTTCTACGAAGTTCTCATTTCCGTTCCCATCCACTTATGACTTTCAACCTGTTAGCGTCGACTTCTAGTCCGTTGAAATGTTTAAAAATTTCCTTAAAATTAAATTTTTATTTTCCTATATTCTTAATTTTACGTTTTGTATATTTTTACCAATCTTTTGTCTAATGAGCTAATTTCATCTTAATTACTTAAGCCACCTAAACAGCTGACATTTGCGACCTCCCTGTTGCATGCCACCACACCTTCTTACATACCTTTGTTGCATTGTTGTTTTAGCCGTTGATTTCGAATACATTTGCGGCATGTTAGCATCAATTTCTAACGAGCTCGTATTCAGAAAAAAAAAAGGTCCGTCCAAATGCTAACCGCCTACCAATGTTGTTACTTCCTTGGCAACCTTAAGTTGCCTTTTAAAATCTTCGTCTTGTGCCGGACAAACAATTAGTCCCATTCCTTTGTTGTTACTGCTCGCCACCAAACTCTATCAGACTGTCGGCATGTCGCGCCTTCGTTCGTCGCTGTTAAACAACGCCCAACTAGTCTACGTCCTAGCTAACAGCATCCGGCTTCTGACGATTTTCTAATTATTCAAAGCATCTAAATTGCTTAATTGCTTCTTGTGACGTACAGATTTTACCGTAAATGTTGCTGACTTAAGCGTAATTATCGGGGAGTGAGAGTGGTAGGGTGACAGCGAGGATAAAAGGAACGCAGCTAGCGAGAGTTTAAGCGTGATAGTGGTATTAGGTACTTATTTTCCCGCCATTTGTGGCCTTGATTAATTGTTTTCATTTTTTTTTTTTTTTGTTTTCTAACGATAAAGTAATTTTATTGCTGATAGGAAGGATGAGGTTGCTCGTTTGGTTGCTAAGTTGACACGGTTTAGTTTTCGTTTTCTTAAGATTACTTTTCCTATCACGTTGAAATTTTTGTTATTGTTATTTTAATTCTTTTCATATTTTTATCGAAAAACAGGACAGGTGTTTAACTATACGAAAGACACATTTAAACCAGAGATGTATTTAGATAGTTATTTTCATTCCATTCTAAACTTCGATTCGTTTCGATTTCTATTTCTATTCGTTCGTATTTTATTTTATTTTATTTTATTTTATTTTATTTTATTTTATTTTATTTTACTTTATTTTATTTTATTTTATTTTATTTTATTTTATTTTATATTATTTTATTTTATTTTATTTTATTTTATTTTATTTTATTTTACTTTATTTTATTTTATTTTATTTTATTTTATTTTATTTTATTTTATTTTATTTTATTTTATTTTATTTTATTTTTATTTATTTTATTTTATTTTATTTGCTTTTATTTTATTTTATTTTATTTTATTTTATTTTATTTTATTTTATTTTATTTTATTTTATTTTATTTTATTTTATTTTATTTTATTTTATTTTATTTTATTTTATTTGATTTGATTTTATTTTTATTTATTTTATTTTATTTTCTTTTATTTTATTTTATTTTATTTTATTTTATTTTATTTTATTTTATTTTATTTTATTTTATTTTATTTTATTTTATTTTATTTTATTTTATTTTATTTTATTTTATTTTATTTTATTTTATTTTATTTTATTTTATTTTATTTTATTTTATTTTATTTTATTTTATTTTATTTTATTTTATTTTATTTGATTTGATTTTATTTTTATTTATTTTATTTTATTTTCTTTTATTTTATTTTATTTTATTTTATTTTATTTTATTTTATTTTATTTTATTTTATTTTATTTTATTTTATTTTATTTTATTTTATTTTATTTTATTTTATTTTATTTTATTTTATTTTATTTTATTTTATTTTATTTTATTTTATTTTATTTTATTTTATTTTATTTTATTTTGTTTTATTTTTTTTTCATTTTATTTTTATTTATTTTATTTTATTTTATTTTATTTTATTTTGTTTTATTTTTGTTATTTTATAGTAATTTATTTTATTTTATTTTATTTTATTTTATTATTATTTATTTTATTTTATTTTGTCGAATTCTATTTTCTTTCATTTACATTTCTTAATTATTTTATGCTGTAGAGGAAATGAAATTTTAATAAACACTTTGCAATAGGAGTCACCAATGTAGCTATACATACCAAAAATAGGTTGAGCTATATCTTCATATATCAATTTATATACATACATACATAATGTTTTTACATAAATAAGTAAGTGGCATAAAGTAGCTTACCGTAAACTAATATGATCATTCATAAATTCCTACACAATACATAAAAGCAAATATGTTGTTGAATCTGATAGGAGAATTTGTCATTAACTATTTTCAAAATTTATGTATACTTGAGTAATGTATGGTCACTTAAATATTTCACATTTATTTATCATTATTTGTTCCATTTGCGTACAAACATTCACACAACCATACAAGTTCATATGTTGGCATGCGCTTATTAGAGTATGAATGAACTCGTGATCTTGAGTAATTATTCAAAAATTTGTTAAGCTCTGAGTCGACGAGTGCACACAAACACACACATATCGCACATACATAGGTACATATGTATGCGGATAATAAGCAAACGCCCTTTTAAATCACTTTAAATCCACCTGGTCGTAAGCACCGACACAAATACAAATTTATGTTAACGCCATAATCCTATTCGAATTGCTGGTCATTTCCTTTTGTTGCTTGTTATTGCTGTTGATACGGTTTTTATGTGTGTTTTTTGTTGTTGTTTATACAATTCTAATTTTCCATTCACACTTTAAATTCGTAGAGATATACGTAAACCGTTTTTAGGTTTAGTTCTTATTTCTTGATCTGCTTTTTGGGGGACCTTCGTAGTGGTCATACACTGTATGTCTGCATATCCATATACCAGGTAGTATAACGCATTATTTTCATACAACTTACTTGTTGCCAACCGACTTGTGAGCTAACTTTTTTTCGAAAATATACCAGGCTTGCCCTATTTTAAGGCTACGAGTATTTCTTACTCTTGTGTGTCTTCTTTCATGCTAGATTGACTACATCTCACAAACTCTAGTCGTAGCACACTATGACTATCACTGGAGGGTATATAATCATCCATAACGACCATAAACTGGCATTTGCCCAGCTTGTTTTTGGTATTTTATTATATTTGCTGATATTTTCTTTTCACTTTTTTATTTCTTCAAATAAATTTAACATTTTATGAAGCAAACACTCACTTCAAACACATAAAAATTGCAGCAACCAAATATAAATATGTATACACGTACATACGTATTTATACATACTAATTCATTATTGTTTGTTGTTGTTGATTTACTTTCGTTGACTCACATGCGTTGGTACCTGTTATGGCAGTTTTTCGCCCCGTCACTCTACGTCTGTGGCTTAAAGTCCATTCATTGCTTAAAGCGGTGGTGTCGTGTTGCAGGTACTTTACCGCATACTTACCTATTTAGCTACCTGTAAGGCACGGTATGATACACAGTGTAACAAAGGTGCTCAAAAAATAAAATAACATAAAATAAAAAAAAAATAAAATAAAATAAAATAAAATAAAATAAAATAAAATAAAATAAAATAAAATAAAAAAAAATAAGAAAAAAAAACAAAATAAAATAAAATAAAATAAGATAAAATAAAATAAAATAAAATAAAATAAAATAAAAAAAAATGAAATAAAATAAAATAAAATAAAATAAAATAAAATAAAATTAAATAAAATAAAATAAAATAAAATAAAATAAAAAAGAATAAAATAAAAAAAATAAGAAAAAAAAAAACAAAATAAAATAAAATAAAATATAATAAATTAAAATAAAATAAAATAAAATAAAATAAAATAAAATAAAATAAAATAAAAGAAAATAAAAGAAAATAAAAGAAAATAAAATAAAATAAAATAAAATAAAATAAAAGAAAATAAAATAAAATAAAATAAAATAAAATAAAATAAAATAAAATAAAATAAAATAAAATAAAATAAAATAAAATAAAATTAAATAAAATAAAATAAAATAAAATAAAATAAAATAAAATAAAATAAAATAAAATAAAATTAAATAAAATAAAATAAAATAAAATAAAATAAAATAAAATAAAATAAAATAAAATAAAATAAAATAAAATAAAATAAAATAAAATGAAATAAAATAAAATAAAATAAAATAAAATAAAATAAAATAAAATAAAATAAAATAAAATAAAATAAAATAACATATCAGAATAAAATGAAAAAACAAAGGTATAAATAAAATAAAATAAAATGAAAAAATAAATTTAAAAACATAAAGTAATTGAAAATAAAAATAAAAATAAAATAGTTTGAAGGCAGCTTACAAGCAACCATACCACTGTCCTCTGGTTATTCATTCATGCAACATTCTAGTGAATGGTGGTCGGCCACATTGTTTGCGTGCGTCTTAAATTACAATACTTAGCTCATCGCCACCGTATACTCGCGTATGTTTCGTATATACATACATATGTACGAGTATATAGTATGTAGCTTACAGGTTGTGATTTTGTGTGATGTTGTTTGGGGTACTAATTTGAAGTAACAGCGCGTACATACCAGCAAAACAACAAGAACAACAATAATGAAAAATAGGTGAAAAACGAATGAATAAATAAATAAAAGCAAATAAATCACTGCAACCACCATCAGCCGTACGATTTTCATTTTATTTTTTGTTTTTGTTTTTTCAATTTTTTATCCACCAACGGCTTATGGCTTTAGGAACTTTATTTCATTTTTTATTCTACCTTTTCAACGTCAGACTGCGACTAATCAACGACGGAAACAACGAATATAATCAATGCAACGGCTATTAAATGTCAATGGATTTCTGGTTCAGCGCACAGCTAATCCGATTTTCTAGATTTAACATGGCGGTGAGTGTGTTGCTTGCTCCAATTTACAACTCACATTCAGTCGGTGTGGTAATAGGAATCTTTGGAAATTGTAGACCCTACAAAGCCTATTAGTCACCACGTTTGAGTTATTTTAAATCAGTGACGATTTTTGCCTAGCCCGCGGGCGACCAACTTTATTGCTCTCTCATAGATTCGCTCACACGTACAATGCAAGCACTCTCTATACATTGTGGAAAATTAGAGTGAGTTTGCCAATCACTTGATCAACGACTGTTGACTGCTAAACATGCAATTTGTATTTACGCGCTCATTGGCAGCTTTGGGATGTTTAGTAATAGTTGCGTTCCAGTTTGCTGACCTGGGTCGGGTCACGGTCATAATTTAACAGGAACGATGCGGGTCAGCTGCATGAGAGTTGTTTGTGTAAATAAGTGTGTATACATATGCATGTTTGTGCTGCCAAGCAAATAAGGGTTGGTTGTCAAAAAATCTACTACTACGGGTCCGAAATTGACCCAGAAAAATATCAAGATCACAGCGTTGTTGTTGCATTTACATGTAAAATTTTATACAGGTCTGGGTTTGTGTTTAACTGGAACACGCCAATTGAGTTGGAAGAATTTTTGTAACTGATAAAAAATTTAATAATGAAATGTTTAAGATTATTTTATACCATAAAAATATTAATTTATTATTTATAACCATAAAAATATTAATTTTTAGTTTATAATAAAAATCCTTTTCGTACCTTTCCTTTATTCTCCTTTTATTTCTTTTTTACTTTACTAATTCCCTTTCGATTTTTTTTTGTTTTATACACAATTTTTTATTGTCGCGTTTTTTGGAAATTTTTTTTGGGTGTATCAGCAAGTTCTCTCATATTTCAACACAAGCTCAGAATTAGGTAGTGTGCGTTTGAGCATCACTGTTTTAAATACTATAAAGCAGGAATATATTTTTGTTAATTTAAGTTGCAGTGATGATTCGATTTTATGTTTGAATTGTATTTACCGGAAAGCTCCCTCGCCCTTCAACTGCATAGGGACCTCTGCTTGATTCTGAATTAGCTAAGTGCCGAAATCGACCACACAGCGGTCCAGAAAGTATTCCGCTATATAAACGCAATGCTTTTTTCTTTTGCTTAAAATATTTGAAAGGCTTCATAGCTTCAGCATGTCACTACAAAAGCTCACTAAAGCTACCTAAAATAAACTTGAAACAAATAGCTGCCAAGTGGTCTCACAGTTTGACAGAATAATGGGCAAAAATATCAAACATAAATGATGCACGAGTGGAAGTACAAACAACATCATTAAGAACATTAACACTACCAACAAGAAAACCAACAAAACAACAACGAAATGTGCCAAAAGTTGAAACGTTAAAAAATGCATGTTTATGGTGCCATTTCTATTTCACATAAAGAGCTTCTTTGAATAAGCTTGTTTTTTGGTTTTGTATCCGATGTTGTTGTTGTTATTGTTTTCTTCTTGCTTTGCTGTTGATTCACCTTTGCTTCATTAGTTAGCTGGCTTGAATGAACAAATGTTGCCACAATGCCAATGTCAAGCTGTTCAAGTTCTTAGTTTTTTATTTTTTTTGTTTTTGCTTATGCCAATGTTTCCTTTTCCTCTTGTGGTTTTGTATTTTATTTTCTTTAGTTCATTTCTCATTGCTAAGGTTTTTTGTTTTTTTATTTAATTTTTTTAATGTTTCATAGCTTTAACTTGAATTAAATTTTTTGTTTTTATTACCAACAACATTTGTGTTGTTTTGCTAAATTTTCAAAATTAATTTGAGTGCCAACTACTCTTCGAGAAAGGGCAGCAGAGACAGATAAATGAAAAGGTCAAACCGAGCTGGCAATGATATAATGTCCAAGGTGGTAAGCAATTCTCTTGAGCTGCTTGACTTGTTGGATAAAATGAACACTTTTTGTTAAGAAATAATGTTTTTTTTTATAAAATATTTTTTAATTTATAAAAATTATCAAAAAACGGAATTTTGCAAAAAAAAATTTTTTTTATTTAAACAAATTCAAAATTCAACTTGTTTCTTTTTCAATATTTTGAATACTAGGGTGTTTAAGAAAAAACTACTTTCGAAGTTTCAAATTTGGTCTTAGAAGTTCGAAAACAAAGTTTTTTTTTTGAATAATAATTTAAAATTTCTTGGTTTTCTTTAACATATCTTTGAGATATCTAAAAGTACTCTCAATTTTCAAAATAGTTTCTTTTCTTTTTTTCAAAAATATGATTTTTTGAATTTTGCCTAAACAATTTGTTTCTATTCCTTTTTTTATACCTTTCATGAACATGAAATGGTATTATAACTTTGGTCCGATGTTTGTAAGTATGAGAAGAAGAAGAGATAGACCCACTATTAAGTATACCGAAATGGTCAGGGCGACGAGCTGAGTTGATTTAGCCATGTCCGTCTGTCCGTCCGTCTGTCTATCCGTCTGTCTGTTTGAACGCAAACTAGTCCCTCAATTTTAGAGATATCTCGATGAAATTTGGTATGGAGCCGCCATTTTGTATTATATTAATCATTTGTCGGAACCAGTAAGATCGGACCTATACAACGCATAGCTCCCATACAATCGATTGTTCCGATAAATGGGTTTTGGGCTATAAATTTTGCAGTTAAGAAGCTAGGAACGTAAAATTTTGCAAAGTTGGTACTTATTATAAATGTGATGTGTGTAATGAAAATCATACAGATCGGAGTAACAGAACATATAGCTTCCATATAACCGACTGTTCCGATAAATGTGGTTTGGCCATGTAGGACACTTAAAAAAGATATGCGTGATAGGCAGATATTCATGAAAGGTATAAAGCCTTCGGCACAGCCGAACACAGCCCTTTCCTTACTTGTTAACTTTGTAGTTGTTTCGAGTGAATTACACAGAAAATTACTATGTTTTGATCACTGAAAAATATTTCTCATTCGATTGAAATTTAAAGACAAAAATGTATAAAATAAAATATTTCACAGAACTTCGTTTTATGCTAAAAAGAGACCTCCCACCAAACTCATTTAAATCGCGAAAGGGAACTATTCCAACTATCTGATTATTTGGCATATGGACACCTATTTAGTGTGGTTCCTTATACTAGATTGGTAGTGTTAAGGCCTGCTACAAAGAAAAGTCCCTGTTTCAAGTACCACGCCTGTTATCCAAGACTGATAGCGATCGCGCAATACTTTGAGAGCATCTATGGCATGAAAAAGCTTTATTTAAGAAATATTTATTCTCTCGTTTTGAATATTAAAATTCTGTTCCTCAAAAACTAACCCAAAGGAATAAATGTATCTTAAAGTTTACAATGCGCAACGCAAGGGTAGGCACAGCCAAAGTTCAAAAAACAATTGCGCCACTCAGAATTAAAATTCAAGTAGACAACCACTAAATAGCCGAGTGGCAAGATCTCATATCAAAACTAAAGTTTTGCAAAATCTGCTCTTGCTGCTTTTCATTAAATTTTAATTATTTTGCATTTTCTTCTTATTGTCATACTTCACTTTTTCATTATTTCTTACAATTGTTATTGTTTGTTTTTAATTTAAAATTTTTATGAATGAGCAAAGTGAAAATGTTTGCAAAATTTCAGTTGAGTGCCTAACAGACAAAGTGACAGCCACTATTATTCTACTCGCACTCAACTCGTCTGCACAAAATTTTTTGAAAGACAACACATTTTTTACATGACAGCGCTACTTAATTTCGTACAAAATTTTCTCGCCACTTCGCTTTGTTTACATAAATTTATTTTGTTACGCCTGTCGCAGAGTCTGCTTGATGTGGGTTTGCTTTTTTGTGTTTTTTTTTTTTTGTTTCTTTTGTTCGGTTAAGAAACTAACATAATTGTTTGCAAATGTCTTTATTCACTCTGGCGCATCTTAATTTTTTGGCCTTAGTAGTTGAAACTTCAAGAGAATAAAAAAAAAAAAAACACAACAAAAATGTTCATTGTGTACTTGTGGCAAAATTTGTAATGAGACAACACAATTTGTTAACGACACCGCAGACATTCATGACTTTTTTTTTTTTTATTTGCAGATTCTCACACTGAGAGGATGTTGTGCAGGAAAGTAGTTGGCCGGTAATTAATTTCAAAATTGCAATTTATAATGTCTTTAATGGTAATGAAAGGTTTAAAAAATTCTTGGGTTCTGAAATAATTTCATAGTGGGCGCATGTCTCGGGAGAACTATGAAACGCTGCTTATCAAGTATTTATTGTTTATTTGTATTTATTTATTTAAAGAACAGCTCATAATTTTAACGAGATAGGGGGGTTACATTGAGATCGATGTGTGAAATCATTTATTTATATTATCATCATCATCATCATCATATCATCGTTATAATATATTTTATTATTATTTTTATTATCTATTATTATTATTGTGATTATTATTATCTATTATTATTATTATTATTATTATTATTATTATTATTATTATTATTATTATTATTATTATTATTATTATTATTATTATTATTATTATTATTATTATTATTATTATTATTATTATTATTATTATTATTATTATTATTATTATTATTATTATTATTATTATTATTATTATTATTATTATTATTATTATTATTATTATTATTATTATTATTATTATTATTATTATTATTATTATTATTATTATTATTATTATTATTATTATTATTATTATTATTATTATTATTATTATTATTATTCTTATTATTATGATGAGATCACTCAAATTTTCGAATACTCACTAATAAGAGCCCAGCTCAGATGATTCTGACTTCTATCCGCACTTACCGGTGGAAGCAAAGGTATCCCTCTTTCTTTCATAACATTTAAAGGAAACTGAAATTATTTTATGATTAATGTTATAACAATATTAATTATGTCTAAGACACCAATTAAAGTTACTACCACGGACAAAAAAATTTATTCGATGAAAGCTGCTAACACCAGCTGCTGAATGGATTCGCTTCATTAATGGTCTGGCCATTTTTCACACGATCAGCATGAATGAATTTAGACATATCTATCTACATATGTATGTATGTATGTATGTTTATACAGATTAAGGTATATTTGAATCACGCAGAGACCTGTTAACGGTAGATGCATACATATGTATAAACAATTTTACGCTTGAATTTCCGCTGTCATTCATGCAACACTAAATCGCTTTAACAACAACAAAAGCAAAGAGAAGTAAGAAACAACTAAAATTGCGATAAATACCTAACTAAGTACAACGAATGAATAGCTGCCGTTTAAGAAATCTATGTGAAGAAATATATATAAAGACCACACAGTCAAAAAAACTAGTTGTAAGCTATTTCCAGATTAGTATGAACACCACAGGTCTTGATAGATAAAGAGATTGATTCGAGAATATCACTACGGCCAGATGACCTATTGTGCCCTTGTTTTGTTTTAAGGCAGCTAGTTATAGTTTTGAACTAGTTTTTTCCCAGACTAGTTTAAGTTTTCACTGACCATTTATGGGGTATTTGGTGAGATATCTCAAATTGGCTTGACGGAAAGTAAGAATTATTGAATGAATAAAGATCCATTCGGAATTTCTCCCGCTGACCGATGGATAAACATAGCTGGAATACCTTAGGGCATCGTGGGCATGATTGCACCCTCATTGTCAACGCCCTTGTATACATGCTTATTAAGAGTTTATAAATGTGTGAGACCATAAGATATATGTACTAAACAACAGCAACAACAAAATTTCTGTCAAACGAGTACATTAACCAACGGATGTCGCTCAAAAGATGCGCTCCATTAAGCCAGGCTACTCTGAAGTATGCAGACAAACAAACATATACACACATACATGCATATATGTGTATCTATATAGAAGGTATTCCAAAGGAATTTTCTAAGCGACTACTTAAAACTTGAATGTGACACATAGGAACACACGCACCGATGAACGAGCACTAAAGAACTACTGAATGCCCTGGCATGAATGTGTGGCGCTTTGCAAACTCAAGCATGAAAGCTCTAAAACGGCATGAAGGGTCGCGAGCATCAACAACATGTGAAACAATCAAAAATGAAAACAAAAAAAAAAAAAAACCGTTCACAGAGCAGTAAACATGAGCTCGAATAGAACTTGAGGTGAGAAAGGATTGCGCGCCACCTGACCATAATTACAAAAATATAAGAAGAAGCAAACAAAAAAAAAACACAAAACATAAAAACAAACATAGGATAGGTAAAATCCTAAGAACGTCTCATGCAAGCAGCAAATGAAATTAGCGAGTTGTTAGAACATGAGATTGGAGAGGCGAATGAAACAAAACTTAATACAAATGGTTACAGATTTCATAAACTAAACTAACTAAATAGAGCACACACTTAAAGATAACCACTCAAGAAGATATAAACTTTTGATGCAATTAGCAATGTGATGCTGCAACAGAGCGAGGTGGAGGAAGAGATGAGTGTGTAAGGAAAATGTATCAACATCAGCATGACAGCGAAGAATCGGTCTGGAGGCAAAAAGTTGTTGCAACGGAAACCAAAACAAAACATATGAGGAGGTACATATGTGTTTATATGAAATATAAAGCAAAAATCAACTTTAATTAAAGTGAGCATAGAGAGGCTGGTAATGTGAGATGCAGGTATTTTGGTGGGGGCTAAAAAAAGTTCGGTTGCACATAAGCCTGGTACTCAACTTGCTGTACTGCTCGATTGTCTTGGTAGTAATTTGATATGACCACTGCAACCTTCAAGTTCATGTCAACTCTCCTGCCGTAATGAAGGAAAAAATGAATAACGAAACGTGACAGGCATCATATCAAAATCAGGTTGTCAAGAACAGCTTTCAGGAAGGATAACTAATTTCACGCTTCTTAGTCACTAATGCTGAACATAAATACTAAGCCAAAAACAAACGTAAGGTTGGTGCAACGATGCTGCCCGATTGCAAATTAAAATTCTGACCTCAGCTGCCTTAATTTATAAAGTAAAAAATTCTAAAGAAATTCAGGTATATTCCAAAGATAATTCGACCTTTTAGTTCGTATTAACCTAAAAACAAATGAGAATCTTTAGTGAATTAAAATCTGGTCTTATGTTTCGAAACAAAGCAAAGCTATGTGGAATGTAGTCCAGGAGAAGTTAATCATTTGATTTACCGAACATTTTTTAATCCCCCTCAACTTGATGCGCTAACGTTTCTAAAACTATGGGAAACAGCAACTGTGGAAATTATATTACCTACTCTTTAGAAAGTACGAACTTGTTTGGAGCATAAAAAAAAACCTATTGTGTATATAAGAAAGATGCTGTAACTTTAGCAAAGCACTCACAATATCTACACACTTCGAAAACTTGCAGGTAGATTGACTGAAATGGTCATTAAGGGGGGTTTCTCCATTATTTATGAATTATTGTTTATCAGCGAAAACGGAAATTAGCGATCGTGATTTTAAAATTTATTTGAGTTTTCAGTAATATCAGTGGGTAAAATGCATTTCAGCAAGGGAATGAGCAGGTAGGAGCATGTAGGAGGAAACAGAGATGACTAGAGAATACTAGATGCAGAACGAATGCAAACAATGGGACCAGGAGAGCTCATTGAAATGTAGAAGAGTATAGACAGCAGTTTAAATTTTATTTGGAGTCACAGAGGGATTGTAAATGTAGGGAGGTAGAGTGAGAACAGAAAGAGAATTAAAGACAGTTGAGGAGTGAAGATGAAGGAGGCACGAATACAGCCGAGTAGCCTACTAATTTTCTCAAATAAAAAGAAATGTGGCTTAAAACAGCCGAGAGCCTACTACGCTTCGCTCACATACACCTTCTCCAAATCTCACTGCGAACTACCCTAATGCACATTCACACTTAATAAATGAGCATTTCGTACGTTTTAGAAAAAGCAAAGAAACAAGTTTCACCGCATTAATTTCAGCTAGTAATTCGCAACAACTGCCGGCCAGCAATTGTGGCACATTCTAAGCCCAAGCAACTAACCGGCAATGTGTACAGGGCAGCTAAATAGTTGCCAACTTCCAGCTACCAATTGTACACACACACACACACACAACTAAACATTAGCACATGCTGGCGTCAAGATTTCGAAAACAGAGCGTTTTGCAGCAAGTGGTGTGGGCTAAAAGTTATGATGATATGCCGACATGCCATGCCACACAACGAACTGATGATTGCATGCTGTGCACACACACACACACACACACGCCGTTGAGATAGCACAAACTCATTCACAATTGCAAACTGAAATGCACCTAGCAATGTGAAAATTAAAGTGAACGGCACCAAGGCACCAACAATTGTTGCAACACAGCACAGTTGGTCGCGTGTAATCTGAGCTGGCAAAGCAATAAGATGCTCTAAATTTCTAAACACACCTTTATTCATTCCATCCGCTGCTTATCACATTGTACGCTTGTATGTATGTAGTATGTGCGATGGTGCGAACGTCTTGTATTTCCCTACCGCCTGCTGTGTCAGTCATCAACGTCAGCGGATGTTTGCTTATTCGTTTGTTTGTTTGTTGCATGCCGCTGCTCTGCGTGCACTCGAAGGTAAGTTGCTGCACAAGATTTGGCCTTTTGTTTATTTTCATTTTCCAGCTCATGTGCAGTTCCGCGAATAGGTACACAGGTACACTTGCATGCATATGTACAGTGTTGTGCAAAATAAGTGGTGTGCTTAGAAAATGCTTCAATCAGCATTGCCATTAATTTCACCGCAGCACCTCTAAAAGAAAACACTCCAAGAAGAGGTGCGTCGTTTGAGCATGATAAAAAAGGGAATTTTTTTAATTTTCGTCTGTTTGTTCGCACATCACTCAAGAACGGCTCAACATAATTGAATGCAATTTTCACTAATGCGTTGCTAGATATTCAATTTAAAGTAAGGAGTCCATTTTATTCAACAGAAATATTTTATTAGAACGGTGAACAGTAGTGTTACTAAGAGTTGGTCCTAAATAGTTTTGTATATGGTGAAAATGGAACTCGGAAAAATTTTTCTCAAAGAAAAATATGAGAAGAACAAAATTTTCATGGTGTGAAAATGCTATCAATTTTTTTGTACCGAAAAAGAAAAAAAATTTTCACACGAAAAATTTTGTAAAAGAAAAATTTTGGAAACGAAAAATTTTACAATTTCATGGTGTGAAAATGTTTTCAATTTTCCTGTACCAAAAAAAAAAAAAAATTTTGTCAAGAAAAATTTTGATGACAAAAAGTGTGGTTGGAAAAATAAAACTGACGGACATAAGAAAATTTCTGACATTATTGGTTGTGAAGTAAAATTAAAAAAAGATAATTTTTTTTAAATATAATGCTCATATAAGGAACAACACTGTAAAAATTCAAATGCATATACACTTACATAGAAGTGGTAAGCCAAGTAATCTTTGTGCATCTGAAGTAAATGAACATACTGATGCATCTACATATGTGTCTATATACATACACATATACATATATACACATACATCCGAAATACATAGATACTAAATACGTGCACTCATTCCAGTTCCATCGGTTGTCGCTGCTTTAGACGCAATAGACGTAGCCGCATCCAGTTAGTCATAACATTGAGCTATAGCACTGAGCAAAATATCTGAAGCATCACACAAAATACGGCTGATACTTAGGGCTTTGCTACAGAAAAGCAACAAAACTGCATCCGCTGTACTATCTTTGCAATCAGCCGCAATCGGCTTGGTTAGCTAGGCCATCATGAACATCATACCATGTGTCTATCGGCTTACTTAGATCAGCGGCTCAGGGAAACAACTCAGGCGGGTTAGCTTGTACGGTATAATAGTACTAAACTTGCCACACTCATATGGGGATATGTCTATGGGTTTGAGTTCGTAACATTGCCATTGCGGCTATTGTCTTTAATAGAGCTAGGCACAATGGCAACAGCAAACTACGACAGCAATACTGGCAACAACAATGCAAGCAATGTAAAATTGTTCTTTCATAAATTTACTGCGTCTCTATAATCAACCGCATCCTCTTGCGTTTGCCACTTATGCTAGTCAATTTGCAAGTGTGTATGTGTGTGTGTGTGTGTGTGTGTGTGTGTGTATGTGTGTGTGTGTGTGTGTGTGTGTATGTGTGTGTGTGTGTGTGTGTGTTGGCTCATGATTTGCTATTGGGGTTTGCATTGACCTACGATGAGAAATCTTGGTTGCAGTGTTCTTAAGCTCTTCATTTGTTTTCTTTATTTAGCATTCTTGTCGCTCCACATTCAAGCCGCACAGCTTTATATAACAATTGTAAGCATCTGAATTAGCCAACGACAAAGATTGTTCCTTATATAAGGCTTATTGAAGTGTTAAAAATGCTTATGAGGTCAGAAATTGGTATGGAGCAGAAGTGGATCCATGTGGGAGGAGGGTGGGGTTTGGATCCAACAAGTCATATTTTTCAAGAATTGTGGATTCAGAATAACCTTGATATTTTATAAACAAAATGTTAACCTCCCAAATTATGTACCAAATATTTTGAAAAAAACTATTTTTTTTTTGACAAAAATTGCTTTTTTCAGTACGCAATATACTTATAAGTATCGAACTTAGTAAGAATATTGCCACTAAGGCAATCAAATCATTTCTTTTCAAATTATTTTTTAATGGGCGTGGCACCACCTACTTTGACTAAGTTATTTTAGGAACTCTATCACCTATAAATCTATAACGAAAGGCACAGAACAAAATCTGCGACATGTATTACCCTTTCTACAATAAATTTTCCTAGGAAAAAAGATTCAAATCGGGCATGAACCACGCCTACTTTTAGATAAATTTTGTTTAAAAGAATTAAAAATGAGCAGCATTGGCAATATCGCTGCCAAAAATAACATGCTAAACATTTTGACTAGATATTTTGGAAAATAGGCGTGGCACCGCCCACTTTATACAAGATAAATTCAATTTTTTTTTTTTATGAAAACCAACATTACAATTGATATTCTACTTTATATTAATTTGTGCCATTTCCAAAGTTTCGAAAGTGAAATTCGAATTTTATTTTTAATTTTTTTGTAATTTCCTTATAAATTTTTATTTTTTTTGTTTTCTATGGAAAACAGCAAACAATTGTTATGTACGTATGTATGTACATGCTGAGCAAAGAAGCTCTAGCTGACCGGACTTTCGGCTGTCATGAGTTAATAAACTAAATTCATTTTAATAGAGTGTTTCAAATATAATTTTAAAACATATCGTCGCATAAGTGGAAGATAGCTCTTTTTGGAAATGTTTTTAATAAACGCCCTATTTTAAAATTTTTTTTCAAAAACGCTTCATTTCAGAATATGATTGAAAGTTTATGGCTGAAAATTTATAAGTTTTCATTCAGATTAGGATTTTTTTGAAACTCATTTTAAGCTAGCGCCTTCAAACAAATACTGAAATAGGGCGTTTTTTAAAAAAATATTTTCAAATACGGTCATCTTCCACTCAGCTGTTAAAAATAAAAATATAAGAAAATTGTATAAACTAAGTACATATATAAAACAATATTCGTTTAAAAAATGTTTCTTATGTGGCTCTGATCAAAAAAAATCGTAATTTTTTCGATATAATTCTTAGTGTTTTAGTGAGTTATTCTACAAAATTATCAAACACATCGGCAGTAACTATTATAAAAGTCAAAAACACCCCAAGTAAACATACTTATGTATATCAATTAGCAAATATTCATAGAAACATATGCACATACATATATCCATTGCTTATTCAACTCTATGTACGTACGTATGTATTAAAGAAACCATAACATTTACTCGGGTTCACAAAGGTTCATTTAGCTTAAAAGTAAATTATCTGCAACGAATCACAACAAAATTGTTAGTTCAAATTTTTATTTCACATTTGCTTTATTCACTTTCTTTTCAATTTTACAATTTTGTTTGTGTACCATATAAAGTGTAGTATGTACCTGCTGCTACGTACCTTAATCCCATCGATCTTTTCAGACTACAACAATGTGCCTAATTTCTTACAGTCAAACGTTCAATTACTTAAGCCAGTGTGCCCTTTCATGAATGAATGAATGAATGAATGACTAGTACAAAGGCTTATCCTGATTTTTGGCTAACATTTGGATTTCAGTTGGCATACCTTAGTTTTGTGTATGTATGTATGTATATGTGTGTGTGTACTGGACAAGTACTTATTTCACTATGATAAAAACTTGCTTGGATATCAGTTAGTTAGTTTAAGGGAAATTCATATGTATGTATGTGAGTATATGTATATGGAAATAGGCGTTTGAGTTCAACGTGCTGAGCTGTTTGTAATTTTTTCCAACGGTTCGTTGCAATTCATTGATTGACCTAAACCATTCATTTTAGGCGGTCACTGACTTGATGAAAATAACCAGTTGGAATATAGCTCAACTATGTTAAAAAGCCTGAGCATAGTCATTGATTACCTAGAGCTAAGGCTGGTTACAATATTTATCTCTAAAGATCTATATAGCATACTACAATCTATCTGCAGTTTAAAGCTAAAAAAGTTGTTAGGGATTTGGGGACCTGTTCTTAAATTGAAGTGAACAAAGTTAGGTTAAGAATGATCCAGCTAGGGAATGATCAAAAGGGAACACGACTAACTTGGCCTACAGTTCTTCCCCTGATAGTCTGATGGGTGAGTGGAATACATCGTTACAATTCTCCTTCGACTGTCTAAATGACCTGGATTGTGAGAAACTCGTTCGTACTCATACTAGGCTATTTCCACTACATAATAATATAATCGTTCAAAACTAAACCTAAACATTTTCCCAACAGGGTTACTTCTTTTATAAATACGTGCAAATGTTTAAATTAAGGCTTGGCAGTCTGATGTATCTAAGAAATAATATATATCTACAGTTTATTCATGCACGTAATGCATAGAAGCATAAGCAGAAAAACGAAAGGCGGATAATTACAGACATCCTTGCCAAAAAAGCAAATACTCGTAGATGGTTGTGAAAAAAATTGGCACGAAAGGGCAGACACATCAGCTACAGACATTGAATGCGCTTGTCATTAATTAATTAAGATGGATTACTGATTGCAATAATTGTTTTGCAGTGAAGTTTGTAGAAAGCACATTTGATAGAGATACCTATTCACACATACACACACATACAAAGATACCCGAGGTATGCATAGACTTTCCCACGAGTAGACCATGGCAGTAGATTAATTTCGTTTTGGTGGTAATTGTGTAGTACAGCGGTTGTATTGACTTTGTCTGTAGATGAGATGACGTGGTCTTGAAATCTCTATAAAGTGAATATCCGAAGAATGTTTCGAGAATTGAAATCCAAATGATATGCATGGAATGGAATAAAGAGGGAAAGAAATTCAAGAATGAAGAATAAAATAGAAAGAGAGAAGAAACAGAATAAGAAAATACAAACAAAAAAGTTATAAAAGAATTAATTAAAAAAGTAACGAATAAATAGAAAAGATATAGAAAAACACTGAGGAATAGAAAAACAAAACGAAAAGGTAAAGGGAAACTGAAAAAAATGTAAAGAAAGAAAGTATAAACAGAAAAATAAAAAGCAACACAAATAAGAAAAAAAAGAAAAGATGAAGGAAAAGAAACAAAATTTGCGGAAAAAGTAGAAGAAAAATAAAAGTAATAAAAAAAAGAAAACAGAGACGGAAAAACAAATAGAAAATAAGGTGGACACAGTAAAGAAATGAAAGGGGAAAAAGGTAAAAAACTATGAAAAAGAAAAAGTGATGTAAAGGAAGAAGAAGTAAATAGAAAGAAAAATAAAAGGAAAAATAAATAGAAAAAGATAGCGAAAAAGAGCAAAAGCGAAGAAATTGGGAAGGAAACAAAAAATAAAAAATAAAAGAAAAGATAACGAAAAAGTAAAAGAACAAGAAGAAGGCAGAAGAAAATGGACAGGAAAGTAAAAAAATAAAAAGAAGGGCGAAAAAAAAGATAACGGAGAAAAAAAATGCGGATAAAGAAAATGGAAGGAAAAACAAAGAAAATGAAAATAAAGGCAAGAAGAAAAGATAACGAAAAAGTACAAGAAGAAGAAAGAAGAAAATTTAAAGGAAACAAAAAAATGAAAAGAAAGCAAAAAAAACAAGATAGCGGAGCAGAAAAAAAACCAGAAAATTTAAAGGAAAGTAAAAAAAATAAAAAGGAAGGCAAAAAGAAAAGATAACGAAAAAGACAAAAAAAATATAAGAAAAAACAAAAATTTACGTAAGGAGAAGTTGAAAACACATACATTAAAAAGCAGGGATAAATTGAAATTAAAAGCGAAACGCAAAAGCAAATTCAAAAAAAGGAAAAGGAAAAGATAAAGGAAAGACAAATAAAAAAGCAAAGGATGGTAAATTGATATATGTAAGAAAAAAGTGAGGGAAAGGATAACGCGTTAACAAACGGACATATTTTTAATCAATTTCTCTTTGCCTGCTGATTTATTTGATTTACATACATAGCTCTACATATATCAATCTCGACTTGTCAATGTTCTTTTACATTAAAGCAGATACCATTTGCTATTATGACCCCATCAAGTCATGCCATACTATTTATATGTCTGTTCAATAGGAATTCTCATTACTCTGCCCGCGTTAAGAGAAATCCCGGCAAATTGTTGGCGTAGGTAAAGCAGCGGTTAAAACAACAAAAATAAAAAAAATACCGAGCAATAATTTAATTAAATTTATATTTCAAATTCCGTTCTCTTTTTTTTTGTACAAAAAAAATTTATTTAACCCTTACTTTGTGGCAACAACACTTTAATTAGTATGCCTGATTTAACAGAGTCTGCAATAATTTATTTGCTTGTTTGTTTACTCACGGTTCACAGACTCTTAAGTATGTATTCGCTTAAACTTTGTATTCAACACTTAGACGAATTGTCTGTAATACTTTTGTTATACCTAGTAGTGCGGGGGGCAGATGGTTTTAAAATTTTTTTAAGAATTGTTGTGGGTTCAATTTGTCCTTTAAAAAGAAATTAGAACTTCGCTTTTTCTTTACCATCTACCATATAACATCATAACAGCATCGCATTTCAATACAAAAAATTTCTAGTCAAAGTTTATTTTCAGGGTTGCCACCTATACCCATTAAAATTAGTTGCTTCTATGTTATGTACTGTAATCTCGAGAACTTCACGGATTTGAAAGAACTTTCGAACTCATGTACATACATAATAAGCTATAAATATGTATATCAAGATCTACTGTTAAGGGCTGCCACCAGGCATTTTTACAGGGTTTCCACCTATTTAAACTTTTACAAATTCGCGATATGCTCATACGGACATTGAAGAAAAGGTATTTTACGAAGTTTTCGAAAAAAATATTTCCAGGTAGCGTTACCACATACATAGGGTTGCCAGCTTATCATATTATAAAATTTATTTTTTGCATATTCGCCACTTAAATTTTGTCTGTACATAGGTTTTCGGGTGCAGTATAAGCTCTCTTAAATCAGTGATGCCACTTGTGAGGAATAGCCAGAGTTGCCACCTAAATTATATACAATGTGCTATGTATAATGAGTAACAAAAAACGCTTACCTATCACTACTGGGTATATCTAGTATATAATATTCACCTTCACCCTAAATCAAATTTCCTTACCTATTTTTATTTATTTTGCACTGCTTAACCGTTTTTTAGCTTGCTTTTGTGTTTGCGCGCTTGTATTTCTTTTGTAGTTGTTGTTGCTCTTATAGTGTTGTTGTTGCTGTTGTTCTATTGTTATTTCCAATGTTGACACAGATTTTCAATTAAAGTGATTTTAACCTGTTCTACGTGCTTTGTGAGTATTTCGTGCAAAAATTGTTGTTTTATTGTTTTAGGATTTTTTTTTTATTTCGCGCCACTCAGCTAAGCTGCTGTAGCATTCTTGTTGTAGTTGTTGACCTCATCCAGTGTATTACTAACATAGCTTAACATTTGTACAAATATAAAAAAAAATAAAATAAGACAAAAAACAAAAAACAAAAACAAATAAATCATCAAAATGCGAAATTAAGCGCTTGAAAAGAAAGTAAACAAATCATTCCAAAAGCGAAATGAGGCTGAAAAAATTTGTTGCAATTGCTATGCCTATGACTCATGAATAAATGGATTGGCTGTGGTTTGTAATCGGAAAATGAAAAGAGGATGAAAAATACAAGGGGAAAATGGAGAAAAGTGTTATGGAAAAGCAACAACAAAAGTGTATTTGTATTTGTATCAGCGTCCCAACTTCATTTTTGCCAAACAATCAAGCAAAGTCACTAAAACAATACGAACGAACAAACGCAGTGTAGGGGGAGGTGGCGGCGAACAAATAAAAGTAGAGAAAGAAGAATGCCATAAAGAAGAATGACACTCAATGTGGCAAATCGTACAAAAAGAGTTCATTCATTGACGTTGCTTTGGTTTATTGTTCGTCTTACTATTGCTTTACAATTGCTATTGATGTAATGGTTGTTTTGGTTGTTGCTTTTTTTGTTGTTGCTGTTCTATTGCAGCTGTTATTCACAGGCCATTGGAAGCATTGATCCCTACACTAAATCGATTAGCCTAGTTGCCTAGAAAATGTGAAAACTGTAAAATATGCTCGTCTCCACCGCCGCACGATTAGAACAAACTTCAATGCGATGGAATTGCAACAACTCTGAAGGAAGTTGAAAATGGGTGCAAGCAAAGAAACAAACAATAAATATGAGAGTAATAACGGCTGGAGCCAGAACTCTAGAATATTGTCTTCTTAATTTAAGGTATTCTAGAATTTTCAAGAAGCTGTCAAAAAGTTTGAAAAGTCTGCAATGCAAGCTATGGAGTTTTGGTTTGAGTGCATGTGCATCTTAGCAATGTATACCCTGTTGTGCGGTTGTTGTGGTTTTAAGTTGTGTTGCAGAAAGTGACAGTCCTTTGTCGAATAAGAACCCGGTATGCTTCTTCTCTTCCATTACACGTCCGACTATTTTGAGACCGATGTGTTATGACCGCTGGAACCTGCTAGGTCATCTCTACCCCTCCACAAAAAAGAAGAGTGTGCTAGCTTATTAATTATCCAAATAAAAATGTTAAAAAAAATACAACAACAATAAAATAAAAATGTTAAAAAAAAACAACAACCATAGATATGTACATATATGTGTACCAAGTACAACTGGGTATAAGATTCCCATTGAAATGAAGTGCACAAACATAAAAGAATAATTCCACAACTACTTTCTCGTAAATTTATATATTCTCAGACTAGCAACAAATATTGACAGGCAACAATGCAATGTCTACTACTTGAGCAACAACAACAGTTTCACCAGCAGCAAAAAATAAACTGTGGGAGTAAGTCAAGTGGCTGGAGCAATTGCAACAAGCAGTGAGTGAGTTCGTAAATTTCTGACCGCCTTTTGGCCTACTACTTGCACTTGCAACAACACACAAATGCACACACACACACATGTAGTTGCATGCTCACTTGTTTAGGCATCAACATAACATTTGCTGACTGCTGCTGCTGCTTCATTTGAGACACAAGCAACTTGTTCGCCTTTTGGCCTCCTTTTGTCTTAGCCTTTTGCTTGGTTTACATTTTTTAGTGGGTGTTGAATATGGCTAAGATTTATGAATCGATGCAGAAAATTGCTTTTGCCCACACAAAAATATGCAGTTATTTTCTCATTTATAAAAGTATTGGTATCTCATTCTCTTCACTCTTTTATTGACTGAAAGAATTTGAAAAGTTTTGTAGCTACATTTGTGAGTTCACTTACATTTGGTAATGGAGAAATTTTGAGGAGTCAAGTAGCAAGACTGGACAGCTTATTGAGGTTCAACATATGCTAACTACAAAGGCATCTTGTGATATCGAAAGAGAGCTTAGAATTTTAATTTCCAATTTAGTCCTAAGGGCGGAATTGTGAGCTGATTTCCAGCTCGCTCGAGAACCAAGCATTGCATAGAATTGTTGTTGCTATTTTTGAAAATGTTCCATTGCAGCATTTTCGAAATATTCTCTATTTTATTTAGAACTAACCTGCATGACGACCAGTCTAAATTTAGGTGAGTGGCCAAAAAAGCCGATAAAAACACATAAATAATATAAATTCAAACTGGTTAGCAAATTATTACGAAAATTACTAAGATTTATTCTAAGAACTCTGTGAAGTCTCATATACCTTTGAACTTTATGAGAAAAGCTCAACCTATTTTCACTGTGTCGAATTGTTAGTTGAGGGTTGGGTTTACATTTAGTGTATTCTCTAAATTTTTCAGTTATTGAGGGCCACGTTTTGTTTCTCGAACCTCATTGGCTTCCAGGCTTATTATTAAACTTTTACAAAGAGGAAGGAAGAATATAAAATTTCTTTTTGTATAAATTTATTTGGTTTTTTTTTTTCTTCAAAGAAAAAATATTATATTGTATTGTTGTTGAACCATATTTTGTATCCCAGTCGAATATGTAGCTTGTTGCTGTACTCTGAGTTACAGCTGTTATGTTTACAAACAACATCAGCAACATTGTAACGAACCGGTTCAGGCACATATTGCTAATGCAATATTCACATCGGCAACATGTATCGCAACAATATTGCCAAAGAAGGATGTGAATGCGGCTTGCGCTTTCGCTGAATGTGGTTGCAATATTTTTTTTTTATTCACTGAACTGTGTGAAGTTATTGTAGAGATCTTAAATAAATAATGCCTTTTAAGCACGGATATCGGCTAGGTCTTTTAACAGCGATTCCGTGAAATAGAGAGACGGATGGACAAGCAGCTTTATCAACTTTGCTGAGGTTGCTATCTCGCAACTCTCAAGTTCAAATTTGATTTTCACAACAGACTTAAAATTTTGAAAAAAAAAAAATTATTATTTGGTTATTTTATTCACATGCCGCTAAGTGCTTACGAAAAAAACGGCTGTTCAACAACGAGTTTCACAACTTATTTAATTGAGTTCAAATTCCATTTAAGCATTTTCTGAGCAACACAAAACTATACTCTGCAACATGTTGCTAAACATTACACTATAATTCAAGTCTCCGCAGCTTGTATGTGTGTGTGCTCATAGCACTTCCCATGTGCTACTATCTTCGCGAAGCACTCACTTTCAATTTCCTTCGTTAAGCAGATTAATCGCTGAGAGTATAAAACTCATAATTCTCTAAAGGTATACTCACAGGCGCACAGCCACACACACACACACAATGCTAGAGCGCATAGAGCGCCAGAATGAACGAAAATACTATGTATTGAGATTGGATGAGCGCATTGCAATTGGAGTTAAAATATTTTCAGCTGTTTATGTGCACGTGTGTGTGTGTGTGCTACGCATTGAATTGACTTCAATTCAAAGTCTACCGTATGCAACATTTCTCATACAAATTTTGTGCTCTGTCTCCGGTACGTTGTTGTCATCAACATCGGTGACGTCGTCGCCGTCGTCGCTGTCGTTGTTGTGGTCGTTGCCTTTACTCGTCGTGCCCATTTGTATGGAGCATTTTGAGTGTACGTTTAATTCATTTTGCTTCAGTCCACGACGATTAACCATGCCGAGCGGTTGGATATATACGTGAAAGCGGTGTTATGTTACAATTTTGACAATTGATTGCTAATTCTGAATGCAAAGTGAATAAATTAAAATTGTAAAAAAAAAAAAAAAAAATCATGTGAATTACTAGTTATTATTGCCTAAACGTAGTAAAGAAAAAAGTCAGTGTTATTTCTCAAATACAACACTGAAGCATTTTGAAATAACAAAACAACCTTCAAGGTGAATAAATAAATTGATTTCATATGAAAAATTTGTAAAGTGTACATACATACATAGTCGTCCGAAAATTTTTGGCATATAAAAGTAGCAAAAGGATTTTTTTCCAAATTACTAAAAAAATATATCTTTCTATGTATATACATACATAGATCTCGTGAATATTCGTGTAATTTACTGAATGAATTAAACGACAGCTGTGTGTGTCGAAGTAAAAATCGTTAAATTCGGCGAAATTGTGCCAAACGAAGCGCCAGCAGCAGTAGCAGAAAATAGCCGAAGTTGAAAGTTTGAATAGGCTGGTAGACCATTAGGCAGTCCGTTAGCCAGTCAACAAGCCAGTAAAGTAAACGGGCATCCTTTATACTTCCTAATATTTATGCGGAACGATGAATTTTTGCAAAAAAAAACAAAATCAAAAAAAATCACGCTGACGTCGTTGCGGCGCAACGTGAAGTGAGTGAGTGATAGCGAACAAGAAAAAGTGAAACAGTGAAGCTTTGGCTGCTAACGGTTGGTATTGCGAATTTGTGTGTGTGTGTGTATGTGCGTGTTTGTGCAGGAAATAGATGAAAGCTTTCCGCTCTAAATCCTTTGTACAAATGGATGATTGACTACTATGCACTCGCTCGAGGCGGTAGCGTTACAAAATAATAATAAGGTATTTCAAAGAACAACAACAACAGCAAGAAAAACGTGCAGAAATGCTCGCACCTAAATACAGCTGATTAAAAAAAATTCGTGTGCTATTGACTAAGTGAAATGAGAAGCACAAAAGCGGAAATCTTAGCTCATACATAAATATATGAAATCATAAAAGATTACATACATACATATGTAGTTGAAAATTGAATGTGCCCAAGGACGGCTATAGAAAAAACGTATTACTAATGAGGAAAGCCTTTTTTAACAAAAAAAAAATTCGAAAAACACTATTGTGAAAACCCAGTATTTTCAAAAAACAGTATTCTTAAAAAACAGTATTTTTAAAAAACAGTATTTCGAAAACCCAGTATTTTCAAAACATATTATTTTAAAACCCCACTATCTTCATAGTACATTTAGGAAGCCCACTATTTATTCACATTTGTTAAGTTTTGAATAAATCAGCCTATTTTATAAAAAAAAGCTATTTTTAATGACCTATACTATGACAACGGCTCAAAATTTTCAATATTTAGATATTGTTGGATTTTGCTATACTTTTGCCTTTTCCTAAACCCTGAGTCTATAACAAGTATTCTGAAAATCAGAACTTCAAACGTACAGTATCAATTTGAAAAAAATTTTCAAATGTTTTATTTGAAAAACACTTTTCCGTAAAGCTCTATTTTAAATTAATAGCGGTATTGAAAAAATAAAATAATTTGTATACACATTTAAAAAACTTAAAAAAATACTAAAAAAAAATTGCAGTAAGAAACATTGGCTGTTTGAAAGCCCACATTTTGACAAGCAATATAAAAGTGGTTTTAAAAACAGTTTTTCCAAAACTGTATTTGGAAAACAATATTTTAAACAAAAAAAAATATAAAAATTTAAATCCTGAAAAAAATCATGACATTCATTTTTAAAAGAAAAACATTTTTAAGCACTAAATGGGTTAAAGTGTTTATTACTACTTTCCTTATAATAACTAATCATATAGGTATGTGAGCGAAATGGGTGCGTAAGCTTTTCTTTTATCAAATTAAGTGATTGGTCAAAAAACAAAGTCGATTAATATACTAATACATGATAATTCTTAGCTAAAAGCTAACTTAATTAGAACTAATTTAGTAGCGCTAATTACTTAATCATAGATATGAGGTAAACGTTCACCAAAGACACTATAGCACAATCAGTTTTGAACAAAACCTAACAAAAATAGAAAGAAAAAAATATATATGTATGTAGCAATAAAAAGCTTTTAAAAGGATCTAAAAACAAAAAAAAAAAAACAAAAAAAAAAGTGAACATAATTACAATCGAAAAAGTAAACACATAAAATTAAATGTGTGATAAACGTGTTGGACATATAAAAACCAGCCCATTACAACATATATACATACATGCACACAAATACAAACACACGTGCACACACAAAAACCAAAAAAGCCTAGACTAGATTTCTATATATTTAGTATACATATGTAAATACTCAACTCATTATATACGCGCACATACATATAATACCACCGTGATATATTAAAAAAAAAACGATGTAACAAACGTGTAGAGAAAAGTGAAAAATTCTATGTTGGCTTAAAAAAGAATAAATAGTTGGTGGAAAAATTTGAGTATGCGGCAAGGACGCTCTCTCTAACCTAAAATGCGTGCCTTGGGTTAATTAAAAAAGTTGTGAACGCGAAAACTCTGCGAAAATAGTATGTGCTGTGAATGTATGTGTGTTAGCGTAAAACTAAGCGCAGAACACTATAGAAAAACAAAATGTGATAAAAGCAATTAACATGAGAACAACAACAAGTAGTCTAAAAATAGCAAACAAAGCGAGCAAACAAGGATTTCAAAAGAAAAGTTTGATTACAAAATAAAAGGAAATAGTAAAACGAATAGAGAACATATAAAGAGATGAAAATAAAAGACAAACAGGAAATATAATTTAAAAAAATTAACAATTTTATTTATTAAATAAAAAAATTGGAACAACACTCTCAGTTACTTAAACTATAAATTGAATCGCTATGAATCCGAATTACATTAATTTTGATCCGAATAGAAAAGCAACTCAAGAGAGCGTGTTCCATTTGCACGATTCTACACACATAACAGGTCGTTGTCTGTACTTGGAATATATTCAAGAAAACTCAAAGAAGGGATAATTACTAAGCGAAAAGATTCCAAAGCAATGGTTTTTTAAATATCTGTCTGATTGTATGTAAGTTTGGGCGCGCATCAGTCAAAAACTACCTAAGAGAATTGAATGCAGCTCCTCCCATTGCATTACTAGACGTATAAAAAAAAAAAATTGTAAATAACTCTTAGTGAAATAACTCACCCAGTTAGGAGTTAACGACCAATATGGCTACTAGAGTGGACCAACTATTATAAATTCTGCCGACTACACGAAATTTTAGACAGTTATCTATATCTAGAACTGAGGGACTAGTTTGGGGCCAAACAGACAGGAGAACTCAGTTCATCATCCTGATTATTTTGACACACGACGTGTAGTTTCGAAATGCCGATCTCGCCTTGGGCTAACAAATGGCTCACAATTAATCGACCGACTGACACTTTTACATTTGGCTAGTCCTTTAAACTCACACTCATTTTAGATGTCACTGAGTGAAATGGAAATTTGGATAAATTCAAGGAACTCCCTTGATTGCTCATCACTATTACACAGTTCTTTGAATTCAAAGAACTAAAGTGTTCTGATTTATTCCTCACTTGAACTCATCTGGATTGTTTCTATAGAAAAATGAAATTTATTTCCGTAATGTATGTAGTAGCTGGAAGCAGTACTGGATATGACAGCTGAAATATGTAATAGCACTTGGTTCTGGGAAAAATCTTTGTCACTTGCAGGATTGAGTTTCATTTCAACATAAATATTTAGTAGTTAGGGGTGAGACAACGTGTTTGGACTATATAAATATGATATCTGATTTTATAAAGACTGCTTGTGCTCACAAAAAACTGATAGTGCGACTATGTATTTGCACCCAACCTTCTACTCTTCTATTGTTATTTTCTCTGAAAATCGTCCTTTGTAATGATTACAATAAAAATTATAATTAATTAATGATTGCAATCAATAATGTAATGTACTAGATTTATTTTAATTTACAAAAAGTTCATTGTGATGGCAATAAAGATAAGAGTCGAAATATGAAAGCTTAATACAATTGAAAAGTTTAAACTATTTTCGTGACTTCTTTTAATATTTAATCTGATTAATCTTATTAAATTAAATTAAATTGATAAACTTTAGATCATAAATTGAAAAGAGTGCGAACTAAAACACTTTTTACGCAAAACAGTACCAAAAGCTAATGAATACAACAAAAATGATTAATTAATTAATGATTGCAATCTTTAATTTTGTGCACTAGATTTCTTTTAATTGACGATAAGTTCGTTGTGATATATTTGAAAACTTAAAAATTGTTTCATCATTTATTTTAAAGATTAAATTGAATAATCTAATATAATTAAATTAAATTAATAAATTATAGTCCACGTAAAAGAAACACCATCGGTTCATTATAATTTTAAATATTTAATAAAACATAATCTTCTAATTCAAGCATTAATTGATTTAAACTCAAAAATTAACTAAATTAAATTGAATTTAAAAAGGTGAATTAAGCTAACTTTTTTGAATTGTACACCATTACTTTTATTTTATTCACCATCCCATTTGCTATCAAAATAAACTGGTATTGTTTCGTAAGCAAAAAAAAAAAGATTGCAGTCAATAACCAATTAATTATTTGTTTTCTAGGATTCATGGCAACAAATCATATAAAGCATGTAAGCAATAACATAAAGTGAAAAAATTAAGAAAATAAAAATTAAGTAATAATTAATCACAAGCCCAAAAGTCGTCAGCTTTGTTTGCTATTTTTATACTGAAAATAGAAAAAAAAATATAAAAGAAAATGTGTATTAATTTTAATATTAAATACAAACCTAATTAATCGCAGCTGTCATCAACATACATACATACCTACATAAATATTTCCAAATTTTTATCCTAATTATTCTTTCCCCATACAGGCTTGGCTTATTATTGAGTTGCGTGCAGAACATTTAAAATAATAACATAAATTCATATGAATTATTAATGAATATTCCAACAACAACAAGAGAGACAGTGAGCAAGAAAGACTTGCTGTGATTATTTAGCACGCAAGCGAGTGAACATTCAAAGAACAAAAAAAATTAAAAGTACACACAAAAAAAATAATAACAAAAGAAAAATTTAAGAATTGAAAATAAGTTGAAAATATGAAGAAAAATAATATGAAAACTAAGCGAGAAAAAGTTGATAATTAAAAACTAAAAAGAAAGTGTTGAAATTAAAAAAAAAATAAACATTACTAATGTATAGCAAAAAAGAAAAATTTCGTATGAATAAACAATTAAAACATGGAAAAAAGTAAAGCATGAGAAATAAAAAGAAAATACATTTCGAAAAGCAAGTATAGAATTAAAAATTAAAACTAAGTGAAAATACAGATGAAAATGTGACAATAAAAAAAACATAGAAAGCTCAAGCTTAAATTAGAAAATCTACATATCCTTGAAAAGCAAGTGAGCTATATCTAGAAAATCAACATATCCTTGAAAAGCAAATGAATGAGCAATAATAACAAAATGTGAAAAAAAAACAAACACAAAAAAACACCATCCTAACACATCAATACAACATTTCAACATCAAAAAAAAAAAAAAAAAAAAAGAAGAAGAAACTCAACATGCGCTCATTTGCGCAAACGAGCAACTGCAAATAAACAGTTAGCGCGCATAACAGCTGAAAGGCTGCAAATTACAACAAAAAAAAAAAAACAACAAAACAGGAAGAAAAAAAAAAAAACAAAAAAATGTTGCAGCAACAAAAACAACAACATCATACCACCTGCCGCTGTAGCCAAACGCAAGCGCCAAATGGCACACAACAACCGAAGGAACAGCAACGCTTCAAATTTCATACAACAACACCACCACACAATCCGCTCCTCTTGAACGCTTTACTAATCCTGCTGCTTGGGCAACTACATGCCGCATTAGCCACACGTTATAATCGCCAAAGTCAGGGGCATATTTCATATGGTACGCCAAATGGTGGCGGCGGTCTTAGCGGCAATAGTCTATCGGGGTACGCCACACGCGACAACCACAACAATATGGCAACATATGCGACAGGTGACGCTGGCAAACATTTACATGCCACAAATATCAATAATAATGACGTTTACTCTGTGGCCGATAGTCAAGCGATGACTGATGATTATATGGCACAATTTGGCAAACCACCACCACCACCACCACCACCATCTGTACCTGCCGCTGCACCACCAGCGCTCACGCCTATACGTTTAACAACAACATCACAAGCGCCACCACTACCACCACCACTCTATCCATATCATACGCATACGCATGCGACATCTGTTGTTGATAATAATATGCCACTCATTATACATCAACATCATCAACAGCCACCATTGAGCAGCTGTCAAACGGTATGCGCATGCAAGTGGAAAGGTGGCAAACAGACGGTCGAATGTATTGATCGTCAACTAATACAAATACCAGAAAATATTGATCCATCAACGCAAGTGCTTGATATGTCTGGGAATAAATTACAAACACTTTCGAATGAGAAATTTATACGCGCAAATTTATTAAATTTACAAAAACTTTATTTGCGTAGTTGTAAAATTGGTGAAATTGAGCCAGAAACATTTAAGGGTCTCACAAATTTGGTTGAACTTGATTTATCGCATAATTTGTTGGTGGTCGTGCCATCATTGGCGCTTAGTTATATCTCATCTTTGCGCGAATTAACGCTTGCTTCAAATCATATACACAAAATTGAGTCAAACTCATTTGCGAGCACACCGGCGCTACATAAATTAGATTTATCACATTGTGATATACAAACGATAGCGCCGCTCGCATTTGATGGCTTGGAGAGTTTAACATTACTGCGCTTGAATGGGAATAAATTGAGCGTGCTGCTACCGCGCACCATTGAAACATTGAGCAAGTTGCATGGCATAGAGTTGCATGATAATCCTTGGTTGTGTGATTGTCGCATGCGCGATGCTAAACTTTGGTTGATGCAGAAAAATATACCATACCCGGTAGCGCCGCTATGTGCTGGTGGTCCTGAGCGCATTATCGATCGCACATTCTCTGAGTTACAAGTTGAAGATTTTGCCTGCCGTCCGGAAATGCTGCCTATAAGTCATTATGTCGAAGCGACCATGGGTGAGAATGCTTCGGTTGTTTGTCGCGCTAAAGCAATACCCACAGCTGTCATCAATTGGTATTGGAATGGACGTTTGCTCTCAAACAATAGCGCATTCAGTTCATATCAACGCGTGCATATCTATGAGAGCGGTCATTTTGAGAAACATTCGCGTTTGGTGCTCACGAATGCGCAAGAGACTGATTCAAGCGATTTTTATTGTGTAGCAGAGAATCGCGCTGGCACCGCAGAGGCGAATTTCACGTTGCATGTGAGTATGCGCGCCGCGGGTATGGCATCGTTGGGTAGCGGACAAATTGTTGGTCTTAGCGCTGCATTGGTGGCGCTGATCATTTGTATTTTGTTAGCAGTGATGTTTTTGCTTATGCGCGTCAAGCGTCAACCGTATGCGGAGAGTAAAACAGCAAATCATATGGAGGTGGTGACGAGCGTAAATCATCAAAATTCGATAACAAATAAAACGCAACCGATTACCGGTAATGGCAGCATAGGCGGTGTGGTTATAGCGAATGGTGGCATAGCGAATTGTATTGATGCGTCAAGCAATTTAGAGCGTAAAAGTAGCGCGTCGCTAGCTGCAAATGAGGCTGGGTTTGCTAATCCAGTGCAAAAACCACCACGTCTCACCGACCTACCTTACTCGTCTACAGGCTACGATAATAATGGCAGCGCGCTGGGCAATGCGCCTTGCTTCCTTTCACCCACTGCCTCGGCGGGCAATAATCCGGATCTCATAAATGATACGAAACGTTTTGGTAGCGATGAATTTGCTGACTTGAAAATACCAGCTATATTAACTGCGAATTTGGCCGCCACCGAGTTGGGTAATTCAAGTGGCGAATATAGCCGCGCTGGTGGTTGTGATTCGCTATATCCTTCCGGTTTGTGGGATAATACGCCAGCGGGCACTTCCTCAGCGGATAATCTCTTCCTAAAACATTACACTGACAAAACGCCTATAATTGAATCGAATCAATTGTACGATTTACACGAGCGCACAGTCGATTACTTCAGCAAAACGTTTCCGCGTACGCACTACAACAACTTACAATTGGCTGGCAGTTGCGCGACGACGAATAATGGTAGCAGTAGTAATGTTGGCAATAGCATGTTACATAATCCATCAACATCATCGGCAGCGCTGCTGCATAACTCAACGGTTGGCGGCGGTGCGGGTACACATTCGACTGCTTCCACCACCACCACAAATCTTTCGGGCTCTTCAAGCGCTGGCGGTGGCTATCCCAATGATTATGGTTTGCCATTAGTGCCAGGCGCCGAACATCAACACAACCATCACCTGCAAATGCATCCATTACAACAATTACAACAACATATATCAGCAGCAGCGGCTACTCAACATAGCGGCGTTGGCGATGGTGTTGGCGGTGGCAGTGGTAGTGGCAGCGTCAATCACAGCAATCATAGTAGCCCACATTTTAGTAGCAGAACACTGCCACGCCTACATGAACATAGCAATAGCGGTAGTAGTAGTAGTGGTGCTGGTATGAGCAGCTCAAGATCTTCACCCACACCCGCATTGGCAGCGACTACTGTGACGCAAGGTGCGACGGGACAAGCGCATACCTCGATACTGCCGAATGGACAGCCAGTGAATGCCAAGACAATACGCGTGTGGCAAAAGGGTGGTGTGCCTGTGCTGCCACCGGTGACGGCACTTAAACGTGCGCTGACGAGTAGCAGTCGTAATTCGCCAGACGAAGGCTATCAGGAAGGTTGCGGCACGGATGTGTAAAACGAGATCGTGAATGGCGTTTGCGTAACGCTTGTATAGAGACACTTAAATGAGACTTGTAACTTAGCGGTGGGTGCAACTCTTAGCGGAGAAGCAGCTCTAAGCTAACACTCAGCACTTATCTCCTTGTACATACTAAGTATTATTTATAGATAGATCTTTGCGGTTTGCATTTGTTGTTGTGCGGAATTGGTATTATTTCTCGCTAAGCGAGATTCGATTTTCGTATAGAACGAGCGGAATTTCAAATGTTTTGAAAACGCAGCAAAAGCTTTATGTTCTAGCCAAATTCTCATCGAAATGTGCTGCTTTTGAAAGCTGAAAGATTTACAAGATAGATAATTAATTCGGCAAGAAGTGGAGAGGTAAATTTCAACTCAAAAGCAGTTTGCAGAATTATCTAGTTAAAAAAGGTAACCAATTATTTTCTCATGGTGCCTAAAGGGTTAAAATACTCTTCAAAACCATAAACAATGAAGTTTTAAATTTTTACCGATCGACTGTCAACTTTAAAAACACTCTGAATAGCTATTGCTGGCAAACGCAGGGCATAATTTTCTTGTGTGCATTAAAAGTGTTAACCCTTTACGGACCAGAAAAATTATTTCAATTCTAACTAAAAAAAAAAAGTTTATGATTAACTTTTGCTGCAAGAGCTAGGAAAACTTAATATAGTTTTGCAAACGAAACTGATATTTTTTTATGGAGTGTAAAGGGTTAATTTACTTTTCGTGTATTTTATTCACAGTTAAATTAAATTTTTTTTCCTATCGACACAACACTTGTATTACACTATTAGGCGCTGTTTGCCAGAAAATGCAGGAATAATTTTTCTGGGACTAAATTTGAAAAGCATGTTAACCCTTTAGTGACATGCAAAATTATTTTAGTATAAACTTTCAAAAACTAATTTATCGCTATCGTTTGTTGGAAAAGCTTGAAACAGCTTTTTTGCAATAATTTCCTGAAAGCTTGTTAATCTTTTTAGGCCACGATGAAAACAATTTAAATATGTACTATTTCTGGAAAGTCTAGAGGGTTAAAATATTATTTGTTTCTATATATGTATATTTTTTTTTTTTCATTTTAATATTTGTTAGGCTGCAGTTTTTTTCTTGAAAATTGTGTAATACAACTTTTTACCTCTTAAATTTCTAAAAAAAAATTAACCCTTTAATGTCAAATCGACTTTTTTATGTATACATATATATATATATTTTTTTTTTTAACAACAACTTTAGCAGCAAAAACAACCGCTAAAGCAGCAAAAAGACTGTATAAAAGCGTAAATAGTTTTTGTACTGATGCTACATGTGCTGTTTACACAAACCAAAAACCTTAAACGTTTGGGATCGCTTAACTAAATGCTACTTCTAAAAATATGCAAATGGTATATGTATGTAGTTTAAGGAAATGAATGTGATAGTGTTTGAGTAATGCATAACTGAAGATAATAATTGGGTATGACGATGTAATGTATTTTATGTAAGTACTTACATAAGTGCTGTCACATATGAACAATTTACATGAACGCATAATTTGCATGCATTTCTATTGCATAAACTACAAGTATACTTTTAGGCTTAATGTAAATAATTAAAATACAAGTAAAACTAATTTAGGCAAACTAATATTTAACAAAACAACTAATAATAAGTATAATTATAATATTTAATAATAGTTTATCACTTATTTGTGTTATAAATATATATAAAAACAACAATCGCAGTGTTTCAAAGTTGTGAAAAATAAAAAAAAAAAAATTATTCCAAACACAAAAAAGGATTAAGCAAAAGCTAAAACGGCGAAAACTCTAAATTTCTGTAAAGCAAAAAAAAAAAAACAAACTCACTGGCATACTTAAAAGTCAAGCGAAACACATACCTACTGAGATTATGTAAGAACTGCATAATTGAACGCAAATGAAAATTTATGCGAATCCACTTTTTTTGGGAGAATGCCTATTTAGCGCCTAAAAAGCTGCTACTTGAAATTTTTACGACGCTGTGCTTTTCTGCGCCAATTTGTGTACGTGTAAGTTTATAAACAAATAAATTTACCAAACAAATATTTTTGCTACTTTATTGTTAGCTATTAATTTTGCATACCAACTTTTGAAGAAATTTTTTTTTTTTTTTTTTTTTTTTTATTTATTTATTCAAACATTGTTTTAGTAGAAAATGTTTACATAAGAGGTCTAATAAGTTACCAGCGGGAAGTGAAAGTGTACAATGATGGGCTGAAAAAAAAATAAATACGAAATATTTTGTGAAGTATATTTTAGTTGCAAGAGGCAATAACAGCCAAAGTCGAGTTATGAGGAAATTCTTTTAAAGTCACTAACTTAAAATAAGCAAAAATAGAAGACAGCTTTTATGACCAAAGTTGAACTAGGTGAATTTTGTTTGAATAAAAGTTGAAACTTATTTTTTATTCAAAATTTTTTAAATAACAAATAACATTTAACTTTTTTTTAAATAATTAATAAATTTTTTTTTTTATTTTTTAGTCACTCCTCACTTTTTTTTTAAACACCCACTCCAGTTGTAAATTTAGGTTAAACAAAATTTACAACAAAAAATATACAATTTTTTTTTTTTTCAAATTGAACTATGTATGTGAATTTTGTTTGAATAAAAGTTGAAATTTATTTCTTATTCAAAATTTTTTAAATAACAAATAACATTTCACTTTTTTTAAATAATTAATAAAATTTTATTTTTTTGTAGTCTACTTTTTCTTTATTTTTTTTCTTAAACGCTGATTCCTGCTGTAAATTTAGGTTAAAAAAAATTTATAATCAAAAATATACTATTTTTTCAAACTTGACTTTGGTTGTTATTACTTTTTCTGACGTGAAAAATTTCTTTTACATATCTAATTCTGACACAAAAATTGTCTCCTTAATTTTCTCCATTTTCACTTCCCATGAGTATTCGTTGTACACCATAAATTTTCGGCCAACTTCTTAAACTAACAATTCTGTATGCAAATATACTAAGTACACAGGTAAATTTACGAATTTGATTCCTATTAAAACTAAGCAAAGTTAGAGTAGAGAGTGAATGAGTCAAGCATTTTGCACAAATTCAAGTGGACGAAGTGTTGAAGTAGCGCACGAAGGGAGGATGAAGAGCGAAAGCGAATATTATGTACAGCACTGATATTATTCTTAAGTTAACAAAGTAAAACTATTAAAAACAAGTTTATAAGTGAAAAGCAAAGAATACAACAAAAAAAAATAAAATAACTAATAGTTGACTCTTTTTATATTTTTATACACATTTAAAAATAAATATGGTAGAATAATTTCATTGAAAGTAGAAGTTTTGAAGATTTAAGTTTAGAAAACAAAAATAAAAAAAAATTTATCAAAGTTTGCAAATAAATATGGAAGGAGCATGCAGAGCGGACTGTTCATTTAAGTGCGCGTGTGTGTGTTTTAATAAGCAAGAAAATAGCAAAAGAAAAAAATGCGTTTTCTAATGGAAGTATTTAAAGACACACAGCGCAGTTTGATGAACATAAACGTTCACAAAAGGAAAATTATAATAATTAATATAAAAAAAAAATTAAAAAAATGTAAAAAAAATTTCAATGTATGTTTGGAAAAAAAAAACTTAAAAAAAAAAATATTTTTATAGGAAAAGAAAAAAGAATGTAGTAGCTGATACTATAAAACCACTATGTATGTATGTATGTAAAAAAAACCTAAATTCCAAGCGCGAAAGCTCACGGTAATGTCAAATAGTCAATTTGTCAAAAAGATGTCTAAACTAGGCGGAGTGTTTGGTATTTGCTTAGTTTCCTCTAGTCTGCTAGCTCTTTCATCTAAGCGAGTGTATTCAAAAGCAATGCACCTGTTTCAAAGCTTCTTTGTGCTTTCTAGGTTTACGTAGTAAAAAGCTCATCTCATGGAATGCAGACAATATTACTTGCTTGAATTATTTTGATAATGGGCGCTAAGTCTCTCTATATACATGAGAGTAATTCACTGAAATGGTACTTAAGAGCTCATTGGAGGGTTAAAATATTCCAACAAAATAGGTATGTATATGCCTTAACATTTCGCTAAGCTAGATGTCCGAAAAGCTCTTGAAAAAAGAAAGAAGAGAGAAAGCACTCCGCTTCCCCAGAAGCTTCATTTTATAAGATGAAAACCAAAATATTCAAAACTTTTAGATTTTGAAGCTTATTACTGACAGTCGAAATTTTTTGTCTAAGCGCCTAAAATTATGCAATTTTTTTTAATTAATTCATAAATTCTAATTAACATTTCAAAGCTTTATGATTAAAAAAAAAAATGTTTAACTAATGAAACTAGTCTAAGGTAAATATCGCATGAGTCGCTAAGGATTTCAGCATAACCTACATACAAAGAGATTAATTGTGCCCTTTTATGTCTTAACGGTTAGTGTTGGACATATTTTAGTTTCAACACCTAAAATTAGGCTACATAAATTGTACGTATATCCGCCAAGTAAGAACGTTTTCAATATTACACATTCTTAGGCGCAAATTTTTGTGGTAACTTAAAACATTCCCACATTTTCCAATTCCCATGGCTTAAGGTATTTGTGTGGCAGCACAAACTCCCCCACATCACATTTGCAAAGGTTCCTTTAACATGCTTTGACGCTCTGCATGTTATGAGAGCTATTTTCAAACGTTTTATGTAATTTATGTTGTAAATTATTTGTGTCATAATTACGAGCATATGGGCAAAAAAATCCAATTGAAATACATAAAAAAAGAAAATAAAAATTTATTTTCCAAATGAGCTAACATTGCAAGCGCAACACTTGAAAATCGCCTAAAAGTAGGCTACTACAAAACTCTAGCTGACCAAAGCTATAATCATGGCATAGCTAAACATAAACGCCACGGCTATAATTAAACGTAGGCGCTCTATAAAACCTTGACATAAAGTTAACATGTTTTAGGCGTTTGTTATGAGTAAATTTGACGAGCCGTGAACTAGCAGCACGAGAATTTATTTTATTTTTAATGTGGCTAAAACTTTTATGTAAGCAAACCTGTGTACTTATCAGATTTACATGTTAAAATACAACACTCCCCCCCCCCCCCCCCCCTTCCACACATATCGTGAAATATATACGTATCGCTCATCAAACGAAATTCAATTGTAACTATATAGTACATATGTATATGTATGTATGAGCGCCGGATAATAAAGGCCAGCTATATTTTTAGAATACAAAATCATACATATGTACATAGTCAATACTTTCATGTAATCGTTTAAATGCATAAACATTTATGTACATACATATATACGTATCCTATATCATACACGCATACAAACATACATTCATTTGTAATTAAAAGAACATTTACCGACTAAAATATCATTCATAGCATCATATACATTTACATACATATATATAAATAGTACTTACATACATAAATAGTATATAAATAATAACTTAATTTAAGTAAATATGTAAACTAAAAAAAAAAAATGAAAAAAAAAACAACAACACACTGTATGTATTTATGCATCTGTATTTGTAACTGTAAGGTAAACCAAAGACTTTTTTCTTTGAAATAAAAACATAAAACATTATTAAGAAAATGTTACAAAAAATAAACAACAACAAAACTACAATAATGTAAAAAAAAAACAACTACACGAGGGAAAACGCAAAATTGAAATAAAGAAAAACAAAAAAAAATATTAAAAAAATACAAATAAACGTATATATGAGTTGTAAATCCCATATATATAGAAGAATATAAAAAAGAAAATAATCAAAATGTGTGTGTGTATGTGTTTTTACTCATATAAAATGGCATTTTAACAGCTGTTGTTGTTTGGTGGTGTGGCGGGCAGGGCACTTGTCGCGTGCACGTGAACTGTAGTGATGTCATAAAGTAAGTATGCGATAAAATGGAAATCATATTAGAGCTTGACACGGATACCGTGCAAAAGGTATGGCATAGAGTAGGCTGGCGCCATGGTAATAAAATTATAGACGTGCCTATTAAATGCTTCTAAAGCATATGAAATGAGAATGAAGAATGGAGAAAAAGAGGAAAATTGGAAAATAGAAATTTCAGATTTTATAGCAAAATTAGATTTTTTAAAGCTTTGAGCCTTAAATCTATGAGAACAAGTTGCGAGAGCAAACACAAATTTGGGTTTAAAACAGAATTTTGTTATTGCTAAGATTGTGTTCCTGGTACGTAGATTTATTTTGACATAAAATGTATGATTTTTTACCTCACACAGTTAATATGTTTAAAAAATTGTGCATATCGAAAAAATAAATAAAAAATATTCTAATCTTGGCTTTGAGCTCCTTCACAGCCTTGGCTACTTGAAGAAAATGTATCTGTTGGAGAAGTATAGCAGCTTCAGAAATGGATCTATAAGAAAAGCTATGGCGGTTGTGCCTAAAATTTTTGATTTTTATTCAATTAAACACTTTGATAAATAATTAAATTACAAAAAAATACAACAATTCAATTCAAATTTAATCTTTTTTTGAACAAGGAATACAAATTGTTTTTGAATGTTGAGTGTTTTTTATTTTTTATTTTTTTTATTTTATTATTAATTTTAATCATTGATAATCAAATACAATTTTTTGTTATTTTTGTAATAATTCATAAATTATGATGATCTAAAATTTTTAGAATAATTTGTCGATTAAGATTAAATCATGTGTTCGATTAATGAGGATTTATTTCATTTTTAAATTTAATCCTAGGATTAATCAAAATTTCAATTTGATTAAAATTTTTTTATTAATTGCGATTAACGACGATTATTAAGTGCCGCTTATGAGAAAAAAAGGTGCCCTTAATGACTCTTATTCAAGCTTATATGATACGTACATACATATATGGAATCAGACTCATATTGAATGACCGTCGCAAGAAGTGAAAACCCCTCATTAGACCTATAGACGAGCTCATAAAGAGCATAAACGCTCCTATTTAGGACTCCTTTCTGCCTGATGTATGACTCCTATTGTTTGCTGGGTTATATGTTTGAAATAATAGCTTTTTTTGATGAACTTATAAAAAAAACACAAAATTATTAAATTTTTTAATTTTAAATAATATTTAAATATTTAAAATTTCTTATTAATGCTCGTTTATCCCAATTAATAAAAAATTTAATCAATTTAAATTAAATAAAAATTAATCCTAGCATTAAATTTGAAAACGAAATAAATCGTCACCAAGCGAACACAAAATGTAATCCTAATCTATGAATTATTCTAAAAATGTTCGATTATCATGATTAATCAATTAAATTAGTATACCAGTTTAATATAATTGATTTTTAATTTGAATCCAGTTTTGACAGGTCTGGACCCAACCCTGCTCTGGGCATTTTAGTGATCTGCACAACTTAGCATTTTTATTGTTACCTGAAGCCTTCAAGGGCTTTTCCCCACAAGTCACCTTTTTAGATTTCATAAATGGTCTATTATCAGACCAAAAGTTATCATATATGACTTCTATGCAATCATATGTGATATATATACAAACAATAGTGAAATTTCGTATTCAACGCTGCAACAAATTTAGGCATATAAATAGTACAAAGCAATTAGTTCTGCATACATACATATGTACATATGTAGAATAAAATAATCGATATGCTGCTTGTTTGATAACCTCTCTACGTCTGTAGGTAGCACTTGTAAACTACATATGTAGTGGCTGTGCGGTTCAATTGGATGTTCAATTGGCTAATCTGTAATTTGGCATTTGTAATTTATGCGTAGCGCAAATTCAAAATCCAATATTGTTAACAGATATATGTAAATGCTTTTGAACCTATGTACATATGAGTATATATTAATGTATAAACATATGTATAAACCCGATATTACAGTGGCGGATCGAGAGTGTGAGGAAAATAAAATTGGAAGCATCATCTAATGCCTGATAGATATTTTATTTGCTCATACAAAAAAACCAAAACGAAATACTGGAAAAATCAAAGTAGGTTTTCCCTAATTGCAGCTAAGATATAGTAGGCTTGAATAAAATTCTGAGACGGGGAGTTCTAAAAAAATATTTTGAAATACGTAGTGTGATTTATTATCTACCCTGTAGTCGTTCGCCCAAAAATTGGAATTAAAAAACTTCCCTTTCTTTTCATTTTATTTAATTAGACATTTTTAATAATAAATTGAAGTCATAAAAAGTTTAAAAAATAATTCAAAATACCTTGTGATTATGCCACAGCTGCTGTTTTTGAACTAGTGAATTTGAATACTGTGGACTAGTTGGACACTTTGGGTCTAGTACCGAATTTAAAATTTGTTCCTCTAGATACTGATTTCCCTTAATTGCAGCATACACATAAATTGATAGCACATCATTTCCAATTTAATTTTCACACAGCTATGCATTTGGTTTCACGCCATTGCAAGCTCTAAATTCAAAAATCGCTATTGCCAAACATTATCCCTTCAAAAAATGCAATTAGTCTAGAAGCAGTCAAGGACGAGTCGCAAAGGAGGATACGACTAATGATCTGATCACTTTGTATAGGCTGAACTGTTTGAGCATGTCCTATGCAAAGACTAATTCTACCCGTTTATACCCGAACGGCAACGAAGGGACTCAGCCACTTTTCACCTAAATTGGGCTCTTAACTCCTATAAGTATGCTACAAAAATAAAAAATTTCCTTAAACCCCTATAAGCATGCTACACAAATTGAATTATTGCCAACTGTAGACTAAAGGGATCAATCCCAGATCGCTCTCTTTAGAGATTAATCACACGATTTGGCTATAACTCAATTTGGGTAGTATGTTCATAGGGGTGTAGGTAAGTTTTAGTTTTTATAGCATACTTATAGGAGTTAAACTACCGTTTGGATGTAAAGTAAATTAGTAATTTTCGTACCCGTTCGGGTATAAACGGGTACAATTACTCTCTCCATAGGACATGCTCAAACAATTGCGAACAGTTCAGCAAATACAAAGTGATCATAAAAGATATTAGTCGCATCCTCCTTTGCTTTGAGCCTAGACGAATCGCATTTTTTGCAGGGATATGTACAAACTAATATTCATACCAACTTTTATACAAGGGTATATTGCATTGCGTTTCATTAGCGTGCACATAATGATTACTTCAACCACTCATATCGATGGTAGGACAAATCAAGTTGCCGTAAAATACAAAACTAGTCAGAAGCAGGTAGGGAAGTCTATGTTCTACGGAAACAAAGCAATATATACATACATACCTAGTAGCTATTATGGATATTTATAGCATTAAAAATTGTGTGGAATAATTTGCTGTAGCAAACTTCAAAAATTTCTATATTTCGAATTTTTGTTACAAAGAGACTTTGTAAATGAAATAAAATTGATATATGTATGTAGAGCGAATTTTTGGAAAAATATTGCTAGCTATATTCGACTACGATTTCTTTATGTAAAAGTCACTTTTGTTGCTCGACCGATTTTGTCCATTTTCCAACTGCACATTACTTGGCTAATAATTTGTGAAGTGGGCCACTTTTTTTCGATGTTCGACTTTGTTGCAGAAACATTTTTTTATAGTTCACAACAATAACAAAAATGACATGTTTGGCAGTTTTTCGAAATCCTAGTTTTTTCAGAGTTAGAGGGCTATAAACTTATTCTCGAAGACCCCTAATTTCTAACAATTTCCGATCGACCGCTCCGATTTTAATAAATTTTTTCTCAAAATCGAAATAAATCAACTGGTCTTGAGCTCGTGAATCGAAAATATTTTGTGTAAATGTTTTTTTTTTTGTTTTTAAATGATTCGCTAAAGGTGTCATTATCACAGCTGACACATGAGCACTTCGACTGCTGAGTGGAATAGCACCCTTGCAATAGAAGCCCTTGGAGTATTCGACAGTAAGGTCCCTTGCAGGATTTACAGTGCCTATACGTGAGACCGACGGTGTGCACCGACGAAGATTTAGATTTAGATTTAGATTGAGCTCTACGCAGTCATTGATATTGTCCAACGAATTAAAACGCAGCGTAACGTTGTCTTTACCAGCCCGGAAGGTATCTATTCTTATCGGAACCCAAATATGGGAGCAGAGGAAGAGGGAGGGTCCCACTCCATTATAAATACCAAATGGATAACGCTCTGCGATGCGTTGGGATTTCTAATTGCCGTCAATTTTGCTGGATGGTCAAAATCGTTTAACGACTTAAAAATAACAAAATAAAATAACAAAATTTAATTTATTTCCATACCAATTATGAAATTATCGCATGTCAGATAGCCACGAAAATTGTCAGCACTATTAAGTTTTTCTTTTTGCTTATTTGTTGTTGTTTTGATTTAAAAATTTTATCAGCAGAACTTGCAACTCGAAAATGTGACCTCCCCCATATTTTCTGGTTTATTTGGAACTAGTTTTAGACTGTACCATCAGTCGAGTGTCTACTAGTTTTGTGCTAGTTTACAACTAGTTGGTTTGACTGCAGGTTATGCAAAGCTTTCATAAAGCGTGGACTCTAACATTGTATGATTTTTATGTTTTTAATTGCTTTGTTTGCATTTTATTGCTGTAAGTGGACTTCTCTTCGACGCAGCGCCATATATCGATAAGGTGCACCAATGCACATCGGTGTTATAAAGTTCGAATTTACATGCATTTTGTATGTACGTACACAGCAGACTTAGCCAAATTTTACAAGCGTTTTTGAACTTACCACACATTGAACTTTTGCCAAATGACTTTTACAGCTTAACGGTATTAGCGTGGAATTAAAAGCAATTTCGTGTGAGTTCACTTCATTGGAAATGCAATTGTACATATGTTTGTGTGTGTGTGTGTGTGTGTGTGATACTGAAAGGAACTAATTATTACTATTCATACACTCTCTTAATTAAGCTCGAATTAGGTTGATTACTACAATGAACACTTCGATAAGTGCTTTTTGTGTTTATGTAGATTGAGCGACTTTATAAGTTTCAATACTAAAAATGCTTAAATGAAGCACTTTTTTTGTTTATAGCTTTGAAATATTAGTAGCTTGTGCGGTGCTCAGCTAGAGTACCAGATTCAAGCGCAAACAATCTGGTTGAAATCTTTCAGTTCATGATCAATAGCAGATATAGCTAGAGAGTCCTGGATATTTCCGCACTACAATGTTCCGATACAGGTAATTTTGAATAAAGCTTTTCTCCCGACGTGCAAAGATCATGCTCTAGAATTGCTCCATCGAACATGTTCTGTTGTCATGCCAAAGAATAATGGTATCCAAGCGCAATCCGAAATATTCATGGTCGCTCCGGTGATGCCAAGGACGTACATACACATATTGTGGTGATGAAAAAGGGGGGTCCTATCCAGCAGTTGTTTCTATTGACAGCCGAAGTAGCTGCTCTATCTAAATGAAAATTTTTTTAAATGGCTTGATCTCCGATAGTATTTTCCATGGCTTCCATTCTCGTTTTACAAGTTGTTTTTAATTTGTACGCTAAACTAAACAAAATCAAAGTAAATAATTATAAATTAGTATGTATCATGTAATGTGCATACAAAATTTAAAACATCAGCAACAATATAATTTAAAATAATTGCGCTTTTAATTGCAGCTTATGGTTTTTGTCGAATAAAGTCAAGTTGCTAAGCTACTAAATAACAAAAATCGTATTCACTTTCAACGCTGTCCATCACATTACTAATTTTCCAATGATTGCACACAAAAAGCAATACAAAAAAAAGTAGTTGCACTGTTAACTTAATTATTTGCATGAAATAAATCAAATTCGAATAATAGTTAGCAGATATACACATATACATACATATACCAACGTAAGTGCATTAGGGTGAACCAATTTTTGTTCTACATCATTAAATAAAGTGATTTAGATCAATGTTTACCTGATAGCTTTTGAGAGCTTTATTGAGCTTTTCAAGGATTCTTAATTAGAATGATCACCTATTTATTGATTTTTCTTGAAAAACTTTGTTAATGTTTCATTGCAAATTGATAGCTTTTGAGAGCTCTATTGAGCTTTTTAAGGATTATTAATTGGAATGATTACCTATTTATTGATTTTTCTTGAAAAACTTTGTTAATGTTTGATTGCAAATTGTTTTCGATTTAGAATAAATATTTTCCAATTAATTAAAAAAAGAAAGAAAAATAACGTAATGATTTTTATAAAAATTTACCTTTTATTTAAATTTGCGATTGCTATTTTTTTATTATTGTAATTTTTTTAAATTGTTTTAACTATTTTTTTAACATTTTTCAATAAACTTTAAAAGTCAGTGTTTACCTGATAGCTTTTGAGAGCTTTATTGAGCTTTTTAAGGATTATTAATTGTAATGATTACCTATTTATTGATTTTTCTTGAAAAACTTTTTTAATGTTTGATTGCAAATTGTTTTCGATTTAGAATAAATATTTGTAATTAATTAAAAAAAAAAAAAAAATAACGTAATGAATTTTATAAAAATTTACCTTTTATTTTAATTTGCGATTGCTATTTTTTCATTATTGTAATTTTTTTAAATTGTTTTAACTATTTTTTTTTACATTTTTCAATAAACTTTAAAAGTCAAGATTTTTTTCAATGGTCATCGCGCTCCAATCCATGTAGTGATAAAACATTTTCTTTCTTTTAAAAAAAAAAAAAATTTTTTATGTAAGCTTTTTAAGTTTTAAATGTTGTCTTGTTGAATTTGCTGTTGATTTTATATTTACCCTTGATGATGAGTCCTTATTTAAATCACGTTTGTTTCGTTTACTTTATTTTTTTATTTTTGTTCTTAAACTACTCCTAAACTACTACTTAGCTGTTTATGTGCCACATTCCGTTGTCTATGAGACTATTCCACCTGTCAGCAGCAGTATCCAGTGGCTTCTTAGTTGTTCTCAAACTATTCCATATCAGCAGTGCTTTTCCAGGGCCATCAAATCTCTCTAACATAACTATGTTCTCTTGAAACTATATCAACAAACAACTATTCGTACTAATTATAATCATCCAGTTCTGATATGGTTGCACATTTCCTTAGTACAAAATTTCATATTTTAATTTTTTTTTTTTTTTTTTTTGTTATTCCATGCAATTCGCTTTAAGGTCTGAAAATAACAAATTTTAATAATTAGCAGTAAAACCAATTTTGCATGGCTTCATGCATACGCATATTTATGTTTATTAGCTTTCTATTACAGCTATGTGCCGATTTGTCGTTGGTTGCAGCTAACTACATAAATTGCTTTGCATAATTTGTTAGTAATTAAAATTAATTCCTATTCAAATTTCATTATGCAGTTGCGTGAAATATGTACTTTGTGCGTATATATTTTTATGTCAACTAGAGATGGCACTTTTTTTTAGTTTTATCAATCTCAAGATTTTCAGAATATAATATTCGTTATACTACAGAAGTTTATTTAAAGAAAATAAATTAGATAAAAAATTTTGAAATTAGAAATTCTTGCTCTCCTTTCAAAATGTTAATTAAACATTTGCAAAACAGCAACTAAAATTATGAGCGCTTTCAAAAAATTTTTAAGAAAGCAGAAAAAACAGCAAACATTATCAAAATTACAAATAAAAAACGGTAAAAGAAAAAAAAAAATATATATTATTGAACTATCTTTTCAACAAAAAATCCCACATATTTTCGGTACCTAAAAAATCATTGATTTCCCTAATGTATTTGTATCGACATAAATATATTTAACAAGCAAACAAATTACTCTTTTACTGTTTCATAATTGTGTTTATATTGCCTATTTACAGGCGCACATTATACAAGCGCACATACTACACATACATACGTATGCGGAATTAGAGCTAAAGTGCCACATTAGAATAATTCGATCGTGATTAAATGTTTGCCAGTTCACTGGCCTGCCTTTCGTAGGGTTCGAAATTAACTATCGATATGGAGGAGGTATCGATATTAAAAGCAATCAAATTAGTAATTCAAAGCAATGTTTGTATTTGTCTAGTATCTTCACCATCATTGAAAGGAAGGGACATCATGGAAGCCTCGGTATAAACTTTCTTAATATTGTTTATAAAGCTCTATCAAACGCAGAAGCTTGTAAATGGTGGCACTTTAATGTTCATGCATATTTATCTACGTATGGAAAAAGGAACTATATATATACAAAGACAGACATTTTACTGAAATTCGCTGTAAAACTAGCCACAAAGGAAAAATATACAGTACAACTAAATACAAAAGATGCAGCTTTATGGCTTTATAGTTACAGACTTTATACCTTTCATGAACATGAAGTGAAATTATTGCATTGGGCCTATGCTTATAAGTATGAGTAGAAAAGACTTTGACCCATCAAGATATGGACGAAGAGCTGTGTGGAAAATGCGTTGTTTGAACACAAACTACAATATCGCTCTTTTTAAATTTGCTTTACTATCACATTTTCTAATATAAAACTGTGGAATCGAACCAAGCACAACAACACACATCAAAATAGTCTCGCATTCATGCAAGGTATAACAACTCTATTGAAACAATTTAATTATGAAATGTATCTCCCGTTTCTCGCTGCGGTTTTTATTGTTAAATAAACTATTTTATTGCTTAACATTTTTTTTCCCCTTACAAGTAAGTACTTAATTTATGTAATTGGAAATAATTAAAAATTACACATATTAGGTTTGTGAAAGCTCATGCATTAGGCCTCTAATTAAAATTTATTTAATTAAAATATTTCATAGAATTACTAGAAAAAGTATGAAATATTTTTTTTTATTATAATCTGTGCCTCTTTAAAGGGTTTTTAGTACTTTTTTGCTACTGAAAAAACCAACTCGCAGCATGTTATTATAAGTTTATTAAGTGGTAAAGTCATTATTTAGTATATAGTGAAAAAACTATTACATGTGTTTTATTTACACATAACTTATTTGTTTGTTATTAAAGAGAAAAGATGGTTTTTGTTGCAAGTCATTTAAATTCACAAATTTAGGTACGAAAAAAAATAAAATAAAATAAAATAAAATAAAATGAAATAAAATAAAATAAAATAAAATAAAATAAAATAAAATAAAATAAAATAAAATAAAATAAAATAAAATAAAATAAAATGAAATAAAACAAAATAAAATAAATTAAAATAAAATAAAATAATTTAAAATAAAATAAAATAAAATAAAATAAAATAAAATAAAATGAAATAAAGTAAAATAAAATAAAATAAAATAAAATAAAATAAAATAAAATAAGATAAAATAAAATAAAAAAAAATAATATAAAATAAAATAAAATAAAATAAAATAATTTAAAATAAAATTAAATAAAATATTTTAGCTTTTCGTGTGATATTTTATCTATACACAATATTGAAAGCACACACAATCCTGCATGCCGATAAATAAAATATGTATATTTTATATGTATTAATACACATATGTCAATATATCCTTTAAGTTTTGTTTGTAGTCATTTATCAGCCTAAGGCTTAAGCATTCAAATGCTGGTATTTGAAGAATGCGACAAAAGTAGAATGCGATCAGATTAATATGAACACATTTAGAGAAGAACATATTAGACTCGGGTAAACATTTTTATATATACATACATACATACATACGTTGCATACCATGACACTCTAAATAATGGCGGCAGACTGCGTAATCTAGAAATATGGCCATCTCGATTATTTATGTCGCACTCATACACACACAACAGGCATGAATGTGAAGTTAACTCATACTCATCGGCGTTTGCTAATTGCTCAGCTAACGTTTATTGATAGCAAGAGTATATAGAGACTGTTAGCTGATTTATAATGTAACGACTATAGGTAAGTGCATTTTTGTATGTGTGTATGTTTGTTCGAAAGACCAGGAATAGGTCCTGCTGTCAAACACAAAAGTAGCTGGGAAACTAACGAGTTTGAAATTTGAATTTAAGTACTTATACATATTTGATTGCAAAAGAAATTTCGAAAATTTTCTAAGGTTCCGCAACTGTCAGCGCTAATGTATAGCTCTGCTTTTCAATTAAGATTTTTTTTTTTTTTATAGCAATTACTTTGATGTAATTTCTGACTGTAATCAATTTCTATACCTTTCTACCATTGTCCATTTCTTTTCAAGTTGCACTTATTATTAATTTCATAATCTTGCACCAACTATACTAACAACCTTCATATTGATAAAAATTGATATGCTTTTAACTCAATTCACTCATTCACTTCCTATTCATGGGCGTATTTGGTGTCTTGCCATTAACTTTGTTCACACACAAGACAGCCCACATGACGGTCTAATAACTCTGTGCATAGTTAGTTGAAAAATATTTTTTTTTTCGAATAAATTCCCACGGTGCAATACAATTCATTCAATATTCATAAAATAATTACGTAATCAGATAACGCACTTGGCTGTCAGCTTCAAAAAGTGTTTCATGTTGTGTTAGTGAATTAATCGTTTTGAAAAGGCATATTTAGTTGGGGTCGAAAGTTTGCTGTTGAAAATAGTCGCCATTAAAATTGATTGCTAGGGATAATTATAATGGCAGGGGGAGAATTTGGAGTGAATAGGGAAAATATCAATTTGTGAGGAGTAGCATGCAGCTAACACAGTATGACAAACAAAAATTTATGTGATTTTTTTTTATTTAATTATATTTTATTTTATTTAATAATACTCACGTAGAGACTGCATATTAAAAACTTCCCACTCACCCAAAAAATCTTGCGAAATCTCTTTAATATTTTACTACTTGCATAGCTCCTGACGGTATATTCTGTACAGTCCCAAACCCACTTCGCTTTGCCTAATATTTTATAGTTCTGACTTCGAGTTTTCAATCGGATTTTCTTCTTCTTCCGTTTTTCCTGCTATCCTATTCGTCTCCTTCACCGTTTCCATCTTCCTCCACACCATCCTTATCATGCATCTACTCTTTCTGAAGTTATTGAAATTCGAAGCTAAAACTTTTTCTTTTAACTTGCATTGCATGATATTGTAATTCGCAACCGGCTTATGAAATATTCTAAAGATATACTTTACGTATGCAATCAAAAATCTGGGGTTTTTTACAGCGAAAACGAGACTTATACCTCAGAGCCACAGAGGTAGTACTAACCATGCCTTTATTTTAAATGTAGGCCATTGAGTCTTAGTTCTTAAACAGACCTTAATTAGTGTTGTTTCTCGAAAAGAAAGGTTTTTCCTTTTCCCTAACGCGTTTCGGTGTTTTATCGCATCTTCACCAGGGAGACTCAATATTAAAAAAAAAATAATTTGTTTGGTCGAACCGAATAAAGGAAGTCTAGCAGTTAAGCTTCCTAAGCCAAACTAAAGCTAAGGGTAATTCTCCAAAAGTGAGTACGCTAAGTGGTCGAATATAAATACTCAAAATCACAGCTTAAACCTTATACCTAATTCGGCACAAGAGCATTTTAAAAACAATAAATTTTCATATAACGAACCTCTCTCTGACACCAGAACATGATTTTGGGTAAACAAAATATTAACAAAATGCACTTAAAAGCTTAAACGACACAATTCTACCAACCAAACCGCTGCTTTCAGCACACCAAAATTGTGTTTTCGAATCGTTGATAGATTTATAGCATTTCATTATCACTACAACGAAATGAGACTCGTATAAACGAATATCAAATTAACGCATAAATTTACGTAAATTTTATGTTTTACGACTACTAAATAAATTTCCATCACACACACATACACATACATCAGTCAACATAGTCAGTTACATTGAAAGTGTTTTTGCTTTATGCAATGGTAGTGGTCAAAAATGTAGTATTGATCGAGTCGGGGTTGGCGTTGATGGCAATTATGATGATGACGATGGTAATGACAACAGCTTGTCAACCGACAAATAATGATGGCTCATAGAAAATGTGAAACAAATGAATGTGTTAATAAATCAATGGATATAAATCTATGAATAACTGCTGATACTGCTGTGTTTATGTTTAAATATATGTTCGTATGTATGTAAATAAGCGAAAAATATATATGCGAAAGCTTGAAATATCACAAATTAAGTTGACGGTGTGTGCGTGGACACGTTCTAGTTATTTACTGACAAATAAATAGAAGCCTATATTTACTTGAGTATATGATATGTAAGTGACGATATGAAGGATGTAAACAAATGTATGTATGCATGTATTAGTGCTGCCAATTTTGTTTATTTTTACAACCACGGCGTCAGTGGGTTAAGCCTAGAATTTTGGTATGCACTATGCTCCCACAAAGGAAAAAAACTAAAAAACTTTCTAGTAGCTATTAAAGCATAAAAAATATAACACTTAAGTTGATTTTTTTTTCGTACGCACTTAAGCGACTTATGAATAAAAAACATAAATTTTTAATTTATTTTTTTATTTTTTTTTTAGATTAAAATTTTTTTCAAAATCATGTTTGAAGTTGTTCTAGAACGATAGCTATCGAAATTGTAAGCATCTACAGAGTTTTATGCTTGCTTATTTTTCAAATAATTTTCAAAAACACATCACTCATATTTAGTTTTAAGTAACATACATACATTTCCATAATAAGAAAAAATAGATCACAATATTTTCGGAGCCTAGAAAGCAAGCGAAGCAAAGATCCATATTGATATCACTAACATGTAGATATTTATACTACATACCCAACAGAAAATGCTGTTAGTAGTTATAAAAATTACGAATACCAGAAATGCAATATTGCAATATTGTGCAAAGAACGAACGAAAATGCTAAAGGAAGAGGGAGACCTAGACTCGCTGCTTTTCGGGTCACATCTTTCCGCTAAAGATGACGTTCACTTATCTCTCTTCAGTGACTGAGAGTAAGTGGGAGTTGATGTGTGCATTTTTTTGGTATTTAAAATTGGATGAAGTTGAATCGTAATTAGCCCCTGATTTACATAATGAGCCCCTTATAAAGTTTTTCATTATATTCAGAAAAATTTATATGTATATAGAGCATATTTTTTGGTGGGTAGGTACTTTCACTTCACTACATTATGACATGTCAATGAATATAATTATGCAAACTATTGACACTTGCGAAAGGCAATTTCGATATGAAATGTTTGGATATCCTCCCGGCAATTAAACAGCTGAATATAATTCATTAATATACGAATTTAAGGTCATATTTGCTTAAGAAAACTACTTATATTAGGCTGAGCAAAAAAAAATTTAGTTTTTTTAAATGATATTGATATCAGATTTTAGAAATGTGTAACACAAACATTCATTTATAAGTCCAAACCAATTTTGCTGGCTAAAATTTTAAGCGCTTACCTAACTTTTTACTAACAAAGTCGGTGTTTTTTTTAGCAAATTTTATATTTATAAATTTTATATTTATTTAACTAATAATTCATTTTTTTTTGTTCAGCCCTATATTTCTAAACATATGTACATACATATGTGTGTATGTAAGATATCGTGATGATAGCCTTCTCTTTCAATAATTGAATTTAATATTGATATTGATTACTTATTGGTTATGCACTCAAGTGTATAATATGAAACTATAAATAGTTTGACTTAAATAAACTTATTTGCTTTATGGGTTGCAAGGTGTGATGATTTTGGAAGCCACTTAAGTGTGGAATCTGTATTTACCTTGAACTGATTAATGCGCATTACAGATTTAGTTGAGAAGATTGTAGTCAATGACGATGATGTCACGAATGTATAAAGAAACAAGTTCCCGTAATAGCTGTGCGAGCTAATGTAAGAGCTATTTTTAGTGTTCAAAATAAATTAACATGATGTGGTTGCTTAATTAGGTAATTTTTTGGAACAATAGATTGTGTGGGAGCTAGGTAGGTTTTTAATAGCAAAATGTATAGCCCAAAACCCATTTATCGAAACTATCGATTGTATGGAAGCTATGCGATATATTGGTCCGATCTTGTTGGTTCCGACCAATGATTAAGGCAGTACAAAAAGGCGACTTCATACCAAATTCCATGGAGATATCTCTGAGAGACTAGTTTGCATACAAACAGACAGACGAACGGGAGGACGGACATAGCTAAATCGACTCTGCTTTTTGTGGGCCTACCTCTTCTTACAAATATCGGACCAAAGTTAGAATACCATTTCATGTTCATGCCTTTATAAAAACTTAATATATCTTAGCTAAGGATAATGCGGGCGTTTAGCTGTGGCAAAACAAAAAATGTGAGCATATCCATTTCGATGGTGTTTTCCTTTTTCCAAAAATTTAAGATAATTTTAAAGAGTTGAGAAAATTAGAAAACAACTCGTGCTGTATACCGAACATCTCAAACAACAACACTCTTAACATATTTTATTACACATAGTTATTCCAAACGATGACAAATAATTAGTCTCAACAACACTCCTGTAATATCTGTCATACATAAGTTTTCATATGATTTAAGAAGTCCTTGAAACGTTAGTACATATGTATCTACATATGTCTGTATGTATGTGTGTATGAACGTCTTTTTGTTTGTTATCACAATCATACAAGAATGTCCTCAATGACGCAAATAGCAAAAAAGAAATCGTCTCTCACCTAATTTGCGTCGATTTCTAAGAATATATATCGAACTAATTTGCATGCGACATAAACATATGCAAATTATTTCGATTATTATTATTTTTAAATTTCTTTTATATAAGTGTTTTCTTTTTTGTTGTTTTTTTTTTTTTTTGCTGAGAAAGCGAAGGAAGTCAATTTGTGTTCCGCAAATAAAAATACATTAAAATTGCAAAATATTACCGGTAAATATTAGCATAAAGTAATGACAAGGAGATAAGATAAGATGTTGGCGACAGACACATTGAAACATTAATATTAGGGTGTTTCAACAAAAAAAAAAAAAATAATAATTATATAAGTAACGTGAGGTGTCAAGTGAGATGTCATGTGGAAGATTGGACGTAGCTCTTTGGGTATGAGACTCATGACGTTGGAGCAGCTTTGGATCAAGCGGCTCATTTAGTTGCGATGAAACTCTCATTCTCATGGTTTTTGCGGTAGTTGACAGTTGTTAATGTGGTACCATTGAAGTGAAATATTCTGAAGATATTGTTTTTGGCTGCCTAACCCACCTGGGGGGGTTTTTCCAAACGAAAATGAGGAAGCCAATCTCGTGCAATGCCTCAGAGCCAACTGTGCTCGCCCCCAATGAATAAATACAAGCTGTAACAGGTGCACCCCCCGCCCCCCCCGTTCTATATAGAACACATAAATTAAATTAAATTAAATTAAATTAAATAAATAAATATGAAAGGGCTCCCTAGTATACATATATGTGCTCTGCACGCCCCCTTTTCCACCCCAAAAAAATTATATAATAAAAATTAAAAAAAACTTCTGGCTCCCTCAAAGCTTAGACAGAAGATAACCATCTATCGGCAGTTCAAAATGTTTATTATCCCTTCAGAAAAAGTTTTTCCACAGCAATTAAAGCACCCTAATAAATATATGTATATGTATACACATATGTACCAAAAAAATATAAAAAAAATTATATAAGCACTCGCTCTATATAGTTAATCGTAAAGAAAAGAAATGTCTTTCAATACTGAGGGGAGATTTTATCTAGAGAATCGTTGGCAGTTAGCATTGTGAGCTGTGCGTTGATTTTTGCTTTTCTCTTTTTTTTTTGGCAAAAGAAATAACAGCAAATGAAAAGTCAGTGAAGGAATGAAGTGTATGTATGTATGTACATATGTACCTACGCTTATATAAACTCAAGGATGTTGTGTACGCTATCGGTGATTTACAGTTCGATGTATTCATGGACGCTTGTACATGTGTATGTATGTATGCATGTATGATATGTGAAAGATGGAATTTGATTTTTTTTTTTTTTAATTTTCATGCTGCTATGCAAAATAGAATGAAAATTAAATTTGGCCTAATGGATATTGATTTGTCAATTAGCGTAATGAATTCATAATACATGATAGTAAAGATAGAGCGATAAAGCTGCAGTTTGAAGCTCAAGGCTGATAAACAAAAAAATATGCAATCAGACACGGAGTACGGCAAAAGTATGAATTGAGAGACGTCATATAATTTGTATCTCAAATAGGAATGAAAGTAAACTGTTGAGAAAAATATAAGTTTTTTTTATTAGTACATAGCATTAAAGGAATTGACGAGGATGCATGTGTTATAATAAGCAATAACAGCCAAAGTGGGTTGAGAAAACCAGCTTAATTGGTTTAAATAGGAAATTTACCAAAAATCAGCAAACTAAAATTTAATGTTGTACAAAATTGCATACCACAAAAAATTAAAAATTTTGATAAACCATCATTGATGTTTCACGAATTTTGTGAAAATCATAGAAAACGAGTGATAAATGTATGTCCTCTAGACGATTTTAAATCCATTTATTCACACTGCAAAATTTTATCTTCAAAGTGCTCTACCACTTTATTTTTTTTTTTTTTTTGTCCATTTTTGATACTCCTACTGCGCTCTTCGATATTCTTCACTTTTTATTTTGCACACCAAAAGTTCTATTTGCAAATTATTCACGCCTATAAATTAGCTACAGATCAAGAAAAATAATATTTCAGAAAATTTTTAGCTCATAAAAACCATCATTCTGAGAGCTTAGTGGTTAACGGAGCATGACAAAAGTTCTATGCCTAGGAAGAACAAAAGCTTTCGAAATATAACTAAAAGAAGATAAAAGGCGCTTTGTTGCCAATATTTTTCGTTTATTATTCAAAAACTTTTTGCAACTTTTAACAAATGTATTACACTTAAAAAATAAAAATGATTTTCATAGAATTATTCTTCTTGATTTTGAGTGCATTATAGTCCTTAATAATACTTATTTACTTATCTTAAGCTGAAAATTTTCCAATTATTGACCATAATGATCAATGGTTTCAGCTAAAAATAGACTCTGGCAGCTACCACCTGTCACCACAGCTATATTTACCATAACAGCAAAATTTAAAAATAGATTTAGTAACAGTTTATCATAACGCCTCTGTGCGTCATCTTGGTTTCAATTAAATATTTTTAAGCGCACACGCTTTCCAATGATATTTTTTTTTTAATAAATAATAAGCTTAAATTATGCAAATATTTTTTATTTTTATTACATTGAACAAAGAAGACTTATTTAAAGTCAAAACGCTATGTTAAAATAAATACCACAAAATCATCATTGAATATTTTCATATGGGGGTGAATGAACGTGCTGGCGTCTATTGTTTATACATATGTGCGCACATTAGGGACGTTTTTGCTTTATTTTATGCTACGAAGAAAAAAGTTCAAAATTACAGCAAAAAAATAACGGTCCCAAAAGAATCTTTATATACGATTGCGACATAGTTCCAACAGCGATTCCGAAAGAGCCATCCTGAAAGCAATTCGAAAGGGTCAAGTTTTTTATTTCGAAATATTTTCGTATTTATGTATAGCAAGATGAGTCTGAATATGAAAAATAATCGCGATCTGAAATAAAAATGATAATTTTTATCATCTTGTACTACTAAAATAACGCACTGTTCCCAAATGGTCCCGAAGTATGAGTACCTGAATCAATACCCTATAGTATTGATAATACATATATCTGTAGTAGTAAATAAAGGAATTTGCTTCGAAACATCTCTTCGTAGGTTTTTTAGTTTTACCACAGTTTACTCAACACTTAAATTAAGATTGCGATTTTATTATTATTCACCTACAACGAATGAGCGAATATCGGATTATCTTGTCTGAGAAAAAATTCGTCTTACTGGGCTTACTATCAACAAGAAAAACAAACCAAAGGTTAATGAGAGATCATATCTGTAGACTTGCATATCACCGCAATTTTGCAGATTGCGAATATTCGCAAGCATATTCGAATATCTGAACATACGAACAGTCCGTACGCTAATATTTATTCATCACTACATCCAATGAGAGAGCAGTATTCACGTCAAAAAAAATATTGATTCATATACTACGTATCAAAACAAAGATGCATAGTAAAAATAGAATTATACAAGCTAAAATCGATATTCGTTGAGGGGTACAACACACAGAAAAAAAAAGAACCAACATGCTGAATACACAGACACGCTAAGCTAAAGCACAACAAAAGCAATAGGAGCAACCCTCCCTGTCACTATACATATCTCGCCGATGATGTTAATGATGAGAGGGAGAAGAGGCCCATTAACATCATCCGCACTACAGACAGCATCAGCATGAGAATCAACAACATGAATTTGAAATTGGCCCGGCCAGCCAACTCTCGCACACTCATTTCGCATACATATACACCTATAATTTAAATATGTATGCATGTATGGGTGTTGTGTGAGTTCGTCTAAATTTTGCGGTCACAATATGAAACATGTATCTCCGCCATATCAACATAACAAGTCATCATTATATGTGTGTGTGTGTGCGTGTGTGTGTGTATGTATGGGTGTGTTACTATTACCTCGTACGTGATTATGATTGTGAATGTGCAACTGCTGATGATAATATGTTATGCTGTGTATGCGAGACCGTCTCTATGTGCGGCAGATATGCCTCGATTTATACCTCTGTCCTAATTTATGTCCTTGTCAATATATACTCGTATTTGTACGTTTACCTTTCGTTACTGTATGTTGTATTTGTGCGAAGTTGCCGTTGGCCTCAATTTTTTTTTTTATTATTTTAGCACCTCCAGTATGCTTCATGCTACTTTTCTACTTGTGATTATACCCAATTGTAGCACTTTCAAGAAAATTTGTGGTATTGATAAATGTACATTTTAATACTTACCGATTTTTGATGTGAAAAAATTAGGAAAAATTTATTTATGTATATATTTTTGAAAAATATGAAGTAAGTGATCTGATTAAGGATTTTTTCGATATCATTTCGCTATGATTTAAAAAAATTTCGTAATCATTTCTTGATATTTTGGGAATTTTTCAGGATCATGAATAGTGTAAAAATTATTTGGACAATGGGGCCTTAAAGTGCCGACTGTTTTTAAATGATTGTGAAATGATCCCGAAAAATTACCTAAACCACTCAAAAAGTACCGAAAAAAAATTTCAAATGAGGCAAAAAATATCACATCAAATCCGAAACGATCGCAAAAAAGATCCAAACATTTTTTCGAAGATGTCGGAAAAAAAATGATCCCGAAAATCATCCAGAAATTACCGAAATACTGCCAAATGGTCCCGAAATTATTCTAAAAATTCCCCAAAATGAACAAATTAATCCTGAAAAAAGCTCGATAACAATCCCTATATTATAAAAGATGACCCCAAAAAAATTCTCACAATTACCCTGAAACGACAGAGGAAAGCAGCCGAAAGGCCCCAAAATTATGATGATGAAAATTCCGATATGACCCCGAAATGATTTTTGTCAACACGCCCGAAGACGATACCGAAAAAAATCTTGAGATCACGCTGAAATTACCCCGAAATTATGCTCAAAGGTCCGAAAATGTCCCGAAATGGCACCAATAGCAATCCCGAAATGATAGTGAGAATAAAATGGTGAATAAAAAGTCACTAGGATGATCCCGGAAAAATACTCAAAATTACTCTGAAATGATTCCGAAGTTGATCCCAAAAGCGACCCTGATCTGATCCAAAAGAAGTCCTGAAAGTTAATGCGTCTCAGCAGAGGCCTCATCTGGAGCATTCGCATTTCGAAAGTGTTTCGTAAAGCTCGAACTTGCATTTGGCTATACATTGCTCTGTTGCAAGCGTACTTCAATGAAGCTCCGCAATGTTTTGCATCCCCCCTCCTTTGAGTTGAAACTCGTACTTTTTGCTGTGCCCTCAATATGCTGAGATTTTCTCTTTTAGATCTGACATTTTGCGCGTGCTATGTTTGTTGTTCTCATACCCTTTTTCATCGTCTGCCTAGCTTTACTTATCAGCACATCATCACTATGCGTGCGTTTGTCATATCTGACAATCTTTGTGTTATTGTTGCTGCTGTTATTGCACCTGTGTTTCCTGTTTTATTTATATAAAGGCGCATATTTTGCTATATACATATGTACTTATATATAAATGCAAATACACACACTCACATATTCATTCATGATCTCACTTTCATCATTACCGGCATTGCAGCTGTTTTGTTGTTCGTGTGGTTTTATGCTCATTATGCGCCTTAATGTATGCTTTGCAACTTCCGTTTATTCTACCTGTGGCATATTTATTGATTGTACCGTTTGTGTTACTTGTAACTTACACATGTGCGTTTGCAGGCATTAAAATCCGTAATTATATACCCCGTAGGGAAAATGAAAAGGTTTGAATTGTTGCAGTTCTATGTAGTACATACAAAGTATTTTAATTGGTTAGTCTTTCGAGTTGAAATAATAACTGATTTAAAATTTTTTCATAAAACACGAGTTCTGAGCTCAATGTTTCTATAATTAATTATTGAAGTCCAATCATGTTTAGTATGCGATTTTCATGAAATTGCTTTTAACTTTCTATTGGCGCATTTCCAATTTATTACTCCTTTTGGATATTTGTTCAATTGTTCTCTTAATAAGTATAAATATGACTTGAATTTGTATTATTGATGGTGTGAGTTTTAAAATTAGGGCACACAAAAACAAATGCTGGTGTTGGTTAACCGTGACCATCGACAACAACAACTTTAGTTTATTCCGTTAACAAAGTTTTAGGGGCGTTTTCGAGAATAATTCGATTGCTTTCACATAAGTACCTCCTCTTATTAACATTTCTATGTCCACAAACATATCTTGGGATCGATTCCAATAATGCGATATCTCAGTATAAAATAAAATGAAATAAATGAAAATAAAATAAATAAAAAATTAAATAAAATAAAAGAAAAGAAAAGAAAAGAAAAGAAAAGAAAAGAAAAGAAAAGAAAAGAAAAGAAAAGAAAAGAAAAGAAAAGAAAAGAAAAGAAAAGAAAAGAAAAGAAAAGAAAAGAAAAGAAAAGAAAAGAAAATAAAAGAAAAGAAAAGAAAAGAAAAGAAAAGAAAAGAAAAGAAAAGAAAAGAAAAGAAAAGAAAAGAAAATAAAAGAAAATAAAATAAAATAAAATAAATTTGTAATTTATGAGCAAGCTCGAGACCAGTTAACAATACTTCTAAGCGAATTAATATTGTCAGTTTTTGGGAAAAATTGATAATTGGAGAAAAATTACAAAGGAAAAATCAACAGCGATGGATAGGATTACATGTTTCAGAGTTTCCAGGCTCATCATCAGATCCCTTTTCGGACACTGGGATGCGAACCCGTGTCTGCACCAAAGCCGCTGTTAGAAAACTCTAACACTAAGCTATGATGCCCTGTGACGTCACAATGTATTCGTCTCCACTTCAATTAATTCCCTTTTGTTTTGTTTGTTCTTGCCAACTGTATACACAAAATTTCTTAAGACATGCGTCTGTATGTTATGATGTGTGTATGTTATGACATGTTTCAGAGTTTCCAGGCTCATCCCAGTGTCCGAAAAGGGATCTGATGATGAGCCTGGAAACTCTGAAACATGTAATCCTATCCATCGCTGTTGATTTTTCGTTTGTAATTTTTCTCCAATTATCAATTTTTCCCAAAAACTGACAATTAAAATTCATTATGAATTATTGTTTCTCTGATCTCAAGCTTGCAAAACTTACAAATATGTAAAAACAAGAAAGATCGCAAAAACCAACAATAAAATAAAATAAAATAAAATAAAATAAAATAAAATAAAATAAAATAATGAAATGAAATGAAATGAAATGAAATGAAATAAAATAAAATAAAATAAAATAAAATAAAATAAAAGAAAAGAAAAGAAAAGAAAAGAAAAGAAAAGAAAAGAAAAGAAAAGAAAAGAAAAGAAAAGAAAAGAAAAGAAAAGAAAAGAAAAGAAAAGAAAAGAAAAGAAAAGAAAAGAAAATAAAATAAAATAAAATAAAATAGAATAAAATTAAATTAAATAAAATTATATTAAAGTAAATGAAATTAAATAAAATAAAATAAAATAAAATAAAATAAAAAATAAAATAAAATAATATTAAATTAAATTAAATTATATTAAATTATATTAAATGAAATGAAATTAAATTAAATTAAATAAAAAATAAAATAAAATAAAATAAAATAAAATAAAATAAAATAAAATAATGAAATGAAATGAAATGAAATGAAATGAAATGAAATGAAATAAAATAAAATAAAATAAAATAAAATATAATAAAATAAAATAAAATAAAATAAAATAAAAGAAAAGAAAAGAAAAGAAAAGAAAAGAAAAGAAAAGAAAAGAAAAGAAAAGAAAAGAAAAGAAAAGAAAAGAAAAGAAAAGAAAAGAAAAGAAAAGAAAAGAAAAGAAAAGAAAAGAAAAGAAAAGAAAATAAAATAAAATAGAATAAAATTAAATTAAATAAAATTATATTAAAGTAAATGAAATTAAATAAAATAAAATAAAATAAAATAAAATAAAAAATAAAATAAAATAATATTAAATTAAATTAAATTATATTAAATTATATTAAATGAAATGAAATTAAATTAAATTAAATAAAAAATAAAATAAAATAAAATAAAAGTAAAAAAAAATTGAAAAAATTACAAAAAAGTGGATGAAAAAAATGTAAATTTAATGTGATTTTCAAGATTCAAATATTACCACAGAAAAGAATGTGTAATCCATAGAACATAGTTAGCATGTCACAGGCTTAAGATGAAATATTTGTTACGTAAACGAACATCAAGAGCGTATCAAACCACACACACATACAACCACACATTAACACTCGCACTCGAAATCAAATCAAAATACCATTTCCGATGGAGCAAACATTTTCACTGTCGTGCCTTTCGCCACGCAACACATTCTGCTTCAATGGGAAAACTCACGTAAGAAATACATAGAGACGGAAATAGCAAAAAACTACATGACATAAAGAGAGATAAAATAGCATCGAACGGGTAAGTGTAGCAAACCGTGAACAGGAAGACTTTTGTACTATGAAGGCAGCTTTGCTTTGCGTACGATTTCGGTGCTAAGCGTGCCGTCAAAAAACTGCAAATGTTGAAGGAAAAAAAAAACGCCTAAGATGCTATTATAATGCCACAGCATGACAACCCTTTAAAGAGTAGATAGCTTTGTTTGTGCACGTGCCACACGCACACGTGCAAAACATTTGTACAAGTAAAGACACATTGTCACTGTCAGATAGATATTGCTAGAAAGACTTAAGTAAGCTTTGACACGAAAAAAGTTGAAATGTTATAGAAAAAATCATTACTTTTGACGAAGGCTGCGCAGGCAGTTATGTGCGTTGGGAAATATACATATGTAAGCAAATTCTTGTCAAAAATAGACGCTTTTGAATTTTAAAGCAGAACGTGAAGTCAAGGTCGAATGCTGACGTGAGTGAACAAAAAATGTATGTTTGTATTATTGATGGCCTTGATCGCGTATTTTCTTAGAATTTCATTTTTTATAAATTGCAGGATTTAATATATTGGATGCTTAATATTTTGTATGAGTCATACTTAAATATTTCCTTTTTGAATGTGTAATATTTTTTTTACCTACCATCTAATGGATGCAACATATTTTATTTCTTTTGTATTCACTTTCGAAAATACTGTTATACGAAAAAAAAGTATCATCTCTAATTTGTACATATATATGTATGTATATAGTATTTACCAGTCATAACAGTAGCAACAAACCTAAATCTCAGTAAACGAATAATCACATGCGCTATAATCGAAGTTTCTCTGCATTTAAATCTTTCCCTTTTGTGCGATGTTTCCTTTTTTAGGCCGCAGTACACCTAGGCGTATGAGTGAAATGCGCGCACGTGCCATGTGTTTATGATACAGTACATCACTTTCGTATGTGTGTGTATGTGTGCGTGTCATAACTTTTGTTGTAACATATTTTCATTTAGTATTTGAGCAGTATTGCTTATTATGCACGTACTTTATTTGAAGATGTTTAGTAAATTGCTCGTCGCTGTTTGCCCATAAAAAAAGCTAGAGAATGTTCCTAAACAGTTTTGTCATTTAATTTAAACCAGTTTTAACATCAATACACGCTGTACTGTGCTACGGAGCAAGTTGGGCAATAAAGTGTATTTTGTAAAGTTGATAACATTCTTAGCCTAGTAGCACTCGTAATTTATGTGGGTTTGCTCAAAATTCACAGCTTCGAACAGGTAACGGTATGAAGAAATGGGTTCCCCCCATAAATTCAGACAGACAAAATTCAGAAATGCATTTTTTTGGTAAAATTTTTTCAGAAATCACTTTTCAGAAACCAAAAATTCAGAAGGAAAAATTCAAAAACATATTGACGGTCATGCATTAACCCACTCGTCATCTACATTTTTATTTTAATAACGATGTTATGAATGATTTTTTGGTTAGGTTTGAATGGGTTGTGCTGCACTTAATTGGTAAATATTTAAATTGTAAGCTATGAGTGGCCATACGTTAACCCATTGACGACCTCAATTTTCTTTTAACTCTGAAATAAAATTTTTTCACATCAAAATAGTTTTACATATTCTTAAGTATTTGATTTCAAGCGGTTTAACACTTAACACGCCATGCCTTAACCCATTGGTGACCTAAATTTTAATTTTTATTATTTCTAAATACATTTTTTTGCCTGTATGTTTAGCGTTATAACACAAGTAATTATGTACTAACCCTTTGCGAAAAAATAAATTTTTTTCTGTCGTTTTATTACTTTCTGAATTTTTAGATCTGAATTTCACTTTCTGAATTTTTATTTTCTGAATTTTCACTTTCTGAATTTTGGCTGCTGAATTTTGACTTCTGAATTTTGACTTTCTGAAAAAAGATTTCTGAAAATAAAATTCTGAAAAAATGTGTTTCTGAATTTTTGCTTTCTGAATTTATGGGGGGAACCGAAGAAATGAGAAGAATTAAAAAAGTGGGAAAGTTTTAGCGAGGGTCTAACCGCGTAGGGGAGTTATATTACTTTAAAAAACTTGTTCGTCAATACAGAAAATTTTGACATTTTCTTTGCCTCTTCACTGCAGCTATATACCTATGAAATGCAGATTCGTTTATGAACCTATTGTATAACTTTTTCATAAAAATTTATTCATACTCGAGCAAAAACTAGGCAGGCACTGGGTTGGAGGTTAGGACGTTTACATAATTTTCACCTCTGATTGCTCGGAAATTGAACAACCTTTGAATGCAAGGCAGTCAACTTACAGGCCCTTTCTAGATTTTCAGACTAAAAATTTGACTTGGTAAAGAAAATCGATTTTTAAAGACCTTTTTCTAAACGGGTAATCGCGGTTTTTTCTCGCCAGTGGTTTGCCGATTGTATTTCTGCCATGGAAGACTTCTCAATAAAAAAAACATCTGCGGAGTCGCCGGAAAAAGGTAGATCCCGCCAATTTGTAGAAAAATTTCAAGCTCGGCGCAAAAACCTCTTAGTAGGTTAATGATGCAACTTTTCTGTGTTGCGCCATAAATTTTTTTTTTTTAATTTAGGTTTTTGAGAAAATTTCTATTTTATCTGGAAGTACTCATAAGACATGAAGAAACTGTAGTTGACATATCGACTTTATTTAATTTTCTTCAACTTCTGAACTTTAACTCTACGAGTTAGGCTAGAATCAAGGTATAATGCTAGTTAAAATAACGACCGGGTTTCGGTTTCGGCAATTGATATATTTAGGTTTCGGTTCCTAATCTTTGATGCTTTGAAATTTTTCCCTGCAGACATGATTCGTTTTCTCCAATATAATAAACAATTTTTGGTTGATGTCATGTTCTGGAAATTCACTAAAAATTCGAAATTTGGAAAAGCGGTTGCCACCAATTTCCAAACCCTATGGAACCGGTTGCACCTTTTGAAATGGTTTCGGTTTCAGTTTTAATACTTGGTAAAAATTATATTATCAAATATTACCTTATTAGGGGCCACCTTCAAACTAAAAAAGAACTGAAAATAGCAAGAATATTTTCTTTCTACTCGTCTATGACTGAAAAAAATGTTGTATAAAAGTGGGCGTGGCTACTACTACTTCTAATTTATGCACCAACTTTTGTTTAGGTAACTTATATAGAAAAGCAATGAACAATTAATTACTCTCACGCTTTTCGTTTTAAGCAACTGGACGAATACTCAAACAAAGAATCATAACAGAATCTAAAATAAACATTATCATCTTTATAGATAATGCCTGCTGCGCAATTAACAACTCATTCGGTTATTACTTATTTATGCTAATGAATAGAACATCAAAAGTGCAAAATAAAGTAATTAACAAGAATAACAAAAAAAATAACAATAAAAATAAAATTAGAAGAATAAATCTTTGCGTAGGCGGCAATAGTTAGAAATTCAAAATTGAAAACAAAGTCTTGAATTCCAGTCAAACATTGATTTTCATTCACATAAACAAAAAAAAACAAACAAAAAGTGTTGGAATACAATAAGTATGCAGTCATTATCAACCAAATTAGAATCATTAATTATTTATTAAAACAAATTATAAGGCATAAGAAAACAATAACGATGATACAACAGTTTGCAAAACTCGTTTATTATATAATTTGTGCTAAAAGCATTGTAGGTCTAATGTGATTTTGTGCGACGAATGTCTTTGCGCGTTTTCACTTTGTCCTTTGCTTGCCTTTTGAAATTCGAATACTACATTAAAGCTAATGATGAACTTCCATGAAGCATACGCTCGCTATTATCGTGTTAAAAAAAAATTTATATTTTTCTCTATTCTTTCATTTCATGATAAATTGCTACAATTTCTGTTTTGTTGGTAGCGCGATTAAAGCAAATTACTTCACTGATTCATATTGCTCTAGTAATTTACGTAATTGGCGGTGGGTGGTGTGCACTACTAAGGCTAGTTTAAAAACAAGTTGCGTATAGGCTTGCTGAGTTATAATTTTTTTACGCCTTTTCTGTACTGTTAATCATGTCGGAAATTGGATTCGCTATGAAAGTGAGACTAGCAAAAAAAATTGCCCTCACCATGGTAGCCCTCTGTATCTTTAATAACTTGTCGGCGTACCAAGCTTTTAAACAATTTTTTATAAGAAATAATAATAAATAAGAAACTATAGGCGCAATGATTATCCACTTTGCGTTGTCCTTGCACGATTAAGGACACTTGGAGACGTCTTTTAGGGTCCCTGAGTAACTAAAAATAATTATTTTGCATAAATTAAAATGGATGAAGAAATTCTGCCTATTAAGTCTGTATTACTTCTTTAGTTCAGTAGGTAACTTGTAATAAATAACTTCTGAGTCATATTCATTAAAAATCGCAACTTCAAAGTATTTATTACTTTAAAGTTATATTTACTACAAAGTAACAAATGCCACTATATCGTGTTTAAAGTTTTGACTGGTTAGCATTAATAACTTCTGAGTCGTATTCATCAAAAATCGCAACTTCAAAGTAATTATTGCTTTAAAGTTATATTTACTACAAAGTAACAAATGCCACTATATCTATTGTCACTTTGAAGTCGTGTTTAAAGTTTTGACTGTAAACTCATGGTTGGCTACCACAAATTCGCATTGTATTTGTAGCTAAAATGTCAAGCAGTGGAAATTCATACATGCAGCGAGCAATATGGCAACACCATAATATATGGCAACACCAGATTTTTTGATTTTCATTTTGAATGAATTGACACATTTTATATGTAATTTCATTTTTTTGATTTATAAAAAAAAATTATTTTTATTGCAACGATCTGGCAACACGATAATAAAATTTTTTTATTTAATTTGTGATTTTGTATATACAAGAACTATATCGATTTAATTCACTTTCAGACTAAGGCAACTTTCCTGACTGGGAGTTTGCAAAATACAGTTTATTTTAACATTTTTTTTACAACAAAAGTATTTTCATCCTAAATATATAGCAGAGTAACAAGCTTATATTGTAAAACTCTTACCTATTTAAATTAAACTCAGATGTACAAAGTATTTTCTCGTCCTTAATAAAGCATTACACATTTACTACTTAAGATATTAACAACAAATATGCTACTACTTTTACTGACACTTATGAGGACCTCTTACTATTTGACCCTTTAACTTATGGAGCGCAAAATTTCTCTAACTAGCTGCAGGCAAACAGAAAAAAAACATAATTTTAATAATCAATGAGCAAAAGAAAAATCTTTTATTTCCTTATTGTGACATAAGACTTAAAAAGGATTATAAATCCTTTTCACAAATTTGCTTCTTGTTATTAGAATGCCTTGATGTACACATTACCCTTTTGTAAATACATGTACATAGAAATTTTTCCATTACCGTTGCCATTAGCTGGATTTACCTTCAAATACACACACACATATAAATTCACCATTGTTTTTGTTGTTGTGCAAGCAGTCGTTCCATAATATTTGCCAGACCCTTTCGTGCGCCAGGCGGCGTTTACAATTTATTTTCTTTTTTAATGCTTTTTGTTATTGTTGTGTATGGCCATTTAAGCAATTTTTCTTCGCTTTTCAAACTGAAGGCAAAAGCAAACCGCATAAAAAAGCGCACAAAGTGTAAAATTAAAATACAAAAAAAAAAAAAAAAAAAAAAAAAAAAAAAAAAAATTGCATAGAAAAATATTAACAAGAAACGATGGATATGAAAAAATAAATAAATAAATAAATGCAAAAGCACAACATTCAGCTTAAAGCACTTACTTACACGCACACACACATACATACAAGCGCTAAATAATCGCAAGAAAAATTTAAGTACACAAATTGGAAAATAACAACATTGTAGCATGACGTGGCGTGGCAAGGCTGGGGTCATGGTATGTACGTTTATAGTGGCAGCCTGTAAACTACCTCCTCACTTCTCCCTTTTTGCTTTGTAGTATTTCTTTCAATTGAGTTTTCAACAAAAAGCTTTACCCTAACGTCTCACCCGCAGGATGTTTTTTTTTTTTTTTTTTAACTCCCATTTACATTTGGCTCCTTTTTCGCTGCGTTGTTGCTTTTACATTCAGTTCACTAACCGCACATTTCATTTGAGTTTCCGCATGGCGTACATTTTGGTTGCAGTGGCAATAATAAAAATAAAGAAATTATAAAAATACCCAAACCAAAAGCAACAAGAAAAATCGTCAATAACTACAAAAGCGAAAAGCTAAAACAAAAAGGTGCTTCTGGCGACACGCGCGTTTGGGAACCTCAACGACCCCAACTAAAATTGCAGCCACCGCTGCATGTTTCTATATGAAAATATATTCATACATACATACGTACATCTGTGTAGGTTTATACCTGTTTAAGCATGTGTTATAGATTTGTATTTGCAGGTTCACAGCCTTTCTGTATGTCAGCGTATAACATGCACGTTACTCATACGCCCCGGTGGCCAGGAAGTAGGTATACATGAAATTGTTTGCACATTAGACCGTTTGAAGAAAGAAAAAACTGATTTTCATTCATTTAATAGGCAAAGATAAAAGTTATGGTAACTCGTTCATTTAAGAAGTCATACAAATGAAAGTGAGCGTAGGCTGCGAAAAGAAGATTAGTTTTTTTACAGAAACAGCTCAAGATTTAGTTAGTACAGTGTGTGCCAATCAAAATTATCCAATTGGTTATTCTAATATATTTCGAAAGCTACTTCAACTGAAATTCATACTTTCATTTCATTGAAAAATATATATTTTTCTGTCACAGAAATTTTCAGGATGATGATTTCCAAGCTCAAGAAAAAGTTTCGAAAAATTTTGAAAAATTCGAAAAAACGAGGACATTTTCAAATTGGAGAAAAGAATTTCAATTTTATTTCTCACTACACAATTTTGTGGTCTGTTAAATTCTACTCTAACAGAGTGCAAGTCTCTAGGCTCTTCAAAATTTCCACTATATTTGAGAATTTTTTTTTCGACGGAGCTTTTGGTATTTTGTCATGCAAATTGAATAGCTATGGCAAGCTTTTATGGAAGCAAATATCGAAAAAAATGCAAATATGAAAAAAAGCCAAAAATCCGAATTTTCCAAAGCATTAATTCTTGCACATTGTTATAGTAGAATTTAACAGACTGCATAGCTGTGTACTCGAACTATTAAAAAATATTGCCAACAATTTAAATTTTTTCACTAAGTTTTAAGAGTTTTTTGAAGTATGCAGTGATATCAAAATAAATTTTGGTTTAAAAAGGTGTTAGTTTTAAGGACCATATATAATTTTCTGATTTTTGGCAATTCTTTTTTTTTCGACTAACGAAAGTGTTTTCTTTCATTGTATGGCGGAAAAACGGGGGTTCCCAAGAAAAAAAATTCAAAAATAACCAGACTGTGTCACGGACTGAATGTTAGCCCCAAAAAAACAATTTTCGCGAATTTTTGTAAATTTTTAAAACTAAGTTTACCGTTCTTCTATTAGACCTTGACACACGTTTTTATATAGGCTTTTTAAAAAAATAATTTTATTAAAGCTAAAATTTATGAAACTCGCAGAAAACGACTGTTATTTGTGTCCGCCACTGTATAAGTTATACATTTTGATGTCCTGTATAATATTTTTAGAGTAATTTTAGATCATTTTTAGTGTTTTTTTACTAATAGAAATTTTTTACAAGTTTTTGTTTTTTGATACCGTCTAATGTACATAAATCCCCACATCAGCTGTGTTACCCTTTAGGATATTTATACAGAGGAAAGAACTCGTATTGCACCCGCATAAAGTTTGTCGAGCAATTTATTTGCTTTGCCATTGGTTGTATCAAAGTTATAGCTACATTGGCAAGTATTTGTTGCAAATGCCACCTGTTATCAAATTGAGCTATGTACCTCTTTCACAGGTATTTCACGATTGTGCTGTGGTGCGATTAAAGATATTATTTTTATATACCTTCCTTTTTATAACTTTCTGTGAATAGAGCGAGAAACAGCTGTGCGTGGGAATTCTATTGCTTGTGGCATGCAGAATGCGCTGATAAATATAATTTAAGGATAAGTGAATAAAAACAAATAGAAAAAAAATAATAATAATAACACGTTGCACAACAACTTTATGCTAAACTACAGGAAACGATAAAATGTTATCATGAACTATCGGTTTGTTTAATACGAATTTGAAAAAATGCATAAAAATTGCTTTTGCAGCTACCAACTGTTGTTTACGCTGAAATTATTGAATACTTCACAGATGAGCTACGTTTGTATTACATTTAAATTTAAATTTCACTTTAAAGCTTACTTTATGCTAGGTAAATATAGTTACCACCTGTTGCTTACGATTGCTGTTGTTGATGTCGGCCGTCACGCTTTCGATAACCCATGTCAACTAAAAGTATAAACAAACAATGTCTGCAATATGAAAGGAAAAATTTAAAATTTTTTTATCAGACCGGTTTCTTATATTTTAATTTAACGCGTACCTTGATTGTGCGGCAACGATAAGCAGGAAGGTGTATTTATTGTCTTTGCTTGGCAAGTCATGTTGTGTCAAATGAAATTGTTTACGCTCCATTTAGCAGTTTTAAAACATAGGTCGGCAAAATGAAATGTGAGGGTGTACTGGTTTTGCTGTTTGCGAAACGACTGGCATGCAAATTCTGTTCTAACACCACTGTGGCGAAACTGGTTTTTCGCTCTCAATAGCAACTAAAATGAAGAGCGTATGGGCTCAATTGAGTATGCTTTGCTGAACTATGTTTTAAAGTGATGCGGCCGCAAATAGGAAGACATACCGACAAAAATGATTTGATTTATATTGGCTTAGTAATGAACTCAGTTTTTAGCTGCAATGTGTAGACTCCGACCTGTTGCAATTTCATTATATTGTGTGCTGAGTGGAAGATCAACCTTTTTTAAAATATTTTGTAAGAACGTCCTTGTTCAAAATTCCATTCAAAAACGCCATATCTCAGCTGTAATTTTATGAAATTTTCGTTCAAATAGGGCATTTTTGAAACTCATTTCGAGATAGGGCATTTTTCAAACGCATTTTGAAATTTTGTGTTATTGAAAAAAAAATCTGAGATGGGGCGTTTTCAAACAAATTCTGAGAAAGAGCGTTTCCGAGAAATATTTTAAAATATCTTCCACACAAATTTTGTAAAGAAACAACCTTTTTTTAAAAAAAAAGTGTATTAAATATCAAATACCACAAAAACTTTTGATAACTTGCAATGTTGTCCACACAGATTTTGCTTACTAAACTCCTTTTAATATATTTTGGCTGAATCATTTTTGATGTTCATTGCTATGGTACTTGAATTTGTGACCTTCAATATCGTACACTTTACAGCACCATTTCCGTTTATATAAAATATAGCTGCTTTGATTATAAAACTTTAACAACTTCATTAAGTTTCCTACATAAACCAATTTACGAAAGTGTAAATCATAGCCGTAATAAGCTCAATAAAGGCTACAGTACATACAACAACAAAAACGGCAAACATGCTTTTAAAAGTTGTTGTAAATAACCGCTAAAAAAAGCAACATTAAATAAAAGGATATTGCAAAGAAATGAAAATGCGCAAAATATTTGAAACATTATCCCTAATTTTATCTAATCATAAGGAATTTAATGGTTTCTGTTTTTTTTACTTTTTAATGATGATAAAAAGTTTTGCGCTTGCTATTTGTTGTTGCTTGTAATTGTGTTTAATATTTTTCCATATTTTTTCATTATATGCTTAAGACTTTTTGCTGCTGTTGGATTGCTCGCTGTGACTGCTTTACTTTCATCTTTTTCTGTTGCTTGCTTTTGTTTTGCTTTCTCTCACATTCATTGCCCTTTTTCTTGCTTTGCTTGCTGCTTTTGTTTTTGCTATAAATTGACTTTTCTGCTTTTTTGTTTTTTAAATTTATTTCTTTTTTTGTTGTTGTTGTTGTCACTACCAACTTGCCTTTTCTTTTCTTTGGTTATTTTCATCCCTACCAACGTTTGATGTGCAATCAAATTTTCGCTCCTTCAAGGCGTATAATAAAAACACTTATGCAAACATGAACGAAAGCACAAACGACAACAGCAATAACAACAAAAATAACAATAATAAGAAATAAATTCACAAATAGCAACATAAAGAGTATAAGAAAATTTAAACATAGCTGAAGCATGCAAATAAACACGATGTTTTTTGGCAATTGAAAGATTCTTGGCGTTTGCTTTCTTACTGCTTTCAGTGTGTTTGTTTGGTTTGTTGTTGTTGTTGTTGCTTCTGCTGCTGCCGCCGCTTTTGCTGTTGCTACGTTAATTTAATAATGACAAAAGCAATAAAATCATTTCACACTCCTTCTTCTTCCTTTTCCTTGCTATTGTTGCTAGAGGGCAATTGATATTTTTTTGAAGCGTGAAATTGGTGAATGTGAAAAAGAAGGAAATATTGTTACGCTTTAACCATGTAGTGAGCAATCAAAAAAAAAATTGTTTTTTGTTAATATTTGATGACAACTTTCATAACTTGTTGGTTCAGCAAAAATTTATATCTTTGAACTTTTTATCAAATTTGTTGAGAGCGATACAACACTTTTAAATTAGTAAGGGATTTCTGATAAGTCAGCTCTATAGGAGTTGCATAAATAAATTTGTCGGACAATCACCTGACAAATCATTGACTCTGCTTAGCTGACTTTTTCGCAATATATTTTTCACACCTATTCCGAGTATACGTACTTAATCAAAAAGCTTTTTAACATGCTTAAGTTAAGAAAAGGTACACGCATACCCACTTCCTCACACTAGGGTTAATTGTTCTATGTAGGTAAATAGGATCTGTAAATATAAAAATGCATAATATTTAATTTGAGTGCACATCTTACTCCTTGAGCTTTCTTCTTCAAGTGGTGTTTGATGATATTAATCAAAATGTTTATTGAAATATTTCAAAGGTGTACAATTTAATTATAACCTATTTCATTCTTGGAAGGCCAAAGGAGCATCCTTATGGTAGGTCATGTACATATATTTTATGGAAGCGAAGTAAACGTTATTTTAAAATGTCTTTTTAAAATAAGCAATGAATGGGTAATGGGTATGCATTTTTTAAAATTGAATAATATTAATTTAAAAAGGCTGAGAAATTATTTTTTATTATAATAAACTGAGCAGAGTTTGATTTAAAATTGATTGATCTCTGCATACGGGTATAATAAAATTGTAACAGGTCGATGTCTGTACATTGAAGATATTTAAAAATATCGATAGCAGGGATCATTATCAAGGCAATAGCATCCAAATGAATGGTTTTCAGAATTTTTGTCTGTTTGTTTGTATGTTTGTGCGCGCATCACCTAAAAACTACGAAATTAATTGGAAAGCAACTTTCAGCGTTGCGTTGCTATTCTTCAGACTTATATTTTAAGGTATGCACAATTTCAATATCTCGAAAAGTTATGGAGTTATCTACGAACATATGGACCTAAAATGTGCTAGTACAATATGGATATCAAATGAAAGGTGATAATGAGTGCTGCCTTAGGCAATTTGTTTAATTTGTACATATATCTCAAATGGTTTCGGAGATGCATCGATTAAAATCTCAAACTTCTAGCTAAAGGAGACGATTTATTGCAGACGCTATGCGCACGAGGGTAGATTAAGAGAGCGGATTTTATTGGAACAGCACAAAGGGGACTTTGCCATCATAACTATAGCAAAGTATACCTTATTCTAATATCGTTAAAATATCAAAAATTACCAAAAATTCCTAGGCCATTACCATTTCATTTGTACCCACTTTTTGGGGCTAAATATCTATTCATCCACAAACACAAAAATATGTATATACAAAATTTGCTTTACGCTTTAGAAGACAATTTCCCTATTGATTGTGTTTGCTTTAAAGTGCCAATGTAATCGACATATTCACAAAACTGCTTTTTATATCTGAAATATGGATAACAATTGCTGACGATTGCAGCAGACTGCTTTAGAATGATTATAATGGTGTGCAGAGAAAACCTTTGTATAGTTAATAGTTTGATGGCATATTGTGCTTGACACATACAACACACACACACGCATACATACATATGTACGTAGCTTTGTCGCACATGCATTGTCTATCATGTTTTTCAAATTAAACACATAGCCTTTCTGATAATCAATGTTTGGCAAATAAGGCTCATAACAATCAGCAAAAAGCTATAGATCGATGCACATACATATATGCAAACATACATATATTCCTATATATGTATATATGTACAATGCCGTTAACAATAAGCTTTTGTTTCATATTCTACGTTTGCTTATTTGATTTGCCATAAGCTACTCAACAAATGTTGCATACATTTAGGCGCCTATGAGTGTTCATGTAAATTGCATTTACCATTGTTTGACTGCATTGCTTTTGCGTTTAAGTGGTTTTGTACAATTGTCTGTCCACACACACACAAACACACACACTTACACGCATACGGGTGTACATCAATGGGATTTTAGAGTTAAATAAAATTTGCGTATGTGTGTTCGTAGAAACTGAATGCAATAATCATTGTAAAAGTTATCTGCAGTAATTCGGCTACAGAATGAAATTACTTTTCTCAATATTTCATAGCTCGTATGAATGAAAATCATGTCTTTTACATTAGTACATATACACCGAATTTTCTATAGCAGAACTTTTAAGCTCAATAAAGCTATAGAACAAGTTTGTATTCAAGAGCTTTTCTTCGAATTTCAACTAAAAAACTCATAGGGCGTATTATATCCAAAAGGAAAACGCCCTCATATACATATGTAATATAATATTCACAAAGGATTTTTCTGTGGCTTAGCCCCCTTTTTGGGAGATTTTTCTAATTTATCTGAATGAAGACAGAAAATTTAAGAAAGAACACCTTGAGTTGCATTCTAAAAAATTTTGAAAACTTTCAGTTTTTGGGTACGGTTTTTGTTTTCGGGGTGCAACAAAGCCATATGACCTTATTTCTCAAACTTTTTTTTATTTCAAATTTTCATCAGCAATAATCTAAAATATATGACTTTATTTCTCAACTTTTCCTATTCTTTATTTCACACTAAACTTTTGACGTTGTTGGAAATAATCGACATATTGAGAAATAAGACCATATGGCTTTATTGCACCCCATTTTATTTGATTAAAGTTGTTACGAAAATTGTGTAAAACGATTCGATGGTAGGAAAATTTTATACGCCGGGGTGCAATAAAGCCACAGGAAATAAAGTCATACGACTTTATTTCTCGACATTTTTAAAAGTTCAGTACAGGGTGTCAAGTAGAAACCTGATACCATGCTGACGGAAACACAGAGCTATCGGAATAAGGGTGAGGCAAGTCACATAGAAACTTAACTTTTCAGGATGAATATCTCTTGAAGGATTAAATTTAGGGAACTGAAAAATGGAGAGGAGATCTGCGATAACAAAACTTTATTTAAGACCGAATGGAGTTTGCCAGGTCAGCTAGTATTCCAATTGAAATATGCAAAACTAACTTTCAAACTTGCTCACGGGTTGCCAAGATAACAAACAAAAATATCAAAGAATGTGAGCTATGAAAAAAAAAATAAAAAATTATTTTCCACTTTTAAAAAATATTTATTTCAATAACAAATTGTGTTTATATCTGTCCAATTTGTTTATTAGTTTAACATATATTTTCAACAACAACACCACTAACCCACCAAAACCCAGTAGCAACTCAATTTGTAAAAGCGCCAAGTGTGCTACGTCACGCATCTGAGAGCCAATCAAGCAAAATTTTGATCGATTTTTGGCAATAAACAATGTGTCAATATTCACATATTTTTATCAGACTTCATATTTCATTTATACAACTTCGCACCTGATTTTTTTACAGAAATTTTTTATTCTTATTCGACATGCAATGAACTGGGTTTGAAACGACGCAATCAAGATAATAATTGATCGAAAAGTAAAATAAAAGAAAAAAAGGTAAAGCAGTCTAAGTTCTTGCTGTAAACTGACGTTATATACTCAGCTGCGATATTTATTAACAAAATCAGTGTTGTTTTCGATTGCTAACTAGAATATTTGTAAAATTCAGTTAAGCAAAATGGGGCGTGGCACTTTCTAAAAATTTCCTAAACATTGATTGGACACCAAAATTTCACTCTACGCAATAAATTTGTCTGAGGTGTTGCGCAACTGAGTATAAAAATAAATTTTCACTTCACTGAAAGCACTTCAATGCTCATTTTTCGCTGTCCACATTTTATTGGCCGCAAAGTGTCATTGTTTATATTGGAAATTGAACTCGCTTTGCTGACGATGAATAATGACCTTTGATGGCATTAACTGTTGCCAAAGCCCACACCAACAGAACATTTGTCTTACCGTCTGACCGTTTGATGTTTGTTCGCCATTTTTTTTTTTTTTTTTTGTCACATTGCTTGAGGTTTCTTGCCCTTTTGCCAGCAATTCATCATCGCTTGAGCAAATAAATCTCAATATTTGTGTCACAGATAAACACAGCGCAGGAGAAGCAGAAGCATAGCAGCAAAAAAATGCTACAGCAAAAATATTGAAAAGTATCGTTAAAATCACCAAATTGACAAACATTTATTTCGCAACAATCACAATAACAACAACAAGTGCTTGGTGCTTTTATCGATACTAAGAAATCGCCATTGTCGCAAAACGTTTTCTACTAAGATTGCTGTTGTTACTTAATATCGCTGGCCACTTGAATGCCATTTCCGTATTGGCATAGCCGGGAACGCGTTGGAAAAGTGATTTCCGTTTACGGTAAAATGCTTGCGTTAAGTCACTCCAAACAATATTGCTGCTACACACGGACAAACAAACACACACACACAAACACACACACCAGCAAACATTGGCACACAAATAGAAAAGTCATGGGCACATTACTCGACTGTGAGGAGCGTATTGAATTGCAAATGGCGATTGATGGCGGAAGTGGTGCCATTTGTGTGCGCCATTGTGATTGTTTGTTTTGTGGCAGGAAATTTACGTGGTTGTTGCACCAACGTACATTTATAGGTACCGTTATTTGTACAGTATTGTGCATTATAAAAGCAACGCAAAATTTACTTAAAGGCTGCGACTATTTTAAAACTAGTGGGATGTGGCAAAACCCGGTCACATGAATCTTTCAGTTAACGGTCACGGTTAGAACGATGATTTTTGTCACGGCTACCATCATGATTTGAGTTACTGTGATAGGTTAGTTTGCGATCACTGTGACCATAATAATTTAAGTCACTGTGATAGTTCAGTCCAAGGTCGCTGTTACAATAACAATTTTAGTCTCTGCGATAATTCAGTTTACAGTCACTGTTACCATAATAATTTTAGTCACTGCGATAATTCACTTTACGCTCACTGTTACCAAAATGAGTTTAGTCCCTGCGATAGTTCAGCTCAAGGTCACTTTTAATATAGATGACGATTTAAGTCACTGTGATAATTCAGTTCACGGTCACTGTCACGTTCATGATTTTGGTCAATATAATTTTCCAATTCACGATCATTATTTAAGGCACTGTTCTCATTACAATCACTGTGATTGTTCAGTTCACGGTCACGGTCACTGTCACTGTCACTGTCACGGTCATGATTTTGATTACTGTAATGGTTCAGCCCACGGTCACAGTTAGCATCATAACGAATCATCACGATCGCAGTTTTCGTTTATGGTACCTTTCACTGTTGACCACTACTGCAATTATATTTCACACGACTGTATTACTTACATTGAGACATTCGAAATATTTTGCTGCGTCAGCACATTTGCAATACTCTGTCGTTAGCCAGCAATAACACAACAACAATCAACACACCGCAAATCAGAAGACATAACTATTTTTGTAACGAGGATTTTCTTGTAAGCTCCGTTGTAGCTGAGCGCTGATTGACTGGGATAAGTCAAAAGGTGCGAGCAAAAGTAAAAGCAATTTTGCAAAAGAGGAATCTACAATGCGCCTAGAACTAGATGAAGATGGTCTACTAAACATATTTATTTTTTAAAGGTGTGCGTCTAGAATTTCTCACAATGACCAACATCCGTTATCGGTACGGAAGTTGATTCGCCTTCGTTTGGCAAAAACGCTGCTGGAGCTCGTAGCAGATTCTCTGGCACTAATACATTTAACTTAAAATTTATTCCGATTTTAAATTTAAAAATAAAATCGTGAAAGTGCACTGCTAGCAATGCTTGTGACTTAGCGGAAATAAAGGAAATGCAAATATTGCAATGCAATCCAGCAGTGAGACAAATTGTTTTATACAGAAAGTCTACTTATAGGCGCAGGTTAAAAGTCATACTAGGCCGTAAGATTGTCGTTAAACTGCGTTGTATAACCTAAATTGCTGGTCTGTGCTCAATTAAGCATATAATCTACAGAATTCATAGTTGAATTTGATATTTCAATATGAATGTCATCGCAGAACGGATCATAGATCTTTCGGAGAACTTTTTATCGAATACATGAAAGATTTTCTTATTTGTTTTTGTTTAAAGGCCTTACAGTTCAAGCTTCTCTTTCGTAGAGAGAAGATTTTATCTCCCAATTAAATACTTTATAAAATGCAACACAAGTTGAAAAAAGAAACATTCTACCCAATATCTTATAACTAGCATGAGTTTGAAAAGTTTACAAACATATGAAGCCCTGGAAAGCTTCAAATTAGTGGATGAACTTGAACCAACCAAAGGATGGCGGGAAGGCGGGTTATGCGATGAGCGCACTGTAGTACGATGCTTTGGACAACTTCGACATCATAAACTTTTGAGAAAGCTTCGCAATTTTCATTGTATTTGACGGCCATTTTAAGTCGAAACCCTCGTGAGTTTAAGAAAAATTTAAAAAATTTAATTTCGTGCCCTGACCATCTTTTTTTTTGCAAATTTTTGAAAATTTATCGAATTATCGAATAACCCACGTACTAACACACCCAATCTAACCCTCTCTAAATCACTTCAAAATAATATACTCCCCTCCTACATTAGTCAATACCATAACTAATACCATTGCAACCCATCGAGCACACTCATAACGACCTACAATAAAAATGAGTTCAGAGCAGCAAATCTGCCACCATCTGCCACACTTCACACAATGAGAAATCTCAGCGATTTTATGCCACATCACATACTCGCATATATTTACAAATTTGAGGTCACATTGGTAAGTCTTCAAGAAGCAATGAGTTCATAGAAAATATGTGAAAATAAAAGCTTTACTCCATTGGCTATAAAAGGCCATCACGTCTCTACTCATACAAAACAAACTTAAGCTGTTTCAGTGTGGAAAATAAAAATCACGAAATATGGCGTACAATCAATTTTTGTTTACCCCACAGGCGGTCAATAATACCAGTGCACGCTAAGAATAAGTACTAAAAATGTAGCAGAGCAATAGCAAATACAACAACAACAACAATAACAACAACAATAGTGATAACTCCACACATTTTACAGTACACCACAATATCAGCAATGTGATGTGATGACCATCGATTTGCTTGCAGCGCTGACACTGATGAAAGGAGTAAACAACATTGAGTAGCGTCAACATTGAATTGAGGCCAATAGAGCAGCATCAAAAGCAGTAAGCGGCATCATTCATCAGCAGTGTTGCCATTTGAGAATTTTTTTTCGGCTTTTATCTACTTTTTAGCTATTTTTTTTATATGTGTACATAAAATGCTACATATTCAAGAAAATAAATAGGAGGGAACACTATTGAGCCACTGAAACGCAAGTCAACAGTTTTTAGAATTTTTGTCTGTTTGTCTGTATGTTTGTTCGCGTATCACTTCAAAACCACTTAGTTGGGTTGAACGAAACTTTCTCCACTACATTTCTAGATGTCTAAGCTAAAATTTAAGATATCCCTTCTTTCGATATCCCTGCAAGTTTTGGAGTTATCGGACAATATGTGAACCAGGGTAACCCAAAATATGTTAGTACAATATGGATATCAAATTCAAGGTGGTGATGAGGGCTGTAATATGTGAAGTGAATGAGCTCAAAATCGCATCAAAGTTAGGAGATATGTGTAACTATGAAAATCGTAGTCAACTCGTTCTTATTTAGGCGCAGATTCCATATTTAAAAAAAAAAAAGTATTTAAAAATTGGCGCTTTAGAGCTTTTAGCTTTTTTTTTCAACCATAACAATTTAATAGTTTCTTTTTAGCTTTTTCAAATCTACTTTTTTATGCATCTAGTTCTATTCAAAAAGAAAAAGCGCTGGCAACACTTTCCAGCACCGTAACGAAGTAGTGCAAGAGAAAGACGTGAGGGGAAAGGGTGTGTATGTGCACACAAGTAATATTGCACGCGCGCTGATTTTACGCCATAAGCTCAAGTCAAATATACAAACAGTAACGAGTGAATGATTATTTTGTGCAAAAGTGGTTTTTCTTCGATAGAATATTTACTGTACATGAATGTAATCCAACATTAATCCGCTCCTTAAATAACGCATATGCTCGTTTTATTATTTCTTTTTTAATTTTTATTTTTAAGCGCACCACTTATGAGTGCTTCTACTTGATACGTGAGTGCGCAGGAAGGCAAAAGTATTACGGGAAAAGTGCAATTGAAAAAAAGAAAATGTTAAAAATAAGTGAGATATGATACATTTTTCTTAGTATTCAATAAATAAAGCGCCTGATGTTTCTTAGTAACCTGAAACAATAAAGATAAGAGTGCACTTCTCATTACCCACACAATCAAAGAAACACTTTCTTTTTTCAATTTCTAGGTTAATGATAATTCCAAAATGGACGACGCTTTCTTTAGGTTTTGGGTTTCGAAAATTCATAGCTCCCCAAAAATTTTTCAGCAATGGTATAATGAGAAGCCGTTCGGCCGTCGATCAATCATTAAATAATGTAATTGCAATACAACACAAAATGTAGAATTAACACTTTGTTATAGCAACTTCAGAACCTTAACTCTTTGTTGAATCGCCACCTTTTTTAAAGAAATCGCTTCTGTGAACATTTCGGTAAGAAAAAAAATCTTAAGCAGTCTTTAAATTTTTTCTTAAAAAAATCTTTCATGCTCGCTAGACAAATTTCTTAAATTTCTGTTTAACTTTTCACATTATTTCATTTTCTTATCAACATTTTTCAAGGCCATTTACTGTTCATAATCACCTATAACAATGGCATTATTAGCACTAATATGGTTTTGTATACATATGAAATGTTTTTGTTGTTAGGCCTTAATTTTTTTTGTTGTGTACTCCTTTCAGCTTAACAACACGAAAAGTGGAGCATAAATTCTGCCAGCAATTTATATCGCCATAGCAACAGCCAGTGATGCGTTACATTATTAAGTGAATAGAGCTTAGATACGTTTGAAGTAGGAATGGGTATTAGACTAGGCCGAAAAAAAATTTTAATTACAGTGAATTTTTTTCAATTCTCAAAAAGGAAGGCAACAATAATTTAACTCTATGAAATGATGTTAATGTCTGAAACATTTGCATAATTTTTTCAAAAATAATATCGAGTTAATTATTCTTGACTCAGTCATTGATTGAGACTTTTCTAAAAAAGATTTGGACGGCAGAAAAATTTGACAGAAAAAAAATATATATAGAGATGTCATTTAAAGCTACGATCAAAATGATGACTTGCGTTTATTTTAATTTTTTTCAAACCTTAACTTTTTTTAAATAGTGAATAGTGATATACAAGATACAATTTTTTCAAATATTTTAATTTTTTATAATTTTTTTTTTTTGAATCACCCTGTCATGCCAAATTTTTGACTCTGAATGTTCTTCCAAGAAAAACGCAGACTTTAAGGTCTTTCATTTTATCATGAGCATTTCTATTCATTCCAATTAGATGTTAAGAAGAATCACGATTTGCTTCGTCAAGCTCAACGAATGCCATTGAGTTCAATGAGCCAGCAAATGCTTGAAAGTTCACATTTCGTAACAAACAAACAACATAGAATGCTTTTGAATCTCGCTTTAGTTATTTACATTTTGACTTTGCCTTTTAAAGTTGTGCGAAAGGAAAATTTTTTGATATGAATATTGTTGACAAAAATTTATTAATACAGAGTTGCTTATGTAACTATGTGCATATGTATCTCTATTTGATAAATTTTCTAAGAAAATTCTCTTTGAGTAGGAATTTTTTTTTGAAAGTGCTAAGTAAAAAGATTTAGTCTCCAGTCTTCATAATATACTAGGAGCCCACTCATTTAAAAATGCTTTCCAGTGTGAACAGTTTGCATTAAAACTGGCAAAGAGAGGATAACTGTAACTTCAACTCTAAGTTGACCTACATACATTCAAAAAATTAAAGAAAAAAAACTTTTTTAAAAATAAGCTTTTATTATTGTTTAATAAAATTAAGTAAAAAATAAATTCACTGTAAAGAAGTATAACACTTAATAAGTTCATTGTAACCTTTAACGTTAATTAGGTTTCTTCGTCTGCGATAAAATAATTCCATATTGTACATGATTATATATTTTTACACTTAAATTATTAAATCTTCCAGTCTACATCACAGTCCCAGTTTTATTATTATTAAAAGCGTGTTAAATTTGAATGGTATAATTAGAAACATTTAGGACCTTCTTGTCTATTTGATGGTATAATTAAGGACGTTTAAGACATTTCTTGCTATCACAATGTAACACGCTTTTATTAATAATAAAATTGAGACTGTGATGTAGACTGGAAGACTTAATAATTTAAGTGTAAAGCTTTAATGCTAAAAATATGTAATCATGTATAATATGGAATTATTTTATCGCAGACGAAGAAACCTAATTTTCGTTAAAGGTTACAATGAACTTATTAAGTGTTATACTTCTTTACAGTGAATTTTTTTTTTACTTTTTAGTTAATTTTATTAAACCATAATAAAAGCTTATTTTTAAAAAAAAATTTTTTCTTAAATTTTATTTGAAAATATAGCGACCTACGCGTCACCTATCGGATTTTTTTTTTCATAATATTACATTGTCATCGGGGTTATACATCGGTGCGGACTTTCAGCTCAATCGGACACCATGAAGTATATCAAATTTAACTTGCAAGATTCCATTACAGATACCCGTCAAATAAAACTAAATAAAAGCTTATAAAATACACTCACTGTTTAAGTTTCCTCTATTAAAAAATATGCGTCTCAGTCATTTTCACTAAATTTATTAAATTAAACAATTAAATTTTATTCACCTTGAGTTTCCCTTTACTTCCTGTCTTAATTATCATTTCGAACGTGGTTAGCTATGCAACATTTCTGCTGTCCCTCATCCATGGCAAGTTTATTTGACATCATCATTTTGTTGCTCACACAATTTCTTAATTTCCTTAAATATTTTAAAATACAGCAAAGACATTTTATGGCTGACGAAAAGCTTAGCGAAACTGTGCTGATTATGATCATTTCTCGCGTAATGGTGCTCTAGTTTGCTGTGATAGTTGCCACGCTCCAGGGACCGTCGATAATGATTGTTTAAATTTTGTCTCCATTAGTTCTTCAAATCTCAGTAGTAATGATAAAATGATATTGATTTAAAATCGTTTATAAAAATAATTTTAATATAATGTCATTAACTAAGTATTTCAGAACTCGGTGACTCAAACTAGTTTTAATCCAGATAGCATCCAATTCTCTACAAAATTGCAAGCCCGTTTGTAGACTTAGTCCAACATACTTTGGTCTGGATAGGTTAGAAACTTAGCTATTCGAAATAGGTGATGTGTCACAATGTCAATGGAATTAATGTCACTGACTTTGAAAAGTGAATTAATGTCAATGACGCCCAGCATACTTTGGTCTAGCTCCCTGCTTCATTAATTTGTGTTACACTTTCAAGCGTAGTAATCTCATAAGGTACTTGCGGAAGCTGTAGTGTTGATAATATTATCATTTGCTTGTTTCATGTCTTACTTCTTCGACTTGGAAATTACATGCCAGACATGACAGTTTGTTCGTGTTTGAAAGTAACGAGCTTAAAACGATATTTGGGATGGTTGCTTAGGTTAGAGCTTTAGAAAACTACTTGCTAAATTATTGAAGTTTAGGAACAACCGGAGTGCTATACAAAAATATTTATTCATATACAAAAACTCATAATCAAGTTAAATTCAAGATTACGGCGAATAAAAAAGAAACCTCGCTCTGTGTACATAGCTTTGTGATCTGTTACGAATACGTATGTAAAATAAACAATAACAGAAAAACTTTTTAGCTCACAAAATACTTTAAGCCGCACTGATGATGATGATGTCATCATTATCATAATCATGCTAATAACACTCTTACTGGTTATCTTGCTTTCCTACTGCGTATTAGAATCGATTTCTGTACTACGACGTCAGATCAACGAGACTCATTCAAATACTTACTCGCTCCGCTAGATGTTAACGCACGCTCCTTTGCTTTTGAATAATTGTTTTGCATTTTGTATAATTTAATTTTGTGACTGTTGATAAGTGTATCAAAATTACATTGCAAATAGGACGCAAGCACACGCCTGCAAGACACACAAAATATGTAAAAGCCAGGGGAAACAAGCCTTGTAGGGATAGTCTGTTGTTTGAAAATCAAAACTAGTTAGTTCGTCATAATAGGGGCGTGTCTGGCATAAGTTCTTATGATAGAACAGAATTTTGTTTTGCTAAACGGGGTTTTGTGTGCTTCCTAATTTTTTTTACCGTTTTGCATTGGAAACCGATGTGAATGCTAAGGACTTCTTCATCAACGAAACTTCAGCACGTTCTATTGTTCTGTTAACCAATAGGCTATCAGAACGAAAGTTTGTTTGTAAGAAATAGTTCTATTTCTAATCATTTTCTTCAAGTCTAATGCGCAAGCTCTGACATTTGTTGGCTATTTCTGGGTTAAAAAAGTTTTCACTTCAAAACTTCTGAGCAAAGTTATTCAAATCATCTGCTTGAGGACTGGGAAAAATCTACTTACTATTCAACTAGCCATCATTTAGCCAATCAGCTCAAATTTGTTAAACAGAAATTACAATTAATACTACTTAATAACCCTACAGGGAACATACACAGTCCTCTAAACATCAATCGTACACACACACAGCGCTTAAGAAGTATCAACAAACAGTAGACAGCAATCAAAGTTTCAAACAAACAAGCACAAATCTCGAGTGGACATAAACACAGGCTTGCAAATTTTACTTTGTCACGAACATTCATTGGGGCATATTTTGAGCTCCTCATGGAATGCTTAAAGTTGAGTTGCTAAGATGAAAAGATTTACTAAATTAAATATAACAGATACACAGGCTCATTGCTTTTAAGCGCCACACTTTGGCTCCTCTGCTTTTATTTGTCATTTCTCATTTTTCATTTTCATTTGCATTTCCACTTTCAGCTTCAATTCACATCATTTTATTTTGTATTTCGTGCTGGCAATAAAGTTTTTCGCGTACTTTGTTGCGCAAAAGTGAAATTCCAAATTGAAACTATGAAGAAGTCTTCTTTTTTTGGTTTTTTTTCTTTTTAAACTTAGTTTTCATTTTCTGTCGCTACTTTGGTTAATATTTTAGCTGTCTTTTGCACTATCTCGGCCATTTATAGTTAATTGTTTTTAACATTTTATTCAAAATTTAAAAGTGAATGTGTCGCGGAAACTATTTTTGACAAGTTTTTGAGAGGTTTAAACTTTATGCAGGAAAATATAAATTACAGAGTGCTTGTAAGTGAGTTAATACATTTTGGTTAAATAAATAAAGATTCTTCCTGCTAAATTTTGGCAGATTAAAAGGGCTGTATAATCAAATTTGTATGTTGCGGAACCCCATGTTAGGCACAGTAACCCTCTTACCTTTTGAGTTTACATCATAAAATGCTTACTAAATAATATAAACTTGACTCTGCTGCTTAGTGGTTTGGAATATGCCCGAGAAAGTCATATCGGTAGTAAGTTTAATACGTGAAACTGATCATACCAAATCGCTCCCGGAACAGTTGGGCATGCAAAGCAAGAAAGTACGGGAGCGTGTTGGGTTCATATACGGTAAAAGGTTCATCACTTTCGAGAACACTCCCCAAAACCGAAAGTTTTAATTGTAGTATTCCTTTGACTCTTCCATCATTTCAAAAAGGTATTCAACTTTAGCTTTTGATATTTAATGGAAAGCTTTATTCATAAACTCAAATATTTTTATTCCTATGAACTTTATAGCACTTTAAAACATAATTTCATTTTCGCAATTTACTCACCAACGCAACTGGACAAAACACATACTCAAATTTTCAAAATAACCTATCCCAGTGAATAGACTTCGAGGAAAATCTCACGCTCTGTAGTAGCATTTTTCTAGTTCACTTGAAAATATTACTGCTTCGTAAAATCCCAATTCTACCAAGTAACTACAAAAAAAAAACTTACGAAAGGTCAATAAGTTGTGGCGTAGCTCTTATTCAAGTGAAAATCATTAGACTATAGAATTAGTTCTTTGATGACACTTGGAATCTAGTTCTAAACGTGAGTGTTTGTCAAATTGGTTTCTGAGTTTTCTGCCTGCAGGACACTTACAAAGGCTCACAACATATTCCCACATTTGTATATAAGCAAAAGCATATAAAATATTTTGTTATTATTTGCTTCGAGCATTGCTTTGCTTGTCCGTTTTACAAAAGATAAGCATTCACAAAAATTATGTAATGCAATGTCAAATTTTAATTATGTTGGTGTTGTGTTGTATGCTTTTATGTTCTGTTATGTTATTGTGCATTTTCGCATTTGATAGGTTGTTGTTAGTATAAATTAAAATTGTGTATGTTAGTTCATAATTACAAAATGTTTGCTTTAGTTATGTAACAACAACAAGTTTATTTTTGTCTTGTTGTAGCATAACCAATACAATCAAGCCTACTAGTTGTATAAAAGTATGTTGTATACCCTAATTGCTGCGCTTGCCATATTATTTCATTACAAGCAACTAGTGCCTTTAATGCTTGAATATTCCAAGAAATATCAATAGCCGACCTCTTCATCAGCATTATAGCAGTTGTCATACTACTATTGCACAAACAAAGCAATATCGCACGAGCATTTCAATGTAATTACACTATCCAATAATAGGCCTAAAGCAATGGTTTCGTGATTGCTCCAATGTTCCACGAAATTATTCGTAGCGCCATTAAACAATATGTATTTATATTAGCCTACAATATTTCCCTTCAATATGAAATTTAATAATTTCTTCCCACGCAAAAATATTCTAAGGTTTATTAACTTTGTCTGCTTCTTTTATGCCGCATTTTATTATTTCTCCCCCACTCCAGTTGTATGTAGGTCAATGTTTTAAATTGTGGTTCGAAAGAGAGTGAGTTGTTTTACAAAGTTGTTGCTGATACGCCCCGCATAACTTCACAACCTTGAAAGTTTTTAATTAATTTGATCACCGATGGAAATTATTATTGTATCTCGCATTTCATAGCATCATTTAAAACCAATTAAACTGTCTAGCCAGTCAGTCTGTAAAACTTTAAGTTCTTGTCCAATTAACTTTCTTGCCAGTGACTTGTATAATATGTAAATTTCAAATGTAATGTCAACACGTGGAAATAATTTTTTAGAATGCACATGTGTTCATTTATTAGTTATGTAGGTATGTACGTGAATCAAAGTAGTTTTTAGGTCAATTTTCAAGGGATGGCGGAAAATAGTTTTTAGGCACTTGCTGTATGATAAAAAGGTCAGTGCAGGGATCACTAGTGCCCGCATAATCTTTTGATGCTTTCGATATGATGTTTGCTTATTATGTTTGGCAAAATTTGTATTATGTTTGTTATGTTATGTTATGTTGTTATGTAATGTTATATTATGTTATGTGATGTGATGTGATGTGATGTGATGTGATGTGATGTGATGTGATGTGATGTTATGTTATGTTATGTTATGTTATGTTATGTTATGTTATGTTATGTTATGTTATGTTATGTTATGTTATGTTATGTTATGTTATGTTATGTTATGTTATGTTATGTTATCTTATGATATTGTATGTTATGTTATGTTATGTTGTGTTATATTTTACAAAAATATATACCAAACCAATTGTAATTCCAAGTGAATCACCCTAATGTAGATTCAATTCCGCAAACTAAGGACACATCAACCATCAAATGGAATCAACAAAGATTTCAGCTTTACTATCTAAGTTGACACACACCAAATATACAAAATGATTATTACCAAACTAACACTTAAGGCTTTATAAAAATATTGCATGATATACTTGTGATGTTGGGTATTTGTGTAACACATGTGTGCGTAATCTGCCAACAGCTTTAAGCCATTAAATGGCAAACAAAATTATATACGCAAAATACCCAAGCAAAATAAAGAGCATTCGCTAAAAACAAACGGCTTTCGTTAATATTTATCTGGGTTAGTGACAATTGTGTGCAATGGTCTATGCCAGTTGGGCAAAACTTTTGTACCAAATAAAAAACGGCCTAGGAAAAACAAAAACAAACAAACGATCGTGTTCCATATAATACACATGAATGACAGTTTTTTACGCCTCTCAGTTTTTATTTAGGCAATTTGGACGTTTCACATGAACCCGTCTGATAACTTGGTAAACGATTATTGCCTATTTCCAAGATGACTGACATTCTTCTTCATTTCTGGCGGTAGGTATTAATATCAGTTGAATTTTTCAAGCAGTTGTTGTGAACGAGCAAAAATTTACTTTAGAAATTAAATAACCAAAAGTTGTATCAAATAGTAGGTTTCTGGTATTCCAGCAGGCGATATAGAGAGGGCGATATAATAAATATCACGCTTTATCTCATTCGTTCTCAAAGTTACTGTTCCAGACCACTGGATCAAATTCCAATACGCCAGCAATTGTTGTGCTTGCGACCGCGAATCGCGGAGCTGCAAGAGAACAATGCTTCCATAATTTTATGTCACATCTTGGCGATAGTTGGGTTACTATATCTCTGGGTTCAGTTATACCAATATATAGTCAGTTAGCTGGAGAGCGTTATTATTTGTACCTCTCCTCTTGTCTAAAAATACCGTACCACTTATTAATGGCTTCCTTTTTATATAAACCAAAGTACGATTTAAGCAACCGTCTCCAAGAAACAAGTTCTATCGGGTCGACTGGTTAATCACAATCTCGTATAGTCTTTAATTGTAGTATTGTACAGTTAATAAGCAATTTGTAATCTTTTGCCTCAGTTTATGTTTCGCCTGTAAGCTCTTTACATGTGTATACCAGCACAAGCACACACACATGTCGATGTATAAATGTAAATAATACGTGTCCAATTTTACCATAACATGAACACTAACAAAATATATATTACTCTTAAATGCACATAATGACCATTTCATATTTATACTCGTATATGTACCACGTTCTGAGAAGCAAAGTTGTTGCCGTTGGCTAAGAACTCGTTTAAGCATTTATGTTTCATCATCATAATATCAAATAATGTTTTGTTGATGTAGCATTTAGAAAGAAGTACATTTTTGCTGCAGTGATAATAATCATAAATCCAAAAGCTAAGGAAGGAAAAACAACACCACAATGTTGTTGTAATAACAGAGAAAACTATTTATTTCCAGAGTTAAGTTAATCCACAAAATTTAAACAAATTTCACGTTTATTAAATGCAAAGTATATAGCATCCAAGGAAGGCGCGGTAGATCGGGTTAAAGTATCCGAACTATACTTGTATATACATATGTAAGTATTAAAGGATGTAGTAGAAATAAGAACAGCTTTCAAAGCAACATTTTTATTTTATTTATTTTATTTTATTTTAATTTTTTTTTTTATTTTAATTTATTTTAATTTTTTTTTAATTTTATTTCAAGGAAATCAAATGAATTTAAGTAAAGAAGCCATTCAAAAATTTCTTTCAAGAATAAGTGCATAACCTATGTATTAATACTGGAGTGAATGATATTTAAAAAAAATTGTAACCTCTTTTGAAATTGGATTCAAGACTCACAGAACTGTCAACATTTTTATGAATTCCTGTACCTTTGACACCGAAGGGGTTTACTTTAAGTAAAGATATACATATATTAAACATTCAAAGGCAGACATTAAATACGTCAACAATTTCGACAACGTCAAGCAAAGCCAACATATTACGTTTACCGTTGGCCTTATGACCTATAACTTGGCGAGACAACTTAGGCCTTAAGGACAACAAAAGCGCACCAGCGCGCACTGAAGGTGTATATTAAAGCAAACATAAATACAGTAAGTAGTTACATATTTACATTTGAATGGATAATCACATATTTGCATAATGAAATGTGTCAATGCGCCTGAGTATGTACATATGTATATTTGTTGGGCGAAGTGGGCGGTATGAACACGTCTGCAACAACAAAGGATAAGTCATTTGATGACTTTCATTTCACTAATGCGCAGCGACAGTGTTACAAGCTATGCATAATACATGCCCGTAACAAGAAACAACTGACATTAGCACCAGCAAAACAGAAAAATAAAAGAAAAGTGAAATAAAGGTAAAAAAACAAGTGAAAAGAATAGGGTATATACATATGTACGTGTGGGAGTTGAAAAAGAGACATCTAGCAAAACGTAAGAAAAAAAAAATGAAATTATTGTGTGTGAAGGAAACTAACTGTACAAAAACAAAAGAGAAATGGAGGTAAGTAAACTAGAATAAACAACCTGTATCAGTATATCTATGTATATATGTACATATATGACTAAAACAACAAATAAAAATAAGACAACTACAATGATGGCAAGTATTTGTAAACAAAATATATATGTGCTTTTCAAGAGCTTATACAAAGGAATGGAAATACTTTCCTGTTTGGAACTAATTTGCGATTATCTAAAAAGTTTGAGAACAAATGAAAGTCCCTTTCTGTGTGTCAAAGTGATTAGGTGTAAGTCGCTTAACTGAACTGAAAATAAAATAAAATAAAATAAAGTAAAATAAAATAAAATAAAATAAAATAAAATAAAAATATAATAAAATAAAATAAAATAAAATAAAATAAAATAAAATAAAATAAAATAAAATAAAATAAAATAAAATAAAATAAAATAAAATAAAATAAAATAAAATAAAATAAAATAAAATAAAATAAAATAAAATAAAATAAAATAAAATAAAATAAAATAAAATAAAATAAAATAAAATAAAATAAAATAAAATAACATAATAAAATAAAATAAAATCAAATAAAATAAAATAAAATAAAATAAAATAAAATAAAATAAAATAAAATAAAATAACATAAAATAAAATAAAATAAAATAAAATAAAATAAAATAAAATAAAATAAAATAAAATAAAATAAAATAAAATAAAATAAAATAAAATAAAATAAAATAAAATAAAATAAAATAAAATAAAATAAAATAAAATAAAATAAAATAAAATAAAATAAAACAAAATAAAATAAAATATAATAAAATAAAATAAAATAAATTAAAATAAAATAAAATAAAATAAAAATATAATAAAATAAAATAAAATAAAATAAAATAAAATAAAATAAAATAAAATCAAATAAAATAAAATAAAATAAAATAAATTAAAATAAATTAAAATAAAATAAAATAAAATAAAATAAAATAAAATAAAATAAAATAAAATAAAATAAAATAAAATAAAATAAAATAAAATAAAATAAAATAAAATGAAATGAAATAAATTAAAATAAAATAAAATAACATAATAAAATAAAATCAAATAAAATAAAATAAAATAAAATAAAATAAAATAAAATAAAATAAAATAAAATAAAATAACATAAAATAACATAAAATAAAATAAAATAAAATAAAATAAAATGAAATAAAATAAAATAAAATAAAATAAAATAAAATAAAATAAAATAAAATAAAATAAAATAAAATAAAATAAAATAAAACAAAATAAAATAAAATAAAATATAATAAAATAAAATAAAATAAAATAAAATAAAATAAAATAAAATAAAATAAAATAAAATAAAATAAAATAAAATAAAATAAAATAAAATAAAATAAAATAAAATAAAATAAAATAAAATAAAATAAAATAAAATAAAATAAAATAAAATAAAATAAAATAAAATAAAATAAAATAAAATAAAATAAAATAAAATAAAATAAAATAAAATAAAATAAAATAAAATAAAATAAAATAAAATAAAATAAAATAAAATAAAATAAAATAAAATAAAACAAAATAAAATAAAATAAAATAAAATAACATAATAAAATAAAATAAAATAAAATAAAATAAAATAAAATAAAATAAAATAAAATAAAATAAAATAAAATAAAATAAAATAAAATAAAATAAAATAAAATAAAATAAAATAAAATAAAATAAAATAAAATAAAATAAAATAAAATAAAATAAAAAAATAAGATAAAATAAAATAAAATAAAATAAAATAAAATAAAATAAAATAAAATAAAATAAAATAAAATAAAATAAAATAAAATAAAATAAAATAAAATAAAATAAAATAAAATAAAATAAAATAAAATAAAATAAAATAAAATAAAATAAAATGAAATAAAATAAAATAAAATAAAACAAAAAGAAAAAAAAATAAAAAATAAAAATAAAATAAATAAAATAAAATAAAATAAAGTAAAATAAACACTGTGCAAGCTCTAGCTTAAAGGAATGTTCGAATCAGTCTTAAACCAAGATGCGAAACTAAATAAAAAATGAAGCTAACATTTTGTTTCTTTTCGCACTCTGCCTTCAAAACAACAACAACAACAACAGCAACCTCTCTTACACTATAAGACACAAAAGAAATGAAGTGTATAATGTTCGTTCGTTCGTACATCGTTGAGTTAAGCGAAATAAACTGAGTGAAGTTTAGTCAGAAAGAGGTGAAAAAATGTCTTACTTTACTCCTCTATTAACCCGACTTACCATTCAGTCGCTTGTAAATTCAGCGACCTGTATATCATGTTATATGTATAGTTAAGTGCACGTAGATGCATATCATTGGCATATATGTATTTATTTGTATGGGTGTATTTATGTATTTTGCATTGAAATGCTATACCGACTAACACGGACATAACATTGGAAAATTGAGTAAGCTGAGAAGTAAAGAAAAAACTTTGCCAAAGGATAAAGAAATGAAAAAAGGAAGTTAAAGAAAACAAGAAATTGCATAATACATAGAGTAAGAGCTTATGTGAGTGTGTGTGTGTGTGTCTGTGTGTGCAAGTCGAGATAAGTTTAGACATAAAAGTCTGCAGGACCTCAAAGCATGCAGACACACTTGAGACTTTTCAAATAGCGTGAAAACGAACGCAAAGTTACAATGTATGTGATTGGATTTTTAGCTTTCATGTGGGCATATTAGCATACAAATAGCTATTGCAAATCGATCGCAACTTTATCGTATTATAAAGAGCATTTATTTGTAGAAAACAATTTTTAGACTAAACTGAGCTTAAATGTTATTCAATTTTATAGTTATTTTTTTTTTTTCCTTATTTCATTTCAATTTCTATTTGCTGTCTTTAATCGCATACATTTTGTTTTCTATCTACATCTGACTAAGGGTCTTATTTTGTGAAGTGAACATGAAAGAGCAAGTTTGTGAGAAAGTTTTTGGCTGATGCGAATTATGACCGGCTATTCTAAAATAAATGCCGCCCCCCAGGTGAACCAAGTCCTTTATCATTTCGAAAATATGACATTTAGGGATGGATCAAATGCTATCCGCATATCGAGATTTGTTCCCGATAGTAATTGAAATAGATGAATCGTCTGATATCTGAGTGGTGTAATTTAGAAATGAACGAACAAGATCTCCTAAGATCAAACAGTCACCCTAAAATCTCGGGCAGCTACTTCAACCGATCTTAGTTGCAGACAAATACGCCCCATCCGCCTACTGAAGAGTGATCTAATTAGTTGTTGATAAAAACACCATTTAGTTTTAATGAAGTTGCGCAACTTTAAACGAATTACAATAAATGTTGGCAAATTATTCAACATGCAATTGCTGCCCAAAACATGTCATGATACCTCCGCTAGCAGCCTCCTTTTCGCACTACATATCTGGCATACCAAAGCTTAATATCTGTATAAGCAAAACAATCAAGCAAACCGACTAACCGGCATACCACAAACCCATTGAGTGACCCATCATTTCGTAATATTTCTTTGCGCGAACCTCATTCTGCTCATGTGTGTGTATAGGGTGTGTGTGTGTACGCATGTGTGTTACACAAAGGTGAAATGTTCGTAACATAATACCAAAAAGCTGCGATGTGAGTTCAAGTGTATGCCAGTGCCCTCGTGTAGTGCGCGTGTAGCAAATTAAATTTTCGCAAATTGTATCGAGAAGCGCAAGGTATAAAAAGCAACAACAAAGAGCAGAAGTATTTATAGAGTCATGCTGCTGCTGCTGCCAAAGAGTAGCCCAATTATTCGGCTTTGCCTAGCGAAAATGTGAAGCTACAAAATAGAGCGCGAGTTGGATATGCAATCAAAATTCATTGCCCCTGCATACGAGTACAATGGAAAATGTCTCTCTACTGAAGTGGGTAGGGAAGTGATAGGTTGAATTGGATTTTTTCTGCTTGCCTGAAACAATTTTTAATTTAAAAAAAAATAATTTGCGTGCAGAAAAAATTTAAAGCGTTCACAATTGTTGTTGTTATCCTGCGAGCGACAAGTTCACAATTTAATTCCAATGGAAATTTCAAATTTTGAAAAAAAAAATGTATGTTATTGTTGTCGCTAAGCGCTTGCGAACAAAAAAAACTCTTATACGTATTAGTCGCTGGAGAGCTAGCGCAGCTCCGAACCAAGAGTTGTGTTTGTCACGGAAATTTTCAAAATGCCGACAGCATCGATATCGGCTGCATATATCGATAGTTTGCCAGCCCTGGTATATACATATAAACCTATCTTAAATAACCCAATATACATAACATTGATTTGAGTCACAGCAAACTTATTATTCGTTTCTGTTCGCAAATTCTTTGCTTTCATTGTATGTACAATGCTTAAAAATAGCAAATGTTTTTATGTTTCCTTTATATTTTTATTGTTGTTATGTTACACAATAAATATAATCATAGCAAAGCAGCTGTAATTTCCTATAAAAATACATTTGTTGTTGTTTTAGAACAAAAAATACCACCTCAATATGTAAAAGTGTTGGCATTTCTCGCCTACTGATAATTATCCTGCTGAGTGAACTACATATTTATTGCACACAAGTGTGAGTTTATGTGATGATTACGCTTTGGACGGTGTACAGGAATAGTGTGCACAACAATAATAACAACAGTGATGCTAACAAATTTACTCAGCAGTCGATATGTATGTGTGTATATGTTAACTTGAGTTTGTTCACAAGAATCGGTGGTAGGTCGTAGTTAACTGCTGTGAGTTCAGGCAATCGTCATTTTTGCTACGTAAATTTTGTATGCAAATAGCAACAGAAGTGTCAGGGTCTAGATAGGCAAGTAGACAGAATGGGTGTAGGCAACGACAAGGACATGTGTAATTAAGGCATTGTAAGTGGTCGAGGACAAATTGCCGTGAGTGGAGTTGCTGGTATTAGCTGTGCGAAATAATAAGTTGGGCAGTCGCTATGGTCATTTCCTGTTTAGATATTTGTTTGTTGATGTGTTGTGGGGTTTGTTGTAAATACTTGATAGTAAGGGTATTTTGAATCGAGGCTCCTTCTTATAATCAGTTTTACTCGATCAGTAAAATTCGCCAAATTAAGTTAATTGGGTTAGGGATATATATGTATGTACATATGTAAATGTAAGTATTGAGAAATGAGGAGTCAAGGATGAAATAGAGGGAAGGAGAGAGAAGCTTGTGGGAAGAAGGAGAGGGAAATAGAGAAGTAGTGGAGCTAGAATGTGGTTAGGTAAGGGTAGTGGAGGAGAGGGAGGGAGATACGAGGTAGAGAGAGTAAGAGTAAGAGTGAGAGGGAGAGTAAAATTAAGAGTGAGAGTGAGAGTGAGATTAAGAGTGAGAGTAAGAGTAAGAGTGAGATTAAGAGTGAGAGTGAGAGTGAGAGTAAGAGTGCAAGTGGGAGTGAGAGTAAGAGTAAGAGAAAGAGAAAGATAAAGAGAAAGAGTAAGAGTAAGAGTGAGAGTGAGAGTGAGAGTGAGAGTGAGAGTGAGAGTGAGATTAAGATTAAGAGTGATAGTGAGATTTAGAGTGAGAGTGATAGTGAGAGTGAGATTAAAAGTGAGAGAGAGAAGGAAAGAGCACCTCGCTACATCTTCAATATTTATGTTGGGAAGATGATTGCCGTATAGTTAAGATGCGAAAAAGCTCTAATTATTTTAGAACATAATTAACAAACCTCAGCGTTTGTCGCCCTTAACTAGTAATCATCAGCATAGCAGATTTGCTGCCAGGTTAAAAAACGATATTTTTAATTGCTTCAAAATCTTGCCTTTGTGCTAGATCTGACAAATGAAATGATAATCCCAACCATTTAAAATATTTAGTGTTGAAACATACAAAATATATTTTAATAGCAGTTTTATTTTCAATATCTGACGCTAAACAAAATTTGCTAATACAAGTAAGATTAAAATATAACAAGTGGCAATAAAATTTCATGATTAAAAGAATGATTGAAAATCATTTAAATATTTATGTACATACATACATGAAAAAATAGCACAGTGGCAGCACACACAGAGAAGTTTAAAATTATGCTATGACATTTAAAATGTTTAGCTTACATACAAATTGACACAAATGAATATTTTTTAACAGCTGGACATACTTTTTCTTATTTTAAAAATGTATAACAAAACACAAAAAATAATTTTTCGGAAACATTTTACAATGCAGCGAAAAATATAAATGTATGTTTGTTCATAGCTGCAATCGTTCAAACCAAAATGAAAACCAATAACAAAGCAGTAGTTGCTGCCGTTGATTTACGAGTAATAGGAACGATAAATGTGGCTATACCATAACCGCAATGGTAAACAAAATTTTCTAACAAAAATTAATTTTTTTATTATTAGAAAAACTAAAATAAATTTTGGCAAAATTTAAATTTTTTTACAGCATTTTTGAATTTTTTGAGTATGCAGTTTTGTTTCCAATTAAGTTTCAGCAAAATAATTTCGTGACACGTTGTGTTGATTTAAATAATTTTTTTTTTATACAAAATTTTTTTTTTCCCCAAACGAAAAACAAAATTTAAATCAAAATCGGTGTGCTTCCCTGAAGAGAAACTCTGCCATTAGCAAATAGCAATGCAACACACGTATTTGCTGTGTCACAAAAAAATTGTTTTTGTGTATAAAAAATAGGTAAATTTCCAATTCATTGTAAATATTTTTTAATTGCTTTAGTAAACAATTAATTGTTTATTATTTATTTTTTTTTTTATGAAATACTTTGGATTTTTTTATATTTTACGATGCGCGGAGAAGTTTTTGTCAAAAAAAAATGCTTCTTTGCTTTCATAGTGGGACAAAATGGGATTTGCTATTTTAGCTATTGATGTTATTATGATGGCTCGGTGACATTTCTGTTCGATGTCTGAGTTTCAAAATAATTTAGTACAAGCAGAGAAAATTTACTCAGCACCCCTGTCCTTGAGATCCTTCAAAGAACTGCAAAACATAATTTTTTTATAAAATATTGGATAAGTAAAAACTGTTACAAAGAACTCCTTATCCCAAGTATCGGATACGAAAGGCTTAATTTTAGAATTTTTGTTTTTCAAAAACGTAACCTCTGAATTCAGAGTTCAACCATTTTTTCTAATAAGATCTTAGATAAGTCATTCTTTAAAAAGTTACTGAGTTGAAGCATTTTTAAACTATTAAACTTTTAAAAAGGAAAAAAAATACTAATTTAATTTAAATGCTTGAATTTTCTGCATGCACCACAATAATTATGTTTGCTTCAATGTGGTTTAAACAATAAAATTGAATGTGCTTTTTGCTAACTAAGACTTGCACAAAAATTTATTGACTGGACAATCAAAGTAAATAAAGGACAAAAAGCTCATAAAAAAGATAAACAGTTGTAGATAAAAAATATTTTGTTGTGTTCACAACTTTTTTTTTATTACTAATAGCAATTAAATAAAGTGCAGTTCTTGAAACTATTTGCTTGTAGGATAATAATAAATGTAGATATTTGATTTTTTTCCGCTTAACTATAAAAATTATTTTAAATAAAATATAGTGAGCTTTGCAATTTACAAAACACGCTCAGAATTTAAGCTTCTAAAGGTACGTATAAAGTTTTGATTACAATTTTGAAAGTGCAATTTTTCTAAAATGCTCTATAAATGCATTTATATGAGATTAGGATAGGGCTTAGCATATATCTGATATCCGGTTCAAAAGTTGTTAAAGTTATTTCGAGAAAGTTTCCGTTCAATATTCTATTTAATTTATCCCACACCGCTCTGCTGGCAAGAATGAGTTCAACAAAAATGTTCACGTCATGTGTTATTCCTGAGAAAACCAGTTTTGAGACACCATAACCACCCCCAAGCTCCGATTGAAAATATATGATTTTGATTTTGTACTATAATGAAAGGCGATTTAAAAAAAATAAAATCATTACTCTCTTGGTCTTCTAAAAATCTTGATCCAACAATTTTTTTCTATTTCTTTTTTAAATAAAATATAAATTCAAAACATATTATATTTTTAGATTTATATTGTAACGATTTTCCGTCATCCCTTGTTCTCTTCAACGAAAATTTACACTGAAGATGGCGGATCGCCGAAACCTGTTCCAATATAAATCTAGCATTCACCCTGTCGAAAAAACAGAAAATCAAAATAACTCACATATATTTTCGTTTTTACTAACATTTTTCTAATTATGAAAATAGCGAAATTGTAATAGCCATATCCAGTTTCATTGAAAGCTAAAGCCACAATTTATTTATTTAAACCACCTTACTGTTCTCTATTATATATTATTATGTTTATTGGTACTTATGTAAGTTCTTTAATTACAACTACAAAATTATACTTGTAAATTACTAGAGCTAACTAAACCAAACTACACTACTTAATTCAACTAAGCACCAACCGTTGCGTAGAGACATTTTCGTAATCGTGCATTAAATTACTTGTAAAGTGAACACTCGAAATTAACAACAAATCAATAGCAAAGCTAATTTCGTTCGGTGTGCTGTTTGTCGATTCACACTTACATAAGAACTATTAGCTATGTGTGGTTTCGAGTGTTTTAGAAACCGACAAGCAGAGTTTGAATTTGATAATTTGATATTCCACATTTCTAGAGACGATTCGAAGCATCGAGGAATGAGAAGTTATCATCCAGCTGTTATGTTTAAATCATTGTTCCAAAAAACATCTAACGGCTCATCACCAGAACCCCAAAATAATATTTACAACCTGATTACTTTTCATCCAGTATTCGTGTTCGCATCCGTATTTCGAAACATATTTGATTCATTATTATTCGTATTCGATATCATATTCTCAGCACTAGTACGTAAAATTTATAGAGCTGTTTTACCTTTGTATTTGTATATAATAATTGTATTACATTTCGAGATATTAGTTAATTAACAATTATAAGTGATGTATATCTTGTTTATGAAATTAGGCATAAAATTGTAACATATGTTTCATTAGTGTGTATTAGGGATGTCATTGGCGGAGTACCATGCATCTTTAGCTGTCAAGCATTTTTCTTGAAATCACGGGATTATTGCAGGAGTGGAAACAAATTAATCAAAACTTATTATCGTATGTGAATTATTTAAGAAAATTATCTGAAAATTTTCAAATTCCGAAAACAACCATCCAGGATTAACCTTTTTGAGGACGTTGGAATTCGCAGACCAGCGTAATACTTAGCACTTCGTTATACAAAAATTTCCGTCCGAAAATTTCTAAGCTAACTTCGCTTTCCGAGTTATCAAACAGTTATATTTCGATTAGTTTAGAGTTAACTCTCGGTTTGGATGAGTGATTATCGTGTTTGACTCGTGACCGGTACATAACTAGGTAAGAATTGCTGCGCTCTAAGTTTATCATATATGAGGCTGGTTCGCATTTCGAGTGCAATATACTTACAATGTCTATACACATATATATAAATATATTTTAATAATGTACTTACACATACATACGTTCACATCCATATTCCTGCCATCCTTTATACTTACTCAAAAGCACATAAAACGTTCTCTCACATAACCATCCCAGTTAATTGAGCGTGACTTATCTTACATTGCAGATCAAAGCTTTGGCAGCCTGCACATTAGAGTGGCCCTTATTTTTCAAAATCGGAAATTTGTGGGTGCTACCCCCTGAAATGGTTTCAGGTGATAAAAAAAAAATTGCCTAAAAATTTCAAACCGATTGAACAACTCTAACCCGTGCCACAAAAGAGCCGAAGTGTACACATTGACAACATCACTTTTAGTAGGTGCTACTCTGGCTAGTCGCGCTAATGTTTCGCTGCTCTGCATGCAAATCAAACGCAGACATGTTTGTAAACTAAAAAAAAATATTTAGAACCGTTACAATCGCCTCAGTAGCAGAAGGGAATGCAACTTTCAGTCGTTCCTCAGTTCTTTTTATTAAGTGACTTAAAGTACGCGCGGTAAAGGATGGCTTCTGCTAACACTTCTCAAAGAATTTTGCGCAAATATTCTGAGATATTGTTGCTAGGAACATATTCTTCACAAATTATTGGTAGAATATTACCATCCAAAAGACAAGTTCTGAAAGTTTTATTCTTTAACTTAAGAGTTGTAAAATCTACGTTGCAAGAAAGTGCGGGTTTAGCGATTCGAGAAACTTTGGTGTTTTGGGAAAAAGCAAGAATACCGACTCAAAGTGAAAAGAGCTGTATGCCAAAATGAAAATTATTGTGTGAGGAATGGAGGAATATACAAAAAATTTCTTTTAAGCCGGCAGAAAAAAAGTCCGTGAAGCAAAAAGACAGAATCTAAATTTGTAATGAAAAATAAAGAGGATATTGAGTTTTAAAAAAAAACAGAGAGAAAAGGGCCGTCCAGGTTATATGCACGGAATTGAGAATGAACTTACCAGGCAAGAAAAATCGGAAATTACTTAAGTTAATGAGAGGTGGAATCAAGAATTGGGGGAGTCAGTTAAGTTGTATCGGCTTTTAATGCATTTAAAGTTGACTGAAAAACTGCATAACAAGTTTAAGCTTAGTTTAACTGACAAATTGAGTTAAACTTGCACCGGGCCTAACTCTTTCAATGGGGCTTCAGGAGAATCTGAATTAATTATTTCTTACTGTTGTATACCTATTTATGTATTATTAGTCGGTAAATAAATAAATGGAATTATATGATTTGATTTTTCTAATATATGTATAATTAAATATTTGCCGTTAAAAAATCCACACAAGTGGGGTAAGTGGCTTGGTTCATTATTTGAACATGTTTGTGGCACGGGTTAACGTTGGTCAATTGAGTCAATATTTATTGATGATTATTTTTTCCTTATATGTAACCATTTCAAGAGGTAGCACTTTAAAAAACTAAAAAAAAAATTTTTCTATGGAACTAAGGGCCGCTCTACTGCACATGCTTGCTATTTTGCCTCCATCCTATCGAATTATTCTCATTGTCACTCAACTTCGAAATCGAAGGTCTATTATGGCAATCCTTTTGGTTAACGTAATGTGAGTGGGTTGGCGTTTCAAGGGCGTTTAAGATACTTGCCTATTCACTTAAACAAAATTAATTTAATTGAAGTTTCTTGTTATTGTAGCGAGAATGGGTTTCTCTGAATAGGAAAATATATATTGAAATATATTTAATTTGAAAATGAATTAGCTGAGATATTATTGTCAGAAAGTGATTTCATACATATCTACATATTTATGTACAAAGTCTGCTTGACCTAGTTGAACTGGAACGCGCCCAGAAAATATTATTAAAAATTTAGGCGCATTACTTTTTAAGATCCATAACAACTGTATAGTAAGCGTCTTCAAATATATCAAATGCTTGCACTCTGACTTTTGAAAGCTTAACTTGATCCGTTCTCTGTTGAAGTTAGTTATCGTATGTGTGGGACGCATCAGACATCGTATCTATTCCTAAGATATTGCTTCACCGAAGAAGTCCTAACATTATTAGATATTTAGTCTCCTTTGTTAGAGATTTTATAATGAGAGAGCTTTTTGGATCGAAATAAGCCTCTCCACCTCTCTCAAAATCTTTTTTTACCCTCCCTCTCTCCCTCATTGCTACTACCTATGCCTTCAATACTTTATGATGCTTGAACTGCACGGCCAATTATTCTTGCCATATTCGTTGTGTTAATATTTCTTTTAAATTCATTTTTCTCTTTCCCTTCTTCGCTGACTTTGTCTTTATTTTTATTATTCCCTTCATTTTCTCTTTATCTTATCAACTCTCTTTTCTTTTCTATAATATTTTTACAAATCAGCATAAATACCGTAACAGCTGGGTATATACACACAACCTTTGCACCCAACCTTTAGTTTCTCTACTTGTCCGAGATAAGTCTTTTAATTGGTGTTATTTATATGTATGCTTCTTCTTATTTCTATAGAGCGTGCTAATTTAATAAGTTAAATTTAATTGTTAATCACGATATCTGTGTACGAAATGTCAGCAAGACGACTCAAAAGAAAAATTTACTGTACATATTTCATCAGCTTATCCCATTTGACAATTAAAGTGTGAGCATTTTCATTTAAGGTTTTAATGGCATTTATCTTATATGCGATACAGGTTTTATAACAATGTGCTGATAAGCCAAGAAATCAAAGAAATACTAGATGCAGACGAACGTAACCATCCCAGGTAGACGACAGTCAGTCCATCTAACCTTCGGCAATAATACTTTTATAGATTACTTATCTAGACTCAATCCAACTTTACCTAATGCATGTGCTGTAAGCGCCATAATTATTTAACCCACAAATCAGCTTTCAATCATTGAATTTACTGTCACATAACTAAGTCCGAGCTATTTGTTACCCAGTAAGTAATTGCGTATATACAGCCTATCAGCGAAGGCATAATTTGATTGATCACGTAAAATAGCTGCTATAAGTTTATTCAACTATTAAATCTTTGTTAAGTTCTCCAAGCAGTTACTCTTGCTCGAATTACTCAAAGCCAACAAGAACGTTTTTATCTAGGGTTTTTGCTGCAGCAACTAGAAACTGAAATCAAATTAGCGGCATATTATCAAATTAAATAATTGTCTATTTAATTATACGAGGGTGCCTTGACTTTAGTTTTAACTTGACTCAGTTTGTAAAGATTTTAGTAAATAATCGATTTTATTTCGAATCGAGTAATTTTATAAAATATAATTTTTTTTTATAAAAATCGATTCGGATCGATTTCTTTTATTTTAATCAATATATCTTTTAACAAAAAATATCGATTATTGAGTGACCGAATAATGCGGCTGAAAATCACATGCTTATAATTTTTAAAGCTTATTTCCAATTTTGAACTATTTTCAAATAATAGTATTTTTGAATACTAATAAAACACGCAATTGTTTCAGTGGCAACCTCTTCAGTTGACCAGAATATCTCATTGCCTCGACAAATTTTTAAAAGTTATTTTTAGAAAAGTGTTAAAATTACACTAAGAAAAAAAATAAAAAAAAAACAAAATTAAAAAAATTTATATAAAAAAAAAATTCAACAAAAGTGTCCTTTTGGTGCTTTTTTCTGAAATTTCGATTTTTATAATTTAAAATTTTGCGAGTTTTCAATATATACCGATCGGAATGTGGATCTAGATAACCCTAAAAGTTGTTATGTATGTTAATGAGGATTTTAAAAAGAAGTTCAGTCAAATCCAAAAAGATCACTGCATCTTCAAACGGTCCTCGTACTCGTATATATGTATGCTTATACATACCAAGATAAAATCTTACTTAACTCAACTTTAGCACTTTCATGAACAAGTAAACTACTTCGCCTATTAAAGCGCACCATAACGCTTGTTTGCTTCAACTATTCAGACCAGTTATGTATTACAAATTTAGCTGAAACGGCTAACGCTGACAGCGACAATGGCAATCTATCATAATTTGCAAATCAACAAATTAAGTTCTATGCACTAGTTGGTATGTATGGTAAGAGCTGAAGTAAATCCGCTTAGTGGCAGGCTTTGCGTAAACAATATTTTGGTAGAAGGAAAATACATTCGTAAATACATGCATACATATACATATATGTATGTACATTAGACTCGTCAATTTTTTTTTATTAATTTTGAGTATGGCGAAAAAATATTTTAAAAGTTTCTGACGTGAAAATTAAATTTTAGTGGTCCACCATTGAGAACTCAGATTTTTTATGGATGATATGATTGCTCCTTTAAAACTATGAAACCTTTGGATAAAAAAATATGACAAATTTACCTTTCCTTAGAAATGGATACCTAGCTCTAGCCATATCTTTGTCTCGCACTTATTCCATTAGAATGTCAATCAAAGTTGCTTATCTCAATACCAACTCCTAAAAGCTTTCCATCTGCCACTTTTATCACTACTAATCCCTACAGGGTGTGTGCGCTTACAAGCATACATTCATAAATAAATACATAAATCAAAAATTCGTTTATTCATCAGCTAGTTGACTGCGTGGGGATGGTAAATGTAGCAGTTGTTGTTTTCTTATATTCATACACTAAGCAATGAATTCTGATTCAAATAGCTCAAGTAACTACTTGCTATTACACATACATACAAACAATTTATACATTAATAACAGTTGAGTGACATAAATCCTTTTCACAACTAATTAATGTTAATTTTCAGCTTCATTTCAATCTGTTGCTTTAATGTTTCGTTCATCATTCATTTATTCACGCATGGCTTACTAAATACATATACATACAAATGACGCAAATGATTATTTGTAGATGTATGTATATATGTATGCATGCTACTTGTTACATAAAGAATTATATAATTTTATTTGGATATTTAATTGCTTAAATACATATGTTTAAGTAATTACTCTTGGCGCGTTTCGTGTTTCATTTCTTATTACACATCAACGTAAATATGTCAAAGGGTAAGCAATTTCATACTAATCTAACCTTTATACCAGTTTCATGTACTCAACGTTACAAAATAGATGGCATGCAAACATGTTTTAATAAATATAAAATGCTTAGACTGGCCCGTAAATATTTTCACAATCAATTTTTCACCTGAAAATCTTATTTTTGATACAGTCTACTATTGAGAAAAGTGAATTCCGTACCAGCACTTCGGCTGCTTATTTCGAAATATTTTTAAAAAATGCCCTGTTTGAAAATATTATTGAAGAACGCGCTATCTACATATTTTTTTCAATAACTTCCTATTTCAAAAATGTATAAAATTATAATTAATAGGGCGTTGTTGAATCTTATTTTGAGAAATGGTGTTCTTTTTCAAATAGGGTGATCTTTCACTCAGCAGTCGACTTTCTGGAGAGCATTTTAGCAGTGTGAATTATTACGTGAAATCAAGGAATATAGAATAAAATCATCCTGCACTCGATTTTTAGATAGACAAACCCTTCTCAAGCATTTTTCTTCTTTAGATAAAATGATCCATTATGTTGGCCGTCTTTTAGTATCCTTAAATATACATATACCACTGATTTTCTTATAACTTAATTTAAATGGAACTATGAAATTTTAGCGGCTTGGCGGCCACCGTAGTGTGGAGATAGTGTTGCCGGCCTACCACACCGAAGTTCCGGGTTCGAGCCCTGGTACAGGTTACATCAAAAAGTGGTTTGAAAAAGTTTTTCCAAAAGGTCCCGCCCATTTGTAGGAAAAAATTTCAAAGCGGCACACCACAAATTATAAGAGAAGCTCGGCGCAAAAATCTCCAATGAGGTTAATGATATAACTGTTGTATATCGCAATTTTAGAAAATTTCCAAGTAGATGTCCACTCAACTGAGTTGTCTCCCAGCACACGTGGCTTGATTGATTTTATCTTAAATGAGTAAAAGATAGCCACTTTATTTTATTTATCTCAATTTAATACATTCAGTGGCAACTTAAGATTGAATATATCTTTCGTTTTTTTTGTTGTAGCCTGCACGTGGTGAAGTTGTGTTTCATTGAATGCTGACAAAATTGGCTGTTGCTATTTATCCACGCGTTTCAATTTAATTCAGCAATTACAATCTAAATCTCGCGCGCATTTATTTAGCTTTTTTTTTACTGAGTGCTATTACTTTTGCCTCATATGTTGATTTGCATAGTTACATACATTTATACAGATGTTTAGTAATATAATTATATACTCGAATAAGCCAGGATTCTTTTTTTACTTTATTCTTATTCGAGTAGTGTGTCTATTGCAGCACAATTCTGTTGGTTGATATTTTTATTATTGCATCTCTTACTAACACGAAATTTTGTAGACGATTAAGTTAGGTTAGGTTGCAAGGGCAGTTCTGAAGCAGACACTTAGGCCGCTATCGAAGACTATATGAGTGATCTTTTTCTTCTTTTTTTTCAATAACGTCCCATTTCAGAATTTCAATCAAAACTGGTCTTCCTGAGATGAAGCGCATATAGCTTATCTTAGGAACGAAAAAAAAGTATGTATGAAGAAGGAACTCCATGAGAAAATTAAGAAAACTTAATTTTTATAAAATTTACAAATTCTCATAGAGGAAAATGGTTTGGATTCTGACCAGTTGAACTTAAACTTTTACATTTCTAAATCAGAAAAAAACAATATTCCGTAATTTGAAGTGTCTTATCAAAGTACGAAAGGAAAGAAGGGGCTACACCATTTTGAGAAAATAAACTTTTAACGAGCTTTGATGTTAACTGTCTATTAGGGTAGTAGGCCAGAGAAGCTGTTTCATACTGAACGTTTTCAACTGGTACTTGTAGGAGGCCAATTCATCGGCTAGCTCCCCTACCTATCGAGACAAATAGTGAGTCAGAAGAAAAAACAACCAGCATACCGGTCGAAAAAATTACACCAAAGAAAGAAATCCATTCCTTGCACAAAGGATTTGCTACGCTACTAATATCACTACTGATCCTCCCCATAGCTTTGGGAGCTCAAATTGAAAACAGCAGATTTGGGTCAAAGCTTGGCATTCACTTTGAGGGAATTGGATCAACCGCTATATCCTCATCGGAGTGGAACCTTATAATTTACTACGACCTGAAGGGATTCACAGCAGAACTGGCAGCACTGTCAAATGGTACAATGGCGTTGCGACATTTGTGTCAAGAGATGAAGCAAAAAGGCATATGCAACGCTTTGGTAAAGCACTTTGAACAGAATGTGACCCCGAGAACAATAATGGCAGCCTTCATGGACTTGGTAAATCAACAAAAAACAACAGGCAACAACATTCAGGCCATTATACGAAACTTCAAGAAGGACTCCGCTGCAAGAAAAGAATCGGCGGAATACTATAAGGAGCGGCTCAATAGACTTGAAAAGGAATGGGCAAACTTCGAATCCACAGACAATGAAATTCGCTGTCTAGAAAATCCGCCCTTGGAGCACGATTACTTCAGCAATGACTACTACAACTCGATTATGCAATTGGTCTTGGAGTATAGAGACATTTTCGAGACTGCGGCTGCTCAGTTCGCTCCAAAACAAGCTCAACCCAAACCTCAGGTGGCACAAACCCAACCTCAGATGGCCCAAACTCAGCCCCAGCAGCATGTTGTACTGCAATCAGAAGCAAACAGCTTCATCAAATTAGTACGCAGGCAAGGGGTAATGATGGCGTCATTACAACGCGCATTGGATGACACAGTTTCACCAAGATGCCAAACGGTGATTGAAAAGCTATGGGCAAATATCCAGGACATCCATTTTCAAATTTATGAGATGTTCGACGATCCATCTCATGAGGGTTACAATGAAAGCCAATTTTTGACCCTGGAGGAAAGGGTACGAGGGAGTTTCAAAGCGGGGGAAAGTAACCCGCAAACAATGCCATTCAAAAATCAATCGGTCACATTGCCGAAGATCACAATCCCAAAATTTGATGGCAGTTATCTTAAGTGGCAGGAGTTTTACGACTTATTCACACAGCTTGTCATCAGTCAACCACTTTCAAAGGTTCAGAAGATGTACTACCTGAAGACTCACGTGGTCGGGGAGGCTGGAAATCTCATTAAACATTTTGCCGCAACAGAGGATAATTTCGAAGCCGCCTGGTCCGTACTTCTGGAGCGGTACAACAACAAACGCCTACTCGTTAGTAAGCATATAAACGAGCTCCTCAGTTCCATAGGAGGTTCATCAATGGACAGCATTAAGAAGCTGCATGACACTACGAAAGAGTGTCTGTTAGCGTTAAAAAATCTTAAAATAGATACTTCAACATGGGATCCACTGCTTCTTCACCTGCTATTGAAGAAATTGGACCAGCCAACACGTTTACGCTACGAGCAATCCTTGTTGAAACCCCGTGAAGTGCAAACAATTCAAGAGTTCCTGCAATTTCTTGAGAAACATTTCCAATCCATGGAAGCTATGGGTAGCAAAATTTCTATCCCTCATGCAAAGGTCTGCACTTCGGTTACGGCAAAGAATAATAACAACGACGCTTGCAGCCTGTGCAAAAAGGGAAGGCACCAATTATTTTCGTGCAGAGAATTTCTCCAACAATCTCCATCAGCGCGCTTTCAATTCATACAGAAACAGAAGTTTTGTCACAACTGTCTCAAACCCGGACATTCTGCAAAAACCTGCGCACTTAGAAATTGTTTAAAATGTAACAAAAAGCACAACACCTTGTTGCATTTCGAGGATGCTAGCAAAGACACAACAATGTCAACCATTCCAGCGGAATCAACTGATTTGAAAACTGCCAAACCATTCACAATCAAAGCAACAATTTCAAACCAGGAAGCCACGTCACTAGCAACCTCCAAACTCTCACGAGCAACCACATATGTACTACTCAGCACTGCAATGGTAAAAGTCAAGGGAAATGGAACAGAAGTGCAGTGCCGTGCAATCTTAGATTCAGGATCTCAAGTGAATTTTGTTACTGAGAGACTGGTAAAGCGACTGGGTATCTCAACTAAGCCATCCTCCATTTCTATCAACGGCATAGGCTCGAGTAACACTAAGGTACAACACAGAGTCAATATTGCGTTATATTCCCGAATCAACACTTTCACCACACGGCTAGAGGCAGCAGTGTTACCTCATATCATATCCCCACAACCCTCACAGGACATCAATATCGAAGAATGGAAAATTCCAGCGAATATCACGCTAGCTGATCCAGTATTTAATCGTCCCGACAAAATTGACATATTGTTGGGAGCAGAATTTTATAACCAGTTGATGGCGGTGGGACAAATTAAATTATCCGAAGACTTACCCATTCTGCAAAATACGGTTTTGGGATGGATCGTTTCAGGAAAAGTTGGTGGCAACTACATCACAAACGCAACATGTGGAGTATGCACCGAAGATGACATCAATTTAGAAGCTGCATTTTCTAGGCTTTGGGAACTTGAGAAAGTTGCATCACGAGGAAAACAATTATCCACTGCTGAAAAACAGTGCGAAACTCATTTCGCTCAAAATACAACAATCACTGAAAGTGGAAGGTTTATGGTCAAATTGCCGTTTCACGACAACATAGAGGCCTTAGGAGAATCGTATGGAATCGCATATAATCGATTTCTTGCCTTGGAACGCCGATTATCAAAATCTCCTGAGACAAAAAATCAATATATCAAATTTATGGAAGAATATGAGAGGTTGGGACACATGACGCAGGTGAAAATTGACTCCATCGGGAAGCCTAGGTACTTCATTCCTCATCATTGCATCATGAGGCCTGAAAGTCGTACCACGAAATTGCGGGTAGTATTCGACGCATCAGCAAAATCAACTTCCGGAATGTCCCTGAACGACCTCATGTATACCGGCCCTACAGTCCAGAGCGAACTGTTCACTATTTTGCTTCGTTTTCGTCTACCTAAATTTGTGTTCAGCACAGATGTGGAAAAAATGTATCGCCAGATGCTCATTCATCCGGAAGATAGAAAATTCCAACTCATCATCTGGAGAAATAATCCAAGTATGCCAATAACGCATTATCAGTTAAATACAATCACATATGGGACTAGATCAGCTCCATATTTGGCGACGAAATGCCTACAAAAAATTGCACAGGAAAATATGTTACAATATCCTCTCGGTGCTCAGTTTCTACATGACAATTTTTACGTAGATGACGGAATTGGTGGGTCAGACAGCTTAACCACAACTATTGAGATTCAACAGCAGTTAATACACATTTTAAAGCAACATGGTCTCAACCTACAAAAGTGGTATTCCAATAATGCACAATTACTGCAAAATGTTGGCATGGAGGACCAGGAAGTCGATGTCGACTTCGACAATGATGTTAACCAAACCATTAAAACCCTGGGCTTAACATGGATGCCCAAGATCGATCGATTTTGCGTCAAGGTGCACCTGGGAAGTTGCAGTGTAATCACTAAACGGTCAGTCAGTGCAGATATAGCCCGACTCTTCGATCCTTTGGGAATACTGGCACCAATAGTAGTCACTGCCAAAATCTTTATTCAAGATCTCTGGCAACTTAAATTAGAATGGGACGAAGCATTACCAGCCGACTTGAGTGCAAAATGGGCATCATTCCGGAGCGACTTAGAAAAGTTAAACAACATGCAAGTTTCAAGGCACGTGTTCGAAGGATACATTCCAACGAAAGTTCAAATTCATGTATTTGCAGATGCATCCGAAAAGGCATATGGGGCTGCGATATACATAAGATCAGAGCTGAACAACGGACAAGTAATCGTAAGGCTGTTGTGTGCCAAATCACGAGTAGCACCTTTAAAGCGGCAAACTCTTCCACGGCTGGAGCTCTGTGCATCAGTGTTGGGAGCTCAACTAAGCACAAGGATAAAGACGGACTTAAAGCTAGATGTTCCTACGTACTATTGGACTGATTCACAAATAGTCCTGGCATGGATTAACTCACCTTCATCATCGTACCAAACATTCGTAGCGAACCGAATAGCTACAATTCAGGAGCACACTATTTCTGAACAGTGGCGGCACATAGGCTCCAAAGACAACCCGGCCGACATTATATCAAGGGGATTACCGCCGGGGAAGCTTGAAAATTGCAGCCTATGGTTTTATGGGCCAAAAGTATTGCTTGGCGAAGAAGACACCTGGTCATCAAAATATTCCAAGGCAATATCAACAATAGACGAAACTACTAACATGGAACGCAAGAAGCTGACATCAGTACCTGTAACAAGTACCATTGTTCGGGAAAGCATGCTTCATAACATCCGACATAATGGCTCTTTCAACATATTACAAAGAGTTGTAGGATACATGTTAAGATTCATCAATCGGACCCGAAAACGATCACAGCAATCGGGCATTTCATTAACAGTACTTGAACTAAAAGCTTCGCTTATGGTCATAGTTCGAACAACGCAGCAGTTAGACTTCCAGGACGAGCTGAAGCAGCTCAAAGAATTCAACGTGGTTGGCAAGAACAGCCCATATCGCAGCCTTTCTCCGTTTCTGGACAACGATGGCATCTTACGCGTGGGAGGTCGCCTACAAGAATCAGTACTAACGTTCGATGCCAAACATCCAATGCTACTTCCTTATAAAAATCCAATAACCAAGTTGCTTATTCAAATGATCCACAAAGAAAACCGGCATTGTGGACCCCAAGCACTATTATCTTTTACAAGGCAACGATTTTGGCCAATAAAGGGAAGACTATTGACTCGGTCAATTGTGGCAAACTGCGTTAGATGTAACCGAGCTAAACCAAGGCTGCTGGGCCAAATCATGGGTAATCTTCCATCAACAAGGGTAACTCCAGCACGACCATTCATCAACTCTGGCGTAGACTTCTGTGGACCATTCTCGGTTCACTTCAAGATTAGAGGAAAACGACCACAAAAGGCATATATAGCCGTGTTTTGCTGTTTTGCAACAAAGGCAGTACATCTTGAACTAGTAAGTGATTTAACGACTGCGGCTTTCATAGGCGCATTAAAGCGGTTCATAAGTCGAAGAGGACATTGCCTAAATTTATATTGTGACAACGCAACAAATTTCGTAGGGGCAAGAAACCAGCTGGCTGAACTCAACGATGCGGTGCATGCCGACTCTGCACGTGAATCCATCATAAATCAATGTGCCACAAAGGGAATCACATTTCATTTCATTCCACCTAGAAGTCCACATTTTGGGGGACTATGGGAAGCAGCCGTAAAATCGGCAAAGCATCTCCTAGTCAGAAGCACCTCGACAGCATCGCTGACTTATGAAGAATTGGACACGGTTGTCATAGAGGTGGAAGGCATCCTTAATTCCAGGCCCATCTGCCCAATGTCCGAGGACCCCAACGATCTTGCAGCTCTAACTCCAGGCCATTTTCTCATAGGAGAACCCATTAATGCGCAATTAGACACAAATTCTGAAACACAAAAAATGAGCCTACTAACCAGATGGAAATTAGTCTCCCACCTCAAGCAGGCCTTTTGGAAGCGATGGTCAAGCGAATATTTGACTGAGCTTCAGTCAAGGCACAAATGGAAGATCGAGCAGCAAAATGTCAAAATAGGTGACATGGTGATAGTAAAAGAAGACAGCTCACCAGTACTTCACTGGCCGCTAGGGCGAGTCGTCAATGTATACAAAGGAAAAGACGATGTGGTGCGGGTGGCAGATGTGAAAACCGCAACTGGTACTTGTAGGAGGCCAATTCATCGGCTAGCTCCCCTACCTATCGAGACAAATAGTGAGTCAGAAGAAAAAACAACCAGCATACCGGTCGAAAAAATTACACCAAAGAAAGAAATCCATTCCTTGCACAAAGGATTTGCTACGCTACTAATATCACTACTGATCCTCCCCATAGCTTTGGGAGCTCAAATTGAAAACAGCAGATTTGGGTCAAAGCTTGGCATTCACTTTGAGGGAATTGGATCAACCGCTATATCCTCATCGGAGTGGAACCTTATAATTTACTACGACCTGAAGGGATTCACAGCAGAACTGGCAGCACTGTCAAATGGTACAATGGCGTTGCGACATTTGTGTCAAGAGATGAAGCAAAAAGGCATATGCAACGCTTTGGTAAAGCACTTTGAACAGAATGTAGACGCTCTACAACTGGATGCCTCAATAGTGAAATCCAACAGGCAGAAAAGAGGTGCAGTGGACATAATTGGAAATGTGGCGTACTCATTGTTCGGCATCTTAGACTCACAATATGCCGAACAAATGTCGAGCACAGTCACAAAAGTACAAGAAAATGAATCTCATCTACTTAACCTGATCAAAAACCAAACGTCTATTGTGGACTCTACAATCAACATTTTGAAGCAAGACCAAAATGCAGTTGCCAAAAAATTCAGCGTAATAGATCAGCAGATTAGCCTCATACTCAATGGAATGCGCAGTGACACGGATGAGAGACTCGAAGACAAATTGTTTCAAATGTTTTCGTCGCTGGCAATGCAGCTAACGCTTATCGCAGGGAATTTGCACAGAATCCAGTCTTCTATTTTGGACGTTCTGATGGATTCTCATCATGGGAAAATAAGTCCTCTGCGCCTTACGCCCAACCAATTAAAACGTGAAGTGAGTAACATTAAAACTCACTTATCAGCATCATTGGAACTGCCGGTACAACAAGACGAGTTGTTAAAACTATACCAGCTCATGAAGGTCAAAGGAGGAGTCACGCAAAAGCATTTGGTGTTTAGTATCACTTTGCCGCTTGTGGAACGTGATAGATACGACCTATTCAACATCGTACCGATTCCCAACGTGACCAATGGTACAATGATTGAGATCGTGCCATGTGCCTCAGTTTTTGCAATCAATACGGCTCTTGACAAATACTTTTCAATGACGGTGTCCGAATTTCAATCATGTGTGGACATCAAGCCGGGCAGTTACATATGTCCAAAAGTTCAAATCCTTTATAGCCGTGGATCGGCCAAATGCGCATGTGAAGAAAATCTTTTCCGTGATGATACGCAATCAAAATGTCTACTACGAAAAATAGCAAACGACTTTGCGTGGATACCACTACGGCATGACAACCAGTTTATATATGCCACATCAGTTTCATCTCGTGCCACTGTGGTATGTGGAAGAGATATCACCGAGATCAATTTAAAGGGATCAGGACTGCTATCACTTCAACCAGACTGCATCCTTAAACATCGCTTTGTATCAGTTCACTCACATCAGCTAATATCCAGTAGTCTGGCTTCTTCCTACACAAGGCTTGGTGAAATCTCTAAGGTCGCTTCTGCAGAGCAACTAGAGCCCCTACTTCGGAAGCTGGACGACGTAAAATATATACCACAAACACAAAACCTGACGTCATTACAAGCCGAATTGGTCAATCATAATCTATTAGAGCTACCAAACAAACTTGATGCTCAAAATACTCATCATATCACAGTTGGTTACACAGCGCTGCTTTTAGTTGTGTGCCTTCTGGTGTTTATACTCGTCAAATGGAGATGTAAAAGGAAGCACCAGCAAGCTTTGCCCATTAATGCAGATCACTCCGAAAACGAAAAACCGACACCAGCCCCTCGTCATCGTCATGTAAATGAAGTTTTGGATTTTACCATTAACATTTAATCGAGCTGCGCTCATCGGGGGGAGGATGTTGACGCCAACGTCTTCATTCCCACAGTTTGTTGGAATGCATTGCAACGAATATGATACATCTCCAATTTCGTCTGCATTTTTGGATAAACTTGTGACATCAACGCACGCTTACGTTGCAATAAAAGCGTGCGACCGGAATACAAGTTTATGTATGTACATATGTATATAACTACATATGTATACACGTATATCATACAGCGTGAGAACGCTGTATGTTAATGATAATTCCTATTAGAATTTCTTTTGTATAAATAGAGCAACATTTTGTAAAATAAAGCAGTTGTAGTCAACAAGCAAAACAAACCACTATCGTAATTACTTAACACAATGTTTGGTCAGTAAACTAGTCACTATATCACCGCGCCCTTTGCAATCCTTTGAAACGTATAAGACTTTCTTCACAGTCACAACCAGTTCCGCCCTTAATTGTTTTATTTTTTTATTCTTTTTTTTTTATTTGCTAACATCCCCTACATTTTAAGAGCAAATACATTATGTTAACATAACGCTTGAGATAGTCTAGCACACACACAACTATGTAGATATGTGTATAAGCAATCACCTGATTTTTTTTTTTTTTACTTCCTTTAAACTTAATTCCTTACAAGCTTACTGTGCTCACTCTCACTCTCTTCCTCATACTAATACAAGCTTTTGTAGCATTACATTGCTTTTCTTACATTTCACTTGCGATAATGTCCTGTACGGCAATGTCGCTACGGAATTACTGTCGGATACAATTTCGTTACTACAAATTCAAGCGTTCCTTCCCACCTTTTCATAGTGTCACTCAACGACAATTTGCTACTTCCCTTTCCCCATGCGCTTACTTTACACATACACATACACACACACATACACAAATACATATTTACTTCTTCTTTGCCAATTTGCTATGAACCATTTTCGATTTGTTTACCTTTTATTGCTTCCGTTTCTTTCATTTTGGTTTAATTCTTTGGCTCCTTCAATTCTGCATTGCGCTAATGGCACACCGCATACACACACACACACGCACATACACCCGTACTGGGTGTACCCAAGTACACTACGTTTTCGCGTACTGAAGCGACATTGATTGGATTGCAATTGTATGGGAATTAAGCGTTGTCGTCGATAATGTTTGTATTTGCTCTGTGCATTACCGTTACTTACTACCTTCAATGAATGTTACAAAATGCAGACGACGTTTTGTACTCGCTTAAAGTGGAGTTGTTGTTGTCATCTTGAGTGTATGTGTGTGTATAGATATTTTTTTTTATTGGTGCGCTGAGTGGGTGGGGGTGGCTAAAGCGTTGTTGGTGATAAAAATTACAGGTATTTGCTCAAATTAAGAGATTAAAGTTTACGTTTCTGCAGATTACTTTTTTTTCTTTTACTACAGAAAGTAGCGAACTGGAATGAAATTGTGCAATGGGATTTGAAAAGAAAAAAGTTCACTTATTTCAATACAAATTTTATTAATTTATTAGGGAATTATTTTGCGTTGCAAGGGTAGCAGTTTAATTTACGTGCTGAGAGATGTTTTTTAAATAGCAAAATTCTTGAAAGAAAAATATTTCAATTTAATGTTAAATAAAGAACTGCTTATACTTCGAATAGTCTTTAGCAAAAGCAATCGCTGTCAAGCCAGGTTATGTTTGTGAGAACGCGTCGTGCACTATTTTCCAAAGCAAACACTTGGCGATACAGCTTCAATTATACGAGCAAGTTTTAATTTGTTTAGTAATAACAGCCAAAATTAAAAATTGCTAAAATTGAGTAAACACTTTCATAAGAATAATTTTTTTCTGAAATTGCGTTCCAATCGAAATTGCCCACACAGGATGCTGTCAAATTTTAAGAACGCCACAGAACAGTCTTGAGTTTGGTTTTATACCAGGTGGGCGTGCTACATGGCGTATGAGTAATTCAATACCGTGCTCCAACTATGTAAGCGCAAAATTTTAATCGAGAGCGTAGGACAGTAAGAGACAGAAAGGTATGTATACTTAATAATTTTCGGTATATACCCAAGTACGCAAAGTTTCGAAAAAGGTCATAAATTCTAAGTAAGAAACGCCCACAAGTTTCCATAAATAGAAAACAAAAAGAAAAAAGAAAACCATAATGAAAATTTAATATATGTATGACTTGTAGAAAATATTTTTATTTTCCTACTTCTATTTACACCATAATCAATTTATGCGCATTATATTGTCTGACATTTGAATACTATGAGAAGAAATTAGTTTTTATGAATACTCAAGAGATTGCTTTTACTAATTTTCCTAGCCCCAGCATGAGTTTAAGTTAGCCATTTTTATGAATGGCTTGTCAAAATGAAACAAAAGTGCAAGTAATGCTATAAGCAAATGATATACAAACACATGCATACCAACACACTTAAGTTTTTCACACATAAATATATATAAATACATAGTATCTATGTATATCTATGCACTAGAAATGCTTAATGCTTTTGAAGTATTACTTAGTTGAGCTTTGTCTCTAGTCAAGCAGCAAAATTTCATTTGTAAGCTTATAGAAGTTTGTAGATACATGTATGTATGTGTATGTGTGAGGAAAAGCAAAAATCATAAATCATTTTTCGATAGACAATGAAACAATAGGTTAAGTTGAATGTGAAAATGGACTTGGCATATGCTTGGGAATATCTACGTGTAAGAAAAAAAAAGTTACTAAACGTAGAACAATAAGCATAACGTTATATGTGAGTTGGTAGCTACAGCATTGAGAGAGAACAAACAAAAGATCTTTTGTCTCTACGGTGTCCTTGAAGGCATTGAACATATTTGAATAGCAGTATGCATACAATTATATGTATGTATGTATATAAGAGATGCACAGTTTTAGGGATTTTAACAATTGCAGCATTTTCGGGATCTGATGTAACGATCTCGGGATTAATATTTTAAATTAATTTTTTTTTAGCAATTTTGAAAACGCATAATTTTACATCACCCTGTATAAAAAGTTATGCAATAACAAATATATTTTAAGAAATATATATTTACAAAAAAAAACTGAGTGTCAAGTGAAATGTGTTATTAAATTTTTTTAAAAAACTCAGCGTAGAGTCCTGCTTCTTATTTCCAATCCCGAAAATACATAAATTTTAAAAACGAAATATCAGTATTTTAGGTACCAGAAAAAGTTATAGAAGTATATACACGAACCTTTTGACGTCAATTGCGTTCATACGACACGAGCAGAACCTAATATCTAAGCTTACTTAAACCATTGAAACTGAGCAGTGTTCCCAGATTATTCAAAAAGAATTTCTTTGGTTCAGCGTATAATTCTATAAACTCAAACAATTTTTTTTTTTCATTTAAATACCATTAATTTGATACCCACTTTTGCAAGCGTTATTTTATTTTTTTGAATACCAGATAGTTGGTAACTCTTTAAAAAGCATTTAGGTGGCCACCCTTATATCAGATAAATCACATTATAGTAGATAACAGCTTACAAATTTTATAAGAATGTGTCAAGTTTTTTTAGATATTTTTTAGATAACAGTGAATATGAAGGGTGATAAACATATTTTGATTAGGTTGACGAAAATATCAAAAAAATTCAAAAAACGTTTCAAATAGATGGCGCTCTGTTTAAAACTTGAAATGGGTAACGCTTAAATAGCAGAGCTTTAAATAAAGCATTTTAGCTATATTCAGAAGTTCACCTTAATTGGTGAAGTCGTTTTCGAGATATTAGCGGATGTGACTAAAAATATTTAAATATTTAAAAGTATTTGGCAACACTATGCTGTAACCGTAGCTGGATGAATAAAGAAGGGACAGCAGCGCACATAAAGTTACATGTACAACTTTACTTTTAAGCAAAACTCAAACAGCAACAATGGAACTGAACCTAACCTTGAAGCAGTAGTTATTTTATTCATTCAGGTTGCCGCAAAAATAAAAGTTATGCTTGTTTTAAGTTTTCAAATTTAATAAATAAATTTTAAAAAAAATTATTTACACTGAATGGCGCTCGATTCTTTTCCTGTACATAAATACATATGTCGATATATGTAGGTATGCGCTTATTAATGTTTATACGCGCCTAATATTTTCATTTTAAATAAATAAATTTTCGCTATCATTTTAGCAAAAAATAAATGTGAAAAAAGTTAAAATTGAATACGAAAATGTAAGCAATGGTTAGTTTTTGCAAAATTGAATTTAAAGTAAACAACAATGATTTCATTGCATTAAATGCATAACTGCTAGTGTATTTGAAGCTACTATGTAGTTGTGAAAAAATTGTTATTAAACTATAAAATGGCAACTTTTTCTATTAGTTATGAAGGCCAATGTCTGACACAAAAAAATGTTGTGCTTTTTGCAACGATTTGTTGTTTTTTTTTTTTGCGTTATCTTCATACAAAAATACACAGTGCGTGCCACTCAAATATATAAAAATGTATCTATAACTACTTCTAGGTAGGGTTGCCACCTAAACACAATTCATTTAGTTTTTGGTTTATTCGCTAGGATAACGAAAACGTCCAGATCCATTACTATCAAATTTTTAATGGAGCTAATATTTCATGTAATATTTATTCGGGGTTGCCACCAATACGACATTTTCGAAGATACGCTAATGTGAGTGCAGAATGAGAGCGATTTTGCATCTATTTAAAAGAAAGGTATGTTAAGTACGGTTTTGCAGTAGAGCCACGTTTTATATTAAAATTTTTTAAATAGGTGGTAACCTTGTAAATTCTTCAACAAGTGTATTTCTGTGCAGGATTTTCATCTTCACGTTCTCCAGGCATATTTTATGTGATTTTTTACAACTTCTAAGATAGGTGGCATCTCCTTAAAAGTGATGTATTTTTAGTAGGATTGGCAACAGAAACATATTTCAAATGATTTTTAAAAAAATTTTACAGGTGGCAACTTTGAAAATTCCCTAAAAATTGTATTTTAAACGTTGTTAGCCTTTACGAAAAGAGGCTTTTTTGGTGCGACTGCTTACAACTTCTAAGACAGGTTGTATCTCCTTAAAAAATGTACTTTAAGTAGGGCTGGCAATTGAGGCATATTGCACATGATTTTTTAGACAAATGGCAACCTTCAGCAAATGTATTTCTATTCATGGCTGGCATCTTCACCAACAGAAGCATATTTCATGTGATTTAATATTTTTTTTTAATGTAACTTGAATGCTACCAGAAAACTGAAGCACAATTTAACAGAAATTTAAAGATTCGATTTTGAAACAGAAGTTCTTTTCGTTGTCACTAAAGATTGTTTCACCGAGTTGCCACCTATTTAACAAAGTCATAAGAAATATGCCAATATTTTTGTGAAGCGAAAGTTATTTTAGGTCGCATAACAACCACAAATATTTCTAGGTAAGCTTGTGTTTGTGTGCCTTTAAGCATATTTGTAGTGATTTGTTGTGATTTCACAAGCGTATTCTTAGAAGCGCAATCAATTATAAACCCAAAATTGTGCATTTAACAAATGTCAATATTTCTCAGAAAGCTGTTTGAAGCCCAACGCGTGGACATCTGAAGTTACGCATGAATTTCGCCGTTCCTTAATTGTTGATACCAGGAATAAGAAATTTGAAAAGTTTTATAAAAAACAATTTTTGTATGTAAAAATAATTTAACAAACGCTAATGACTCTAAGGGAATCTTCACAGTATGACTTACTCTAAAAGTTAACAAAACAATTTTGATTCACAAATATTTCGCAATTCAACCAACTAAACTAGACTGAAGGCATGTTTAGTAATAATTTATGTGCTTTAAGCCTTCGGTCTAAATAGAATGAGGCATATTAAGTGAAGATTTCATTATTCAAACGACAGACATTTGTTGTCAGCAATATTTATTACAATAATAGCGTGGATATTATATAACAAAAGATATTACGCTGAGTTGTTAACAACAACAAAAAAGTAATAAAATGAAAGAATCAATTGTATTCAAATTTCAATAGCAAACCGCAATGGTATTACAACAAGTCTATGCATTTTGTTACTCATAAAATTCAAGCATTTTGTTGTAATTGCTATGCAGCAAAGCAAAGAAAAGTCTTTATACGAGTATAAACTTATTTCTGATTTTGTATTAAAACGCATAAGCTGAAAACAAATTCTCGAGTTCAAGAACCTGCGTGCATTATTGTGGCCCAACCTAGCCACAATTCAGCCAAGCGCTCAGTTATTTGATACGCATTGTTGCTTTTCTATTATATGTATACTTGTTGTTGTCAACGTGACTCGCTGACGCGCTTATCTCTCATACACTGCGTGATCTATTTGAATTTCCCACCAAAAATTCCTTTGTGCTCCGGTTTTTTTGTGGAATTCTTGTTTTACATTTTTGTGTGTGTTGCCTTGAGGGCGTGTTTAGCAGACAGTTGCTAGATGTGCGGCTTATGATTAATTGTCACTTTATAGGTAGTCATTTTAACTTTAGTGTGACAGCATGATGTCTTAACAACAAAAACCATTATTATTTTCAAGATTATTAAAGTCATTACGCTTATTTAATATGCATATGAAATATTTTATTTTTTGATGAATAAATTGTGAAAACCCTTTCAGTGAAAGATAAGTGATTAATTATTAGGGAGCCATAAGTGTATGGGTTGTCTCGATGCTTGGGACTAGAGATTTCGAAGGCCAATTCGAACCCCTGCCCTGTAGTTAAAATAGCTAGAGCGAGAACAACGAAAGAAGCTGAGCATTTAGTACTGCCAATCGAACTCATGGAAAAAGGACTTTGTAATGTTACATCATTATTTATAGAGCCCAATTAGAAACACCAAATCCTCATACACATAATTTTTGTTTATCTTATGGTGAGCATCTTTAGTCGGGTTGCTGAAACCCAAGGATGTCAACTTCTAGCATAAAAGATCTGGTCAATGGTAGACTTACTGGGCACTGAAGCTGTGCTGATAAGTTCCAAGCAGCTTATCGATCATAAACTTGAGTCTTTAGCACATTACATTAGACGAAACTTTGTGTATTGGTTCAAAAGCTCATTAACGTCCTAGTCATCGCCGTCTTTGAAAAGTTTGCTCGTAGCCTGAGATGCTTTATTTTTTGTTCAGCTACACTAGACTCTCTACGCTAGTACATTAAATGGGGTACCAGTTTCAGCATCTTGCCAGCAATATAGCAGTAACAAAATAAAATAATAATCGCTCCCTAAAACCGCTTTAGTTCCATTTAAATTCAAGTACCACTTATCCGCCTCTTCTTCTTCTACTTCTACTTCTACTTCTACTTCTACTTCTACTTCTTGACTCATCTAATATTATCATCAAATTATTTTAATAACGATTCATTTGAATTATTCATACGAATTTAGAAATGAAGGAAACTAAATGCTCTTCACCACATTATCCTTTCTATTTTCACAACTACTGCTAGCTACTTCAACTACAGCCTTTGCCACTAACCACTAACATCAAGTGACAAGAGATTTGCCCTTATGAGCATTTGTGGTCATTACCAGCACGTTTTTGTGGTGGCGTTAAAAAAAACACAAAAATTATTAAAACTTTTATGCAACCATTTATGTACATAATGCGTTTCTTAACTGACCTTAGCACTTGTATGTTACCATCCATGTGACCGACCCACAACAACAACCCACACACTGAGTTAAATGTGCTTAGCACAATTGAGAGTGAAGCGAGGTAATAAGCTGGAGTTAGAGCAGATTATCTCTGTGTGTGAGAGTGCAGAACTGTGTTCCCAGTGTGAAAAATATCTAGTTCGGTAGTGGTAAGCTTGTGGTGGATAAGGGAACAAAACTTTTGGCTTCGTATGAATTTTATTTTCAATTATGCTTTTTCCTTATGAACTCCCTTATTTTGGCTTTTTAAAGAGTTGCATTAAAGCTTATTGATTCAGTTCAAAATAATTCTCAAATATTGATACAAAGCGTTAGATTGATCTCCTACGTCGGAGATGAGTGATAACTACCACTTAAGGAGTCAAATTACCTTCAATTCTCAATTTAAATTAAACGCTAACGGAATTATTTGGATTTCAACTCATCAAAAAAAAAAAAAATTTAATTAATGTTCTCTTTGTAATTGAAAAAAGAGAGCACCCTGCCCCATTACTTTGAAAAGGAATTAAAAATGTAATTAAATCACTTCATGGCTCGAAAGTAAGGATATCTACTTTCAGAAGTAAATGCGCTGAACCTTGGAGTATTGACGAGAATAAGTGATTCTTCAAAATTTGTTTGTATAATTTTTTGTAATGTAACTGCAATTGCATTACAATTTCAATTACAATTACAATAACTTTCAAAAGTACGAGGAAATTACTTTTGGAATGTTTTTTGAGGAACTCAAATTTAGTCATTTTCTTTTGAGTGAGACAAAGGATGCAATTACTTTTTTTAATTACTGCGTAATGTAATTGTAATGCAATTAAATTTATACAGTTCTGCCAAACACTTGCTTAGGTAAAAATAAAAACAACAAAAAGGTAACCAGCGACGCCTTGAACTTAGTGAAAGTCTATAAACTTTTTCTTACCAGTTACTGTGTTTCCTGCCGTGTTTGTTACATGTTTGCATGTATGTGTGTGTACAAAAATGAAAAAGGTAGATATCAAAATTCAATCGTTGAATGTACACTTAAATATGTACTTAGGGACTTGGACGGCTGAACATACACGTCTCCTATAAGCTTTGTATTCATATGCAACTTACGTAGGCAGATACTACATGTGGTGACCATTAAATGGCAGATCAAAAGAGGCTTTTACTTTTTATATTATTAATATTTAATATTTATTTCGTAAAGAGCAATAGCTTAATAGCATAAATAGTGCAGGTGGCAAGTATTCAGAATTTTCATGTACAAAATACTGATGAGATTTAGTTGAGACGTTTATTGATGTGAATGCGTTTGGCATTTAAAATCCAATTGCCGGAAACTATTAATGTGAAAAATGCTGGAAGAAGGCTTATCTATTTCTGTATATCACTCAAACTATTGTTGCTACTAGTCCTAATGTTCCCATGAAACAAATATGGACGGAGTAAGGTATAATAGAGGGTATTTATTTTTTAGTTCGACTCTCTATTAACTCGACCTTCACAGCTGCTTTCTGGCAGCATTTTTGCCTCTTGACTTACTTAAGTAAAGCTATAATTGACCTGCTTTTCTTTATATTGGAAAAGCTTTAGAGGACTCACGGTAATTGACTCAAGACAACCTATCTCTAACGTCAATTCAAAATCGGCCCTTGACATCTCGATAAAGATATCCTGCATGACCTCTTCAAGCCATCTACAATGAAGCTAGGCAGAACTGATTCATAATGCTTTAATGAAGTCTTCCTTTTGAAGGCTTTCTTCTTATTTCCCATTGTTAAAAAATTTGAATGGAGTACCACATGAGCTAAGCACAGAAGTGAAGATAAAGCAGCGAGTAAAAGCTCAACGGCTCATCTAAATAACATGAATTGAGAGAGAATCTACTACGTAGTAACAATTCGTAGGACAATTCTGTTTCGAATAAAAATTTTAACAAACATATTTTGATGCTAACCGACTAATAAACCTGGGTGTGGTAATTTTTTATGATTAAAAAAAAATCAAGAAAAATCAGAAATTATTAAATATAATTATTTCTTGTTGTTTTTGATTAGTTGTTTACCTTTTTTTTTTTTTGATGTTTTTTTTTTTTGTTTTCCCCAATTGTCATCAATTAGTAAATAATTAATCGATTCTAATGGGAATTTAATAGGTATGGGTGCAAGTTTCAAGGGTTAAACTCAGTCGCTAGTCATGACAGTTCTCATTATGAATTTAAGCAGGTTTTTCTATTTAAAACTAAATATCATAGCAATAAAGCATAAAGATTAACAAAATAATACAAAAAGTACCAAGAATTCTTCACAAAACTCAAAGTATTCATACAAAAGTGTTTAAACAACTACAACATATCTTTGCATAGCCAACTTAAATTCAACCGCGTGAATAATAAAAATGTTGCCATATAAATTCGCACACAATTTCATCATATAACTGCAATACAAACAAATTTCAAACACTTTAAATGTTTGCACTATTACAACAACAAATGCAGCACCGCCACTTGCTTTCGTTCTAGCGTAGTTGCAGGGTAGAAAACTTTAACGCAAGCTGAGATGAACAAACGTCGTCTGTGCGTGAGAAGCTACAAAAAAAAAAACAAAAATTGTCTGAATTTCTTTAGCTTCACTGAAATAAACTTGAGCATTTTTTCCACTTTTTCTTCATACCAGCAGCATTAGTTTTGCTTAATTCCTCAATTTATATTCAGCTACCATAATCGTTAGCCCACTACAGAGTGAAATTGGACTAAGTTTAAGGACTTGAGTGCAGCAAATAGCAGAAACGGAGTTAGCGGGTCAAGAAGGAAAAGCACTTGATTCACACTCGAATGTAAATGATATACGTAGTATATATGAATGTATATGTATGGCAACAAGAAATTGTATTTATATAAATATGTATGTATATAGATGTATATTGGTGTGTGTATTAGGGTGTTGTTTATGAAATTTTTATGGAGCTATTAACAAAGACACAACCTGAAAATAATTGCGTGGTAAAAGAAAAGTTTAAAAAAAAAATTTTAAATCGCAAAAGGACAGATCATATAATAAAGTAATAAAAGCTTTTAGTCAGTGCATCGATACTATTTTCAAACACTGTCTACAGCTTAAAGTTAAGAAACACTAAGCTAAAAAATAAAATAATAAAAAAAATAATAATTGTAGCCAGCGAGTAAGACTTTGAGATGTTTTTGTTTGGAAAGACAAAAGCTCTAATAACAAAACAAATAATAAAAAAATGTTCAAGCCTGAAATTTTAAGAGATTTTAGGAGGAAAGACAAAACAAAAATATCTAAAAAAAATTTAAAATATAAAACAAAAAAAATTTAATAAAATTTGGTTCAGCCGGAGAGTAAGATTTTTATAGGTTTCTGCTACAATAAAAAAAATTATAAATTAAATTTAAAAAAATTTGTTTAGCCTGGGGTAAGATTTCTATACATCTCTGTTTGGAAAGAGAAAGCTCCAACAAAAAAAAATTGGATTAACTTTTCAGGGATTTTTGCTTGAAAAGACAAAGCTGAAATATAAGGATCACCTTAATGCATGCCCTCAGTATATTCTTATACAAAACCTGCAGGAAAACTAAAAGAGTAACTTACTACGAACTTAAACGAACTGCTAACACCTAACTACATTCATTTGACTCGTAATCACAATTTCATAGTTTTGAGGAACAATATTGCTACGCCCAATCAAAAAAAGGCATCGTCTAAAAATTGATTATCCTAAGAAGAGAGAACCAGCGGTAACACCGAGAAATGCCTCTTCTGGCATTTTTAACCGACTACATTGTGCCAATTTTATTCAAAGTGGGATCTATAAAAAAATTTTAGAAGATATGTGAGAACTTCGTCCTAGTCAGTTAAACGATATTCTTAATAATTTCGGAAAGGTCAAGGCCTGAGCTTTTGCGATGATACGTTTAAGAGGTCAACTTGTTCAAAATATCAGTTAGCTCGCTAGAAAAACATTGTTAGTCTTACTAGTTGGTCTTGGTATGGAAAGTAGTTTTGAGTTTCTTGAAATCTCGTTGAATCGACTTCAGCAAACACATAAGCAAAGTAGTAAATATGTAGAATTCTAAGCACATTTACAATATACAGTTCCACTTTCTTCCACATTTATATGCTTTTCATGTACTCAGCACTCCGCTTCATAGAACCACGCACACATAATCGCTTTAATAAATAAATTTATGCATAGAAATGTGCGAGAACTTAAAGCCAACACTGAACTTTCTCATAATCCTTTGAGCGCTGTCTGTGACGCTAGAGAAATAAAGCAATTTTAACTTAAAGTTCCACATCGATGCATACAATTCAGGGATGCATTTTATTGGATTATTATTATCCCGAATTTTTCGGGATTTAATTTTGCAAAGCCGAATTTATTGCTTAAATCAGTTTAAGTTAAAAATAGCAAAAAAATTGTTTGATAAACCAACTTTGCATAGAAAAAAAGCCAACGAATGATATTTTAACACTCTTTTGTTGAAAACGAAAGTAACTTCATTTCTTTTCTTTTTTTGTAGAAAAATTAATTTGACAAGAGGGAAATGGAAAATCGTATCAGATTATTAATAAAGCAAAACGAAAGAAATAAAAAATCTTTTAATAATTTTCACAAATACATAATTCCCACATGACTAGTTTTTAGTAACATTTTCTACAATCCCGAAAATGTTTAAAAAGGTATCGGGATCGACATCCCTTATACTTTAATATTGTCTTCTCCACTACATTTCGCGCTTTCTTATCCCCACATACCAGACTAATAAGAAATGGTGTTCCTGAAATTTTTCAAGAAGCTATTTAGAATTTCTCAACGATTTTTTGGTGCTTTTGCTTTGTGTGTGTTTGTTGTACGTTTGTCACATTAGTTTAGTTAAATATGTTATTTAGCTTGTATATTTAACACTAGTAATCGCTTCAAAGATAACGCAGCGCAAGAGCGCGAATAACAATAAATCCCTCAGAGAGCTTTTCAAAATACCGTTTAAATTTTTCGATTACATGATTCCGAGTAATAAATTAGGCTTTGTGTGATTAGGGACTTCAACATACATATTCAATTTGTACCAAAATCAAGAAAATTTTTAAGTGACTTGCACTTTGTAAGACTAACAATTGCAGATATGCTTCAAAAATTCTAGCCTCAAATTCAAAATTCGCCCCAAATTTTTTTTTTTTTTAATTTCCAAGAATTTTTGAAAATTTTTTGTACACGTCTACAAAAGATTTCTAAGAATACCTTTCTCTATTTCTATATAAAATTATTATTGAAGACATTTTTTGTTATTTATTTGAAGGCTCATTTTCTTTGGGAACCACTGTAGTTGACAAGCTAACACACATATTACTTGAAAATTTTATGATTTTAATAATTTTATTCATGAAAAATTCAGGTTTTTTCAAAATACTTAGCAATATATGAATATTGTTTTTAATTGTATGTCCTTCAATTTCAATATCCTAAGTAACTCAATTATTCACATAATATATTTATAAACCATTTCTGCCAATTAATAGAGTAAAAAATATCAATTTACATATATTTAACTTAACATCGCTTTTTCAAACAACAAATATTTCAGTATTCTTAATCCTGTAAATCAAATCAAATCAAAGCTTTTTGCTGCAGACGACATATTTGCATTGAGTTAGCTCTTTTTTAACTTCCACTGCAAGTTACTTTATCATTGTCTACCTTCCTTCAATAAACTTACAGACAACAGTTATTACTGCAGCGTTTTCTTTTCATCCATACTTTACATGCTCGTAAATCGTTTTTTGTCGGTATGTTAACAATACCTTTTACATACATCAGAATACATTCAAAGGTATACCCGTATCCATATATGTATGTATGTACATTGTTGCATTCATAATCCTCGATAGGCACAACTACATTTACACTGCGTAAATCATCTTTATTAGTGGCACATCCTGTGCTCAAAGCTTTTCGCATTTCCCTTTGTCCACTGTGTCTTTGCTTTTTATGATTTTCCGTTCTGTCGTATTCGCTTATTATTCTGCATTTACCATGAGGTAGTTTTTGACGTAGAAAAAGTACAAGGTGAAATACCAGAGGCTATGAAGACGTTCCTGTATGGGAGTTTTGGAAATTTTCAAAAAAAAAAATTTTAAAACAAAGGGAAAAGAAGGTTTAATAATGGATAAAAGAAAGCTTTATCTCGGAAGTCCCAAAAATAAAGTTGATACAAATCGTCGACACAACGAAATCAGTTGAACTACACAAATTGAGACTTATCAAAAAATGACCGATAGATATAGCAAAACTAACAAGAAATATTTGCATACAAAACCTGAAAAAAAATTTAATATCGATGAATAAAAGCTGCAAAAATTTATTAGTTTGAAAATATGGAAAATATAAGTCATATAAATCTGTAAAAAAATCGATCAAAACCTGCAACTATTAATGCATAAAAATTAAAAATTTAAATCTAATAAAAACTACAAAAAACGTCAGAATTACCTTAATTTGAAAATTGTTGATGGCATATAAGAGATTCGGTAGTAATCGGTAGAAATCGAAATTGAATGATAATCCAAAAAAAAATGTAATAAACTAATCAGCGATAACAATCGATTGAAATAAAAAAAATTAGTAATCGAGGAAAATGGAAAAACTCTCTAATCGATAAAAAATTTAAATTAATTAATAATCGATAAAAATCTAAATAAATTAATAATCAATAAAAATTAATAATCGATAAAAATTAATAATCGAATGAAAATCGAAATAAATTAATAATCGATAGTAATCGGAAAAAATAAATAATTGATAGAAATCAAAATAAAAAAATTAAAAGACAAAAATCGAAAAAATTAATAATCGATAAAAATCGAAAAAATTAATATTCGATAAAAATTAAAAATTATGAAAAACGTATACGAAAAAGTTAAATTATGAAATTATTATAATAAAAAAGTTTTTAACAAAAAGTTTTCCCCGACTCTTGAACAATAAAAATTCGTATAACTACATATATACCGACATCTAAGTGAAAGATCAACATATTTCAAAAAATTTCACAAGAGAGCGCTGTTCCAAAATATAATTTAAAAAATCCACAGCTAAGATTTTTTTCTTACTCTCTATATAAACAATTTTTTATTAAAAATCGAGTGAGCTTAATTTTCCAGTAGGTGTGTGATGCATAATTTAAATCCGATTTAAATCGGTATGAGTTTCTACGGCCGCGTCTACGTTGTCGTCCTCAGAGCACACAATTCAACATTTATGCAATAAGCTCCAACATATTACTTCAATAAAATATGCATTTCTATAGTTTTTCTTGAAAGTTGTTGTTGTTGTTATACATTATAACGTCTTAAGGAACAATGACTTTATTGAAAGAAATTGCAGAAAATTATTATTTAATGAGCATTGCTTTTACTAGCATTATGAAGGTTTGCGGCTATTTAATGGCTTATAATGTTGTTGTTGTTGTTGCTTTACCCTCACAAAACATAATTTCCTTTACTCATTTGTCTAATAACATTTGGCATGGTATGCCAGGCTTTAAGGACACATCGATAACATTGTTGATACGCTGCTGACTGTCAAACGCCTAAAAGCAGGCTATGCAAAAAAAAATTACTATTTATTAACTGTAAAATGTGTATATCAGCGAGTAAACTAGCATGCGATAATTTGATGTAACGGAACGCTTTGAGCAACACAAAGTGAATACGAGTGGGTAGAGGAAAGATGGGACAGCACAAAGGAAGTGAAAAAACCATCAAAAGATAGAAAGTCCATTAGTTAGAAAAGCGATGGTGTAGCGGGGGGAGAAAGTGACGAGTCGGCGAGTAGCTGCAAATTACCAATATGCGCTAATAATTCATTTTTTATGAGGCTCTTTACGTTTCCTGTTTATACATTTACTGGGACGGACTCCGTTCTTTCCACACTTCCTATTTAGCATAGCAAATGTTTGCGTAGAATGGGACACTTTCGATGCTAATGAGCGCTTGGTTATTCAAAAAAAAAAAAAAAAAAACAGAATAAACGCCAAAAAATATGAAACACGAATAATAATGAAAGCTGAAATGAATAGAGAAATAGCGTGGCAACATGAAAAAAACTGTTTGTGATTTATAAACAACTGCAGCATATGAAAATTGAAAGCTTTAAATATTTATAAAACCACCAAGCGGCAAAGCGGTGTGTCAACAAATGGAGAGCGAAGGACATAAAAGACTATTAGCATATGACAGTTAGATATACATACATATGTAAAGTGACACGAAAAGGCTTTTGGTTATACATAAATACATATTTACATGTGTAATGAATACATAAATTATAAGTGTGAGTATGTTTAAAAAATGTCAGTCAAAAAAAAAAAGAGGAGACAATTTATTAACTTTGGTGGGTGCTGGTTTTTGTGCTATCAGCACATTTAGGAAACTAATGAGGGTTGTAGAAGTGTTGTTTGATAAGTCCTTGTTAAGTATCTTAAACGCTTGCTTCAAAAGTAAGCTGCTAGCTTAATTAGCATGGATATTATACAGAAGAAGTTCACCCAATAAAATGATATTTGGGTACGAAGAGGTCATCATGAAAACAAATTCCTGTATCGGCTCTTCAAAAGGCTGGCGGGGTGAGTCGATTTTAAAATTTTCGTTTGTCCATCCATCTGTCTCTTCTTATGAAAAATTTGCAAATCGACTGAAGTTCGTCTACTACTTTTTAATATAACTAACATTAGGAAGCAAAGCTTTCGCTGAGTCTCAGAGCGAGCTCAATTCTATTCGCTATATCTCCGAAACCAGTTGAGATATAGAACTCAATCTTATTGCTTATTGCAGCAATCATGACCACATTTCGTTTAATACTCTTATTGTCCTAACACATTTTGGATCACCTTGGTCCACATATTGGTCGCTATCTCAGAAGCCTGTTGAGATAACACAAAATGAGCTATCTTAAACTATGGTATATAGATCTCCTAATACATGGTTGCAGCGGCATTCAGTTATATATAAAAGTTTTTGAGCGATGCGCAAACAAACATACAGACAGACATACAAAAATTCTAAGAACTATAACTCAGAGCTGCCGAGAGTCAAACGCCCAATACTCCGGCATACTTTTGCAGAAACGTTGTTGCTGTTTTCGTTACAAAAACCAATCGAAAGTGCATGCATTGTTGAGGTTATTTGTTATCACAAGAAACCCGGTACGTTTTGGGTCTTCTAATTGTCGTCAAAAAAGCTTTTTTCATTCTAACGTTTGTAAATATGTCTACATATGTATGTATATTCTAAACGTTCTAGCTTGCTGTATGGTGAGTTACTACTGTTCCAACACGTTAAACCTGAAGGCATGCGGAAGGCTGGTGTTATAGCCCCCTTTTAATATTTAATTTCCACCTCTCAAAACTCCATTATCCACCATAAAGATGACATTTTGCATAAAATGTATACATACATATGTACATACCTATGTATATGTACGAGTATATGACTACAACATTAGCATACATACATACATACAAGTATATGATTATTTAGAGTTACAACCAGTCATAAATATTTATGAACAAACGACTAAATAACTGCATATTCGCTTGGTGCGCTAACATTAATATGTCAATTTTATGCCAACCTGAACAGCAACAAAAAGCAGCACACGAGTATTTGAGCGAGTTGAAGGAAAATCAAAATATGTATACACACATACACATATACATGCACCTATAGTTACTTTATGTTTTCGTGCTAATGGAATGAAAAAAAAAAATGAAAAATTTGGCTTAAGTTATGGACTGCCGGTCAAAGTTGCATTCTCAAGCGAACACATTTACATTGTATATTGTTGCTGTGTATGGTTTGAGTTGTTTTGCGGTGAACCTTAAGTGCGGCCTGATTTAATGACTTCAATAGAATGAATTATAGATTTGTTGGCTGACGGTAATGCATGCGCTGATATTGTTGCATGTCAGGCATATGTACATATGTATGTGTTTGTTTATATACAAATATGGATGACTTACATATGTATGTAGATACATGTAGACCTTTCGGATACTGGAGGGTAATAGAAAAAACTAAATGCCTTTGAAACTTTAGTTTATACGTACGATTTATAGCTTGCTCAACTTTGTATTAGTCAGTCTTATGTTATATTATGTTATGCTATGTTATGTTATGTTATGTTATGTTATGTTATGTTATTTTATGTTATGTTATGTTATGTTATGTTATGTTATGTTTTGTTATGTTATGTTATGTTATGTTATGTTATGTTATGTTATGTTATGCTATGTTATGTATAGTCATAAGTATGTGAGTATGCGCTATATGACACAGCTAGGTCTGTCACACCTTTTGGAGTTGCTACCTTGTGGCATGCTAAAGTAGAGTTTATTGAATTGATAACGTTTTTGTCTGGAATGAGTTTTGACATAAATGCCTTAAATGTCTATATTTTGCATGCTCATCCGACTGGTTTTATTCCCCTACATACATAAACATACCTACATATATGTATGTACATACATATGTATGTAACTCTGCATTTTTCCGAACATGAAAATATATACATACATACATATAGTGATATGTATAATGAAACGTTCACTACAGATGCTTTATTACCCTTGAGTGGCATAAAATAAGAACTTTTACTTGCTAGAGACCATGAAGGCCAACTTGGCTTTCACACATATGTATGTACATATGTGTGCATTCATTTCCTCATTTATGCATTTCAAGTGATTCCACAACCTCAAGACGTGTTTTTCACACAAAATTTATATGCTGTTATGTTCTGTTTGAGAATATATGTATGTACATATATACAGATGTAGTTACTTCACACATTTGTGGTAATACAGCTCAGCTCGAATTAGAAAGAAATTAAAAATAAAATAAAATAAACTAAAATAAAATAAAATAAAATAAAATAAAATAAAATAAAATAAAATAAAATAAAATGAAATAAAATGAAATAAAATAAAATAAAATAAAGTAAAATAAAACAAACCAGCTGTCTAATGTCAAATAGTTAAAAATAGTTAAAAAAAATTTAGTGCAAAATGGTAGGCGAAAACTTTTAATTTTACTTGGAGTTTTGAAACTCTTGATATTTGAGCAATCCTTTGAATTATTAAATACTCGTAAAAAGTTAATCATTTTCGGACTAGCTTCTAGTGTATACTAGTGCATATGTTTCCTGACTAACTTGGTGCTCTACAGCATCATATTTACATCTATGGATATAGAAATGTAACTATTTTTCTCATATATCCTATACTACAAAATATATACTTCGTATGAGCTTTACTTTTATTTTGAAGAGCTCTAAGTTGTTCTATTCATTCGATATTTCTTTTGAATATTTTCAATGTTAGCAACACCGTGATGTAGTGTATTCCTCTTGCCTTTGTTTTTCTTATAAGTATGTTTATACAAAGGAAATATATTTTTTTAAATCTTCTTTAGCAAGCGTGTGCTAGAACACACACATACCCACCCCTTTAATGATGTACATATGTACATATGTACCTAAGTTATTGATTATTTTGGCTAAGCAAATATTTTCGTGAATTAAGGAACTAAATACCCTGTAGGAAAGAAGGACACCCAAAAGTGCTTTACGATAAATTGAAAGAAATTAAATAGAATAGATATAATATAAAGTTTGAGGTTCTTTAAGGTTTCAAAGCTCAGCCAAATGTAAGTTGGTAAGCCATTAAATAAACAAATTGTAAATAGAAAACTATTTTAGTGCTTTGCGTACCTCCCAATAACATACAATTTTATATTCATAACATAAACCTTCAAACAATCGATGGTTTCGAAATGGGGCACTTCGACTTCGATCTTTCAATAAAAAAATTAAAAAACTATGATTACACACATTTGGTATTTGTTGTAAATAAACATCTGGCAGTGAAAATCGTGATTCCTATTCACGCAAGGTATAAAGCCTTCGTTGCTGTTATTTATGAAATATTTAATATTTTATAAGCAGCAGCCGTAATACTAATCTAATTTTCATAGACTAACAACCTTCAGACACGCAAACCGTAAATAATCAAGCATTCATACAAATTTATAACCCAAAAACAACAACTTCACTTTCACATGTATGTATGTATGTATGTTTGCTTAAATTGCAAAATAAATACTAAAACAGAAAGCTACCGTTTGAGTGAGACGAAGGTCAATTGGCAAAACATTCGTGATAGCAGCGAAAAAGGTAGATATTTCGTGTAGTTGAGACTTGCTTATACTACGAGTATATTAGCTGGATTGTAAATCTGATTTTCGATTAGGATCACAACAAGTCAACTTTGTGTTAGCCTTTGAGCTACTCGTTACATCACAATGAGAGTATCCGAAATTTATTTCAGCTCTAAACTTTAGATTGGGAAATATGATTTAAGAGTTTTACATTAAAATTTACTTGGGACAATAATTTGATATCACGCCACTCTGCTCTCCTAGATTAAGCTGATTCTAATGCAAAACACCAAACGAAGTCAAGTCATCACATGAGGCTGGGTACAGATCTTTTGGCTGTCAATAAATTTTCTGTAATACACGTCCTTCGGTTTGAGAGAGAGAACACACATCTTCAACAGAATTGACTTTTCTTTTGAATATTCCATTTTTGCAGTACAATTATACTAGTTATCTGTTCTCAGGAGTTCTAAAACTTTACTCGCCGACACCACTCACTTCGCATTTTTCTCGGTTATCGCAATACTAATTTTTCGAACCTTTATCCAGATAAGTGAGAATACATTCCGTAGCTTTATATTGGACTTTGGACTATCTTAGAACAATTCCAGAGTAATTCCAAAGCTGAAACATTTCAGAACATACATACGTTTAACTTTTGTTAATAGGATCTTCAAATGATACCAAGTGATACTTCAGGCAAACTCACTGGGAATTACATAGACGAAATATGTGCTCTAATATACGGGTTTTAGTTTCAGACATCCGAGCATCAAGAAAATAATTTTTTTTTTTTTTTCGAACTTAGCGAGGCAGCTTTTTTCTACGCATTTTACGGTGTATCTCTACATAATTCTCAATAGAGAACAACAATTAAGTAGGAGAACTGGAAATGTATAATATTTCCTACTCACAAAATTTCATCCATTCTTTATCGAGAGAAATTATTTGCATTAAAATTAAAAGAATAAGGTGGACACCTTGCTTAAAAATATTTTAGCGGAATTATAACATCATATAACATACAAAATATATTATCTAAATTGAAAGCTCTTCTACTGAATAAAGTTAAGCACCTGGAATATTACAAAAAATAAAGAAACAGGGTCACCAACTTTTTGATTTTTTTAATAAAGAGATCTTGATAGTCAATAAAGCTTTTCTTTCTTCTTTATAAAAAAAACAATCACAAAGTGGCTTAAGTCGGTTTTGAGATAGTAGCTGATATAGAAATGAATAAATATATTGCAGAGATGGCAACTCTTTAAAGAAATTTGTGCAAGTCCAAGATAAAAAAAACTTTCGAAAAAAACCGAGGACAAAGCTAAACAAACTATAAATACAAATTTTCAAAGTAGTTCTCCCGTAAGCCTAGCACTGCCGTACTCTGATAAATCTAGTATTCCCTTTCAACATATCTCAAGCTATACCCGAAAGCTTGAAGTACAAACATGTGTACTACGTCTACCACTAGTATTAACAGTTAAATACGAACTTTCTTTCGCATATTCAGCTAATAATACTGTCCCCTTCCTTAACAAAAAAAAAATGTGAGCCACATACACAGAAACACATGAAGAGATTTTTTTCCTTTTATTAGTGTCGCAATTAGTTGCGTCTGTGCAAGTGCGCCGGTGGGCGGTAGTTTGTGCTTAGCAAACGAATAACAAAAGCAAGAAAGAAATTAAATAAAAGCGAAAAACAATAGAAGAAAATCACTAGCGGAAATCATTGAATCATTTAATTAGCGCTTAACTGTGTGCTTATTGCTGCAAGAAAACGTTCGCAACTTAGCTAAGAATTAAGAATCTTACATATTAAATACACTGTGCGAAATATATTTGAAGCGACTTTCCTCTATGGAGACTAAATCATCTTTCACCTCTTTTTTTTTCTCTTCAAGTTACCGAATTCGGGTATCAATAAAATTTCCTTATTTCTCGATCACGTTAGGGACTACTTACACCAGTGCTTTGTCGCTACAGCTAGTGGTCCTGAGGATAAAGAACTAATTTTCGGGAGTATAAAGCCTCTGTATGGAATTATTTCGAGAGAAAAATGGTCCCAATGCTCATTCTCATCGATTCTCAAGGCTCACTTCCTGCAAGATTTGATTGTTTGGGGTATCTTGGATGACTTGGAGACATTGTTGGTTTTGTTGTATGAAATATTGCCGGTAGTGTTAGATAGTGCATTAAATTTTTAAGTTATTTTGTATGCATGAACTCGACAAATTTGGGTACTCGCGTTTTGGTGCTAGCCTTACAGAACTAAGAGCCTTTTTTACCCCTTGAACCCTCGACACTGATACATTATAGACACCTTACTCTTATTGATAATATAAATTCCTTGCTTTAAATTTCTGTAGGTGGCTACATTTTCGCTCTTACGTGGACAACCACCTTCTGGACAAGACCATCTTAATTAAGTTTTAAGTATCACCATATTTGGGTTCATCTCCCACATACTCCACAATATTAATTTCCTTTTTTTCCCATGTACTTAGGTACTAACAGTTAGTTGCCTTGTAGCACCTCCTTATGTGTAAGTGTCCGAGAAAATTGACGCAAAAACGTTTTCAATTAGCTAGCAACGTCTACTTGCACATAAACGAAAAGTATTGTAAGAGAATTAGTATTAGTTTCGCTAAGTTAAGAGTGAGTAAGAAGGCTTAAAACAAGCAAAATACAAGGACATACAAAGTGAGTAAACATGAAACGGGAGGATATGTGACGTGAACTACTTTAAAGCCAGACAAATAAATGATGCAGCAAATGAATGAGTGCAGGATATGAGCTACATTCGGAAGCATAGAATGCGTGTGTGTGTTTAAAATTCTAGGTAAGTAGTCTCGTTTAAGTACGAGGTTCAAAACCCACAAGTCCTCATATGAAAGGAAATATACATAAGTGAAAGATGTATGTATAAACCAGGTTGGGTAATATCAGAAAGAAATATATATGCTATCTTGCCACTTCGAAGGGCATCCTTCCATATCTATTATTGGTAACACACAGGCTTTAGGTTTCACATTATACAATTGGAGTTAAATATAGGCGCACGATAGTGGTTGCCTCAAACAACTCTCGTAACAACTCATTTTAATTAGCCCACAAATGTAAAAGTACCTTAACGCACAGGTACGAATTCTAATCACTTTTCTAAGATCACATTTTTTCTGGCGCTAATGTCGTTGGCGGTTTGAAATAATTTGGGAAGTGAATGTCCACAATACTCAGGTGAGTGTAGGCGTTGTGATTAAACTGAATTTTCCTGTAGCGAGCTAGCACGACGGCAGACGAAACTCAAGTCAGACACAACAGCAGAAACGCTGTGTGGGAGCATTGACTAAGTATGTCCAGGCACTGTCGACGCTGTAATGAAGAAAAATGTTTGATAGAAAATGTACAACAAAATTAGCTGAACATGAGTTTGCACACTCAAACATTTGTGAGAATCCAGTAAAAGTTCTATTTTAATATGTTTAGCGTGTACTTCAATGACGGGGATAGAAAGTGCAAAGGATAATATATGGTATGATCTCTATAAGACTAAACTAAATTTGTCAAGTCTTTAATCGCATGACTGATTGTTGGTGGTTTCAATTGGACGCAGGTGAAGTGATGAATGACTATTGTAGAAGCCCGAAAGAGGCAGTTCCCAGCTGAATTTTATAAGGATGACTTAAATTCTTTCGCTATTTCAATTATAACAAAAAATTAGTAACTAGCGCATTTTTGTACCTTCAATGAACATGAAGTGTTATAGAAGCTTTGAAGAAGAAGAAGATATGAAGGGCTCAGAACCAAAAGGATCTAAGTGACAATTTTTTTTTAAATTGAGTTATACCCATATTTGTGTAGTGAAATATGGTGTTTATTTGTTGGCAAAGAGATCCGAGTCATTTCGGACATTGTAGTGCCATCTATTTCCCATATAATAAACCACCAACCCAGATTTTACATAGCATTTTCAAAAGGCAGTAAACTTTAAACTTGAATATCTCAAATCAATTTGGTAGTCACTTAGATCCATTTGGTTCTAAACCCTTCATATCGATCCTTCAAAAAGTGCACACACATTAGTAGATCGATAACTGATTCGACTAAGATTTAATAAATGTGTTTTTACACCTCCCTCCCTTGGTTGTTAAATAAACAAAATGTTTCTCTTGCAGTGAGTTCCACTTAAAAATTACCCAATTGGATATTCTAATATATTTTGAAAACTTTTTTAATTAAGATTTATGTCCTGGCTTCATATAAATATATAGATTTTTCTCTTTAGCGCTTCCAAGTTAATGAAAAAATTCTTGGAATTTTTTGAAAACTCAAAAAAGAGCTTGCAGCTTTATAGCACGAAATGCTCTGGTAAATTATGTAGATTTTCGCCAATATTTTTTTGACATTTTACTATTTTTTTCAAATTGTTATGTTCAAGACCAAACTCAGGGGTTCTCAAATACAGATGCACCCAAAAACAAATACGAACAATTGTGATACATGTTTGAAAAGGTTTTGTTAACTTAGCTACTCTTTTAACTATGAAGGTACATATATGCTGATTTTATTTTATTTTTACAGATACTTTTACATATTGCGCTTATGCATAGGTGGCATTCCAAAGTAACACGTGAGAAATTATAAATATATAAAGCTTATGGTTGTTATTTTTCCAACTTTTAATAAACTTTTTTTGTTTTTTTTTTTTTTTGGTCTTAATAGTTTTTATTACTTTTATTTAAATAAAAAAAATAAAATTGAAAAAAAAATACCATAGCTTTGCTTGAATATCTATGTATATGAAAAGCTATACACTTCCACGTCAAAAGAAATCACTGCATGTTCTGTTAGCCCGTATAGTTTCAGAACGATAAATTTTTTTGTTAAGCTAATATTTCTATTAAATTGTTTAATATAAAGAACAAGTGTCATGGGAATTCTATTGGTAATGTTGGGCATTTTTTATGAGAACATTTTTGATACACCACTATGCTCTGCTGATTGAATATACAATTTTTTTTCCTATCCAACGTGTCTACTTTTCTGGAATAACGCATACACACCATACAGAAAATACTGCTTGTGGCTTCTATTACTTACTTACTACCGCTGTGGCAGTCATATGCGAGGGCTTAGATGCTATAACTGTTGGGTGGCATACATATGTAGTTATACATAGCTACAGTTAGTTTATGTTTTTCAGCTAAATCAGAAATAATTCATGTGGAACATACAACCAGTAAGCAATAAAACATTTTGCAACTTTTATGTTTCTATATTTGTAGGTGTGGTGTGTTGTATGTTTATTTTGTTGGTTATATACGTTATAAATATGTATGTATGAAAATGGGGTGGTGTTAGAAATAAAACAAGAAAAAGAATTAGCAACAACAAACAGCACACAGCAACAAAATAAAATTGCACAGGTAGCATAATTCATGCAACAGTACGAAATAAACTAAGCAAAGCAAGCAACAACCAATGTAGCGTTTTATGCAATCAATAGACGACAGACAGAAAGTTGAATGCTGGTGGCGGGTTAGGAGGATGTTTTGCAAAAAATGAAAAAAAGAAATAAAGGCACACAAACCAGATAGCATAAAGTTGGTTTCACAGATTGAGCGCGTTAAAGTGTTTGACTATGTTTTCAAGCGTTCAACTATTTTGTTTTTGTTTTACACCTTGTTGCTAACAAATATACTAACGTTCAAATAAATAAGTTCAACTGTTTTCTTAATTGAAAATATGAATTATGTAAAAATGTTTGACTTAGGAAATTAATAGAAATATAATTGGAATAGAAGCGAAAGCAACAGTTTTCATAATTTTCGTCTGTTTGTCTGTATATTTGTTCGCGCATCACTTAAAAACTACAAAATCTAATTGGAAAAAACATGGATTATTGCATTGCTAGAAGTCTAACTTAAAGCTTATGTTATCCCTTATTTGAATAGATAAGCCAGTTTGGGAGCTATCGACCAATATGTAGATCAGTGTGACCAAAAATATGGTAGTACAATATGCGCATACATAAATATGTGTAAGTTGATTCGTTTTAGCGAGCTGCAATAAGCGATGTGATTAATTTTAATATCACAATATACAAAGTAAGAATTAATTAAAACAGCTCTAAGGGCAGTGCAATGTAGGACATTTTAGTCGTAAAATATAAATTCCATGATGACTAATTTCATTTTTCAAAATGTATAAAATCAATCATTCTAAAATTGTTCTGACCTTGCGCTCGAATTATTGTCAAACTACATTATTTAAATATTAATTAAATTATTATTGTTTAACTTAAATAAAGCTATTTACACAGCAAGCCAATGGCGGTGTGAAGCTTAAACTCCTAATAGCCCACGTTATAGAAAATGTTACGTATACGCAGTGTGGTCCCTAGAACGACGCAGTGGTAGTGCCGAAAAAACACATGCAAGTCGCAAACAAAAAAATATATTCATGTGTAAGCATGTATGAAACAAATTTAGTTCGAAAACTCATCTGCAGTCCTTGAAGAAATGCAGCTTTTGCTTAAACACCCACACATTTCTTGTATTTTAATGCTATTTAAGTAAATGTTAAAAAATACTAAACCACTAGGCTACTTTTTTCAAACATCTCATGAGAAATCCTTATCATTCTAGTTTTGCTTTGCTATATGTATGCAAATATATTTCTATATTTGTTAGAACACTTATGTTGCTCATTTTTTTTTTTTTTTGTTTTTGTTTGGCATCACATTTGCATTCTGGTGCGCATTTTGTATTTTCACTTTTGTGCTTTTATACTTCACATTCCTACACAAAGTCGTTGTTCTTTGGTACTCATGTTTCAGCATTGTCCTTTTGAACTTTCCCATATATATTTGCATATATACATAAGTATGTATGTGTAGATATGTATGTGTTATACACATGTTAATACATATCTCTTTCGACATTCGTTTCTTTCTTAAAATTCCTTTGCTATCACAAACATTCTTTCTTATGCCATTCTGTGATCTCTGCCCATAGATTTGTTTAACATATTGTTGTCGCATCTCAAGACATTCTTGGCTGAATGTTATTTTCTTATTTGAATTTTGTAGCAGCAGCTTATGTTGGCCTTGTTCTCGTCAAATGCAGACAAGCTAAATGCAATATTTGAAATTCTTAGAGACATGCAAGTATTATATGTATATATGCTAATACATAAGTAGTACCTATTGGAAAAAATTATTTACTTGGCGCATTTCATTTGAAACACATATGATGGTTGAAAATTTAAATATTCTACATTGTAGAGCGGCGGTTTGACTTAGATCAAAATGTTGTATAAATGCCATTAGTAAAACGAAAAATTTTTTATTTATTTTATTTTATAACAATTTTCCCGGAAAATATATTTATATTTTCGTGCAACCAAATTCAAACGCTTTTTATTTGCATTTAAATTTATTCGAAATGTATGAATACATGCATACATATATCAATGCAGTATACATATATAAAAAAAAAAACATTAAATATTTGATTAATTGAAACGTTAGAAAAGTGTTAAGTTTACTGATTGCATAAATCATTTGACAGATAAAAGGATTAAATATTATTTGAGTTTTTTACTATTTCATTGAAAATTTTTATTTACGAATTAGTGATTTAAATGTTTTGTTGTTAGCTGAAAAACGATGAGCACATACGCGTACCTACCCACATTTTTGCTGTTGGAGGTACATATATATTAATATATGTACATAATTGAATATATTATAAAGCTTTTTTATGGATTTTTTTTTTTTGTTTCTACGTACTTATAAACATTTTTTGAAGAGATAAGTTTTTGTATTAAAAAAAAGCATTTTACTCTAAAAATCACATTTATACAGCTTTGGGCCTATTTATGCATATTTTATAATATGTAAAAGCAACAGTTGCAGTCTACATACAACTTCTGCGAGAACAAATGTTGCAAGCGCCACATTATCAACCAAATAACTGCACACACACCATGTGTTACGGACATACTCACACATACACATACATACATAGTAAGCGCTTGGCAACTATGTAAATTATATAAACATATTATGGCTGTTGTTGTTTTACATATTTGGCAGTGGAGCTTAGTATGTTACTTGTAAATGTTTACATTAAAATTACAACTGTAACAACAGAATAAATCACAAAAACAAACACAAACGCAATTTGTGTATTGATGCCACTTTGGCGGTGAATTGTGCGACATCAAACTCTTTTCCCTTTAAGATAATAAAATAAATAAATGCTTGTGTTAAATGTCGGTGCTTTTAAATAGCAACACTTTCTCGTTGCTACCTGCGCCAGTGTTGAGAAAGTCTGGGGGGATGTATGTAATAGAATCAACATAGCGAGGATATTTTTAAAGCCAGCACCTTTTACTGGCAATCGTGCGTGACTATTAAAGAAAAAAAGAGATCATATAAAGACATATATGTATATAAGTATTTCCATGTCAAATCGTCTTAATTGGAATCGTTCCCTTCTGACTTGAAGGAAATTTGGTTGGCAGAATCCTATTATCATAAAACGAAATTCTACTAAACAAATTTCTTATCATTTTTTTCTAACAGTTATGCAAATTCCAAATTTTTTTCTTCTTTTTAAATTTTTCTTTTAAATTTTTCTTTTAAATTTCGCAACCTTCTATAGTTAACCAAATAAAAATAATGCTATAAAAAAATGTAAAAAAATGTTTAGTTTCTAATTTTCGGTTATTTAAAATTTTTCAAAATTAAAAAAAAAATTTCGATTCTAATCTTTTTGTATTATAGTACATCTGAAACATATTTTTAGTTTTTAGTTAAACATAAAATTACTAAATTTTGATATTCAAATTTTTTTCGTGTTATTAAACTGAAGATACAGGAAAAGGTAAATCTTTGTTCTTCAATTTTGTGTTTACACTCAACTATACTTAAAAAAAATGTCAGTCATCCCAAAAAAATGTTTACAAATTTAATGTGGCATATAAAAATTTTTTAATTTGCTCAAACACCCTCGATTTTCGAGAGATATAAAACAAAAAAATTTTATTTTAAACTTTTTTTTTATTTTAAATAATTTTTTTTATTTCTTTTGTTTAACCCAAATTATTGAAAAGATAAACATTACAAAACAATTACAACAAAAACTTTTGAAAATATTATAGCACAAAAAAATTTGAATACAAAATTCAATCACGACCTTTAACTCTACGTTTTCGAAAAATAAAACGTTTTTGAAAATCAGAAATCTTATCTTACTAATATATAAAAACGTAAGTTTGTGAGTGACTGCGGATGTTTGTGGTTCTTTATCGTCTGAACAAATGGCCCGATCATCACGAAATTTTGCAGACAGGTTCTTAGGAGTGTGGAATGGGTAACAGGCATCATGAAATTTCGATAAATTTATCGATAACAGAGTTCTCGGCCAAAATGTTGGTTTCCGTAAAATTTGGAGTATTCGCACAAAATTGGTATCAATCGAAAGGGGAAGACTACAGTTTTCATTTGGACTTTGGTTCAATTCGATATATTTATCGATAACAGAGTTATCGGTCAAAATGTGGTTTCGGGTAAACTTTGGAATATTCGCACGAAATTGGTATCAATCGAAAGGGGAAGACCACAGGTTTCATTTGGACTTTGGTTCAATTCGATATATTTATCGATAACAGTGTTATCGGTCAAAATGTGATTTCGGGTAAACTTTGGAATATTCGCACAAAATTGGTATCAATCGAAAGGGGAAGACCACAGTTTTCATTTGGACTTTGGCTCCCTTCGATATATTTATCGATAACAGAGTTATCGGTCAAAATGTGGTTTCGGGTGAACTTTGGAATATTCGCCCAAAATTGTTATCAATCGAAATGGGAAGACCACAGCTTTTATTTGGACTTTGGTTCATTTCGATAAATTAATCGATAACTGAGTTATCGGTCAAAATGTGGTTGCCAAAAAACCTCTTAATTTGTATACAATATGGGTATTAAATGAAAGGGGGAGGCCACGGGGTTTGTTTGGACATTGCAACATTTCGATAAATTAATCGATAACTGAGTTATCGGCAAAAATGTGGTTGCCAAAAAACCTCTTAGTTTGTATACAATATGGGTATCAAATGAAAGGTGGAGGCCACGGGGTTCGCATTGACATTGCAACATTTCCATAAATTAACTCCTGTATGTATGTACATATGTATGTTATAGACTCCGGAACTACAGCGCCGATTTTGTTCATATTTACAGGATAGCTCAGTAGGAACCCGGAGAGTGTTTATGTAAAGTTTCCGGGACGTGGACCATTGACCGAAATATTCCAAACTTTTTTATTTATCGTGCGATTTTTTCCCTAAATTTGGGCAGAACAACGTCGGCCGGGTTCTTCTAGTTTTAAATATTTTTTCAAAATATTTTTTTTTTATACCACAAGAGGGGTTTTGTATGGGCCAAATTATTCCAAAAAACTTCACATATCGAAGAAAAAAATTTCGTAGTTTCAGGATACCCTTAAATAAAAAAGTCATAAACCAATAAAAAAAATTTTGTACAAAATTGAATAACAATCTTTAGTTTTTTCGCTTTCTTAATTTTGAAAATAATCTAAAATTAAAAATTTAAATTTTTTTTTAACTTATTACAGACTTTCCTTGCGGATGCATCGTTGGATCAATCGCTCCTATAGGAAGGTTTCTTTATAGCCTAAGGGGGCGGCTCAAGTTCAAATATTTGTCAGCTAGTGTATCGCGGTTTCCAAAATTTTGCTTCAAATTCCAGCTTATCATGTTCTTGATTGAATGTCCCGAAAGTGTGGCGATGACAAAATTTGTTTACAGAGAAAATCTTTCAGCAGAGGCATGCTTTTTGGTATTCGTTGGTAAGTAAACAAACATAAATACTTAAATACAACAGAAAATATTAAAATTTTATTAAAATATTTTATAACAACGAAAGTTCAAAGGTAACAGCCCTAGAAAAATGCTGACAAAAAATGGGTTCTACCAAAAAAAAAAACTGGAAATTGAAATTGGCTAAGAGAAATTGTTAGTGCAAAAAATTAAATGTAAACAGCAAATAAGCCAAGAAAGTAGAGTAGCTTCTGGTACTCAAATAGCTGGGAAAGCTTGAAAGTACTGCATTATAAAGTAAGAGATATGCACTTCGCTGGTATTAAGCCATATTGAAATATTAAACCACGGACCCGGCGTTATGCCAGTTAACTCTATAAATGACTTCTAAATAAGGACGAATTAGAAAAGAAGGATCTTGCATCAAGTTGAAGAAATCGCACTCTTCGTGTGGTTTTGAATGTTTCGACTGATAGATCCACTGTAACTTCAATGGTATTTGCCACTTGATATTTGGAGAACTTTCACAGTTTTTCGCTACCGTCTAACTCATAGACATGACAAAATTTATGTACCAGAATGCATGTTTCCATTTGGCGCAATACACAAAATCTTCTTAAATGCTCTTCTTGTTCATTTTTCTACTACGCTAGATGAAATTTACACATTCATTCCACAGCATATAGGAAATCATCTTACATTTTACTCATTAACATTTAGTCACATTTAAAGTGCAACGCAAATATTTGCACAGCCAACGCTAATGTATGCAACATAATTATAAAATGTTTGTCTACAAGCCGCATAACATGAGCCGCGAGACAAGCCTCTAAATACGCTAACGCACATACGAGTACATTGTACGTAGATACTTTATATTATAAACGCATGTACTAGGTGTGTAAGTCCCGATATGCAGTACTTTACGGGATTGCACATTTCTACATTCATATAATAAAACAAAGTACTCGATTTTTGAGGAACCAGAACTGGGAGATTACTTAACGGAGTGTGATACCACTTTTTCTTAAATAATGAAAAATTTTAACGCTACAAAGATAGCTAACTAAACGTAAATAATCTCGAGAACTTGCTTTTGTAAATTCAGATATCGAACATGCCGAATCAGTTAATGTGTCTAATATTAGGTAGAGAAGAACACCAACACAGCAAGTGCTTGTATCGCTGCAAGTCTCTATGCGCCTCATTGGAGAGTTTCTCGTACGAATAAATGAAGAACATTCGGCCCCGACCGATTTTTAACGAGATCTCTAGAGAAAGAAGAATGCCACCACTCCGTCGGAGAAACAAATTGGCGCTTGTTGTTAAAGAGAAGGAATGATTACGAGTATCTTGGATGAAAAAGTCATTTAGATGTTTAAGCGTCTTCCATTATCCCTAGCATAGAACTCCTCTCCTGGATGTTTCTGAAATGGCGGAAAATACCTATACATCACCCTGTCTACGCTGTCCTAAGCTGACCACGTCCATGTCTCACACTATCTTCCTATGAATTCTACACAGATTTGAGAGCCTGCGCGTGTTTATATATCCTATTCCTGGTAAAACTGCATCACTAGTAAATAACTGGTTATATACACAGTCTTCTCAGAATGCCTTCACGCAATTTGCATGTATTTCTGTTCATTATATTTTGTGTATGATGTGATTAAGTAAGTAAGTAGTTGTGTACGCGTTGATTGGTGGTTTTGTAGTCGACGCAGCGATAAGCCTCCTATTGTGGTATAGAACTCATTCCCTTTACTTTCGACGGAGCATACAAAATAGCTGGGAAATGCTGACATAAATCCTTACAATGGTTAATTTAACTTAATACACGCTAATACTCATCATATTTGTTATGTGTTTCCATCAATTTATAAAATTTTGTCTGTTATTCAAAGCGGAGATGGAAGGCTGCAATCGCTTTTAAGTTGAAGTGTACTTAGCTTTAGAGTAGCAGAAAATCCAACGAAAGCTTAATGCGCCTACTTCATGTATGATAACCAATTAAGTTTTTCATACTTGTTTACAGATAAATTGAAAAGAAGTAAAGTGGCTGATTAAGATGTTATCAATTAGGTTTAATGCCCGTTTTGCTAGTAAGTTTTTTTTTTTTTAAGAAACTGTGGTGACACTTAAAAACCCTTCTTACTTGGAATCACATATTTGCGTAGAACAGGCATAGTGTGTGCAACAAAATAATTTTTATCAAATTATTTCACCGCCAAACCAGAAAATAGCAAAGTTTTTGTACTGAAAAATGGTCAGCTTTTTTTCTACAAAATCCTCGAATTTGAGAGAAATTTTATTAAAATATCTTACGCGGATTCATTTTTCGAAATAAAAAATTTTTTTTTGCACAAATATGAAATAGTGGGCGTGGCTCTCCATCGATTTCGCTTATTTCTATAACGAACAACAAAGCCTATAAAATCAGCACTTTTATAAAATTTTGTTACTCATACAAATTGTATCCAATTTGTGATATTAAAAGTTTTGTAGAATACCCATTTTCGAAAATTTGTATTTTTCGAAAATTTTCGAACACTTACTTTAAACGTAAATATTATTCATATGAAATTCTTTTTCACCTAGTTAGAGCGCGTTGTATACGCCACAGTTCCTTCAAAATTTTGTATAAAAGTAGGCGTGGTCTTTGGCCGATTTCGAAAATTTTTCTAAATAAAATTTTTTTCTAAAATAGTAGTCGTATGCTGTTTATAATAATATTTTCGATGAGATTTTGCTTATGATTCATTTTAAAATAAAATTAATCAAAAGTGGGCGTGGTTACGTCTATTTCCGAAAATGTCCGAAGAAGTCAACTGAACAAGGAGCTTTTATGATTTGCTTTCCTCCACCACATCATACACCAATATGAGGAAAGGAACAACCTTTCGGCATGTTCGCAGACACACCTTCAGCTCAAAACATTCGATTAGACCGAAGTAAAGAAGTTCATGCGAATTTTCGCACAGAGCCACTGGCACTAGTAAACGAGATCTTCAAATTAGGGATTTCATCGGACAGTCTGTAGTTCAGCACAAAACGCGCAGCACTTCAGGAACACCTGACGTCTTGAAAACTCTCCGCTGGGGTTGACAAATTATGGTCCACAGTTAGGTCCAACAAAACCCAACTAAACAAATCTCGCATTATCCGGCACTTTAAATCCCCGAAGCCCAGGCAATGGTGGCCCCTCCCGCCTAAGCCTAGTAAACAAGCTAACAAAGAAGAGACGTGCCATCCGACTGATTAATTAACGCTTTTAATTTGATTAATCTAATCATTCGTATTCAAACCACTGACTAAAATTTTAGTCAAAGACTCAATAACAAACACTTTCCTTCTTTTTCTATTCTATCTAAATTATTGGGAGTTAATACGAGAGTGTCGGTTTGTGCTACTTTCAGCAATTTTAGATGCTGATGCGCTGAGAGTGTCAATTGAAAAGCTATTTCCAAACAAAATTTTCCAATACGTCAATGTCACTTTGTAATTAACTTTTAATAGCTTATTACCACTTAGAATTTGTGAGCGATCAGCTTTTGTTTATCTTAATGCTTTCATTTCGTTGTTTATTTTGTGGATGAGAGCAGCATTTTGGTTAATTTTTGCGGATGAGGAGGATAGATAATGTAGTAAGAGAAAAAAAGGAATGAGATACACAAATTTTAAAACTTTTTCAATTTTCCAATGGAATATTTATGTGGTCTGACAAAATAAGCGGCTAGGGCGATCTAAAAGCAATTTGAGTTTGGCTGACATTTGGAATATTGCTTAGAGCTGAATATATTTACATAAGTTAATAAAAAGTGATAGTAGAAAAATATGACATAATACAAAGCCAGTTATAGATAAAAGATAAAAATAAAAGACCATAAAAAAAAACAGTAAGTAACAGATAATTCTAGATAGACAGTCTATTGTAAGTAAAAGTTAATATTTAAAAAATAATAAATAGACTATACTAATTAACAAATAATAATAATATTTATTATATATTTATACAGAGCATGAAATTGGTCATAGGTAAGATAATATATAGGTAGCTATACCTCTCAGATTTTCGAATTTGATACGCGATATGTATAAAAGGCTAATATGCGTAAAGAGAAATTTGCAAATATCTGTATTTATATAAAGCTTAAGTTATAAAATGTGTAATAATGAACCAAAAACAAATATTCATTATCTTAATTAATATTTTTTTATTATTTCAAGCTTTTTTGGTATGCAATTCAATACTTTCACTTAATCCCACAGAGCTGCGGATATGCACAGCGTGCGTAATTTTGTTCGAAAAGATTTTGAAAGTATTAATGAATGATGAATTTCCTTCTCCGTGCAGGTGTAAGGTCTGAGAGTCTGCATGCTTTCAGTCGAATAAATTTCATAACTGGCTATGCATTTGTGTTAGTACTCACAAGAAAACATTTTGCGCTACTGCTAGAGTCCAAGCTTTCACCTCGACAGAGCTGGTTAGCGATGGTTGTTGGGGCACAAAGTAATGTCAATATGTATATAGGAAATGCGTGAAACGATCGAATCACGTTTGTTGTCAATAAATGTTAATCTGTGTAAATGTAAATAAAAAACAATTATGCACGCTCAATCAATGCACGAATACAAACAACACTAAATATAAATATAGCAACAACAACAGCAATACACAACGACGTGATTGAGAACTACAACAAGCCGCAGTATCGACAGCAGAACTATAACAACAACAGTGAAAGCTACAACATGAAAAGTAAATGAAATAAAATTCCGTTGAAATAAATTGAAAAATTTACTACGCGTATCAGCATTATATGTACATACATATGTACTATGTACTTAGAAATATATAACGTTGTGTCGTTGCGATTTGATTCGAATTGCAATGCTTCATAATGAATAGAGTAAAACGTAAATTATAATTTCAAATAACGATTTCCAGCGCATAACAAATATGCATGCATTACTATAACTAACGCAATATAATCCAAGGTATGAACTGATATTAAATATGTTTGATCGAATTGTAGATGAACTGCATACATAAATATGTACAAATAAATATAGATATGTGTTTTAAAATATATGTAGGTGTCTATCGCGTGTTCCTAGATACCACCACAACAACAGAAATAAAATAATATACTCGTAAAATAAAATAAAATAAAATAAAATAAAATAAAATAAAATAAAAGAAAATAAAATAAAATAAAATAAAATAAAATAAAATAAAATAAAATAAAATAAAATAAAATAAAATAAATAAAAATAAATTAAAATAAAATAAAATAAAATAAAATAAAATAAAATAAAATAAAATAAAATAAAATAAAATAAAATAAAATAAAATAAAATAAAATAAAATAAAATAAAATAAAATAATATAAAATAAAATAAAATAAAATAAAATAAAATAAAATAAAATAAAATAAAATAAAATAAAATAAAATAAAATAAAATAAAATAAAATAAAATAAAATAAAATAAAATAAAATAAAATAAAATAAAATAAAATAAAATAAAATAAAATAAAATAAAATAAAATAAAATAAAAATAAAATAAAATAAAATAAAACAAAAATAAAATAAAATAAAATAAAATAAAATAAAATAACATAAAATAAGATAAAATAAAATAAAATAAAATAAAAATAAAATAAAATAAAA
>OX608080.1:15302161-15384661 GCA_951509765.1 Sphenella marginata | reverse complement strand
AGCAGTGCTGCCAAAGCAAAAAAAAAAAACAAAAACAAAAAAAAAAAGATTGGTAATAATCAATTCATTTTATGAGCAATTTTTTCCATGCAAATAAAAAGTTGAGTTTATTTGTATTATTTTGAGTGCTATACATAAGTAAGTGAGTCGATTAATATGTAGCAATGACTGTATTAGGGTGTGCCAAAAAATACACGATAATTTCTTACTGTACAGGAGAAATGTAGTAAAAATGTTGCTACTATCTTAGGTCCCCTCTTAAAGAGAAATTATTTTATTTCCTTGTCTGAGCCATAGCAAGAACTACTCTAGGGCTAAGGTAGGCGGCAACGTATAGCTTCGCTTCCCTCTTTAGCTTGCGGTAGCATTCACACACATTTCTCATTTGATTCGCTTTCAGTGTAGTCCACTATCCAACGTCCTTTTTGCGCTAGAATGTGCCTCTCTCTCTCTCTTTCTGAGTATGAAGGCATTAATCCTGGGAGACTTTAGCTGACGAGATCGATCTGGTTGCATATTTCTGTTCATGGGAGAGCAATGTGTGTATTTGTAGCTTTCATAGGCTCAAAGACATTCTCTCTACCCACCCGACGGCAACGACTTTTATAACCACGAGATATTTAATACGTTGCAGATGGAACCATGAGGTAGCAACGGAAACTGTAAATATGAAATGTATGGTAGTCACAACTTTTCCACGACTTTCAAGTGACTCTTTACGGACATTTGAACCTATGAGGTAAATATAACTTTAAGGTAAAATAATTTCAAGAGTTAACACTCTCATCAAGCAAAAATTACTTTGGTGAGCACGACTTTGTAGTTGGTATTTTAGGTGAGTACGACTTTAAAGTTGTGCTTTTTGGTGAGCGCGACTTCAAAGTTATTTATACGAATAAATAACTTTTTTATATAAATAAGAAACAATTATAAAATAGAAAAATAAATTCCAGATTAAATCATAAAACAAATTACGTAAAGTTTCCTGACAGTCGCGGTTACCACATTGCTACATCAGCGCTACGTAACCATAACGTCAATGAAACTTTAAAATATTTTTATTAACTAATTATATCAATTTCACATTTTGGTAGCAATAAATCTCGTTGTTCCTATATTGTGCCACCAAGTAATCGCTCAACACTTTAAAGTCCCAGCATTAGTCGCAGACCCCTTAAAGCGACTTTTGATGCTTCTCAAGAAAGGTGGAGCTCTACTTTTAACGCTTTGGTTGGTTGCGCAAATTCTTAATTCTTTAATTCTTTCACCTACCCTAATATTTATGTATGTTTATTTGTATGTCACTTGGTTTATTTGTTTTTGTATACGCTTATGCCTCGCAGCCACAATAAATTCATCAAATGTGCCATGCTATAACAACTTTCTGCCACTGCCAACAAAACTAAACCAATAATAAAATGAACATTGGCAGTGGCATGCAACTGTTGTTTGCCACAACAATAACAACAACACGAACAAACGAAAGAACTAACAATAACATTGGTGTCGAAAGGAGCGAAAAAAAAAGCGCAGCCATTGAACAACTAGAAAAAACTATGCCACAATAACAGCTTTAACAATCGGCTGAAAGTATTGCAACTTTGTATGTGTGTGTGCCTGTGTGTCTGTGTGTGTATATGTATGTATGTATATATGTGTTTGTAAGTTTCAACTAATATTATTCGTACATGCAACAATATCAATAAAAGTCAAAGCGACATATTGGCGCATACAGACTGACACTAGAAAGTAGGGCGGGTACAAAAGTAAAAAAAAGTACAAAATTGGAATTCGACTGAAAACTCACATTGTATACCCAGTTGTGGGTTTTATTAGAGTGCAAGGCAAGATGTTGCGAAGAAGCCAGATCTTGGCTGAAGATGTATCTGAGTCATCTTGAAAGCCAACGTCAGTTTGGTGCCAAATGTCATTCGAATGAAAAATCAGGTGTGATAGTTCTTCGAATTACTACTGATCTGTAAGCTTCTTCGATCTAGCAGCAGTTGAATAAAAAACCCTTCCAACAGAGCTTTACTTTTACCAAGCTTTACACTCCAAGGGTTGTCCAAATATCCTCAATAAAGAAGCCCAACATTGGTTCTGGAGTTGGTTTTCCAATGGTCACGACCTGAGAACAGTCCACTTAAAATTATCTTCTATCTAGAAGTAATATTGGTCTCCGTAGAGTCTACGAGCCTTGGTCGTTGCTGTTTTTTCTTACAGTGTTTCGTCCCCTTCTGGAAGGGGCGTTTTTAGTGTTATTATCGAAAGATTTGTAATTATGTTATTAATCTATGGAGGTTCCAACCAGGTCATAGAGGAGGGAAGAGGACCTCAATACAAATAATGAAGGATGTTGTCTCTGGTATTCTGCGTCGTAGGGGTAAATGAAATTTTAGTGAGCCACTTGTTCAGTCTAATATACAAATATATACCGCTAACTATCTCTAGCGCAGCTGGCTATAAAAAGAGCCCTTAAAAAAAATTGCAGCCAGTGTAAGCGTGGGAATGTTTGATAATAACTAAAAACTCGCAAAAAGCGACGAATGAAATTTAATTTTTTTTTTTTATTTCAACAAGTACATACTGAAATGCAATTCGTACAAAACATACATACATACTGACATACATACATATATGCACTCATACATTGGCACATTGCAAACGAATCTGAAAGCAATAATACGAGCACAGCAAATAAACTCATTTAGAGAGTAGCAACATTCGGGCTGGCAAAGCATTTTGAGTAATAAATGTGTGGGTGATGCACTCGTACTTAAACACACACACACACAAACACACTAACACATATGTATTAACCAAACATACCAACATACAAACCACTTTATGTATCTATATAGTTACCATATGGCTATTGATATAAGCCATCAATTGGTTTGTAGGCTGTGTTGGCGTGCATCGTTAGTCAGTGTTGCGTGTCAGTTAGTTTGTGTGACAAGCATTCGTACAGTTTGTCAGTGAGTTATATGGTTAATCAATTGGTTTCGCAATAAACGCTTCAAACTGATGAATATAGTAGGTTTATGGTGACAGCATTTAATCTACTTTTCAATGAAATGGTTTGTGTGCACATCTCCCTTGCTCTAATTGACTGTTTTACGCTCACAAAAAAAAAAATAATAATTTTATTCACTTGAAGGTACTGCATTACAACATAAACGAAACGTGGTAGATATAGACTTATGCATATCAAAGTGTTCGGGAGCAAAAGAGAAGTTGATTAAGCGATCTTATTTTTAGGATTTTTATTAAATTCTGGGATCAATTGGCGATCGACTCTCATTGCCTTTTATGATGCCCAAAATCGTCCCCTTTTTTATTTTAAATATTTTCGAAAACACATAAAAGATATTTGGTTCGCAACACAACTCCACTGACCACAATTAAAAGGCAGGTTGACATTTTTCTTTTTACGTAAAAAATGGGAGTGACCCCGCCTACTTTTGATTAAGCAAATTTTCCTTACGTGATTGAATTTGAAGAATGATATAATAACTTTGGGCCGATTTTAGTGATAAATAAGAAAAAGAGATGCACCCAGCTAAAAGCATGCTGGGTTGGGCTGTGTTAGTTCTATGTACCGGAATATCATGCCGATTTTTAACCTGTCCGAGGGCTGTTATTTAATTGCTACCATGGGTTCATCACGTTCCTCTCTGAAAGTACCAATCCCTTGTACAGGGCTGCTCGATTATCCATTGCTTAGGGCTTCTATCTATCCCAAACCCCGGACTGTCGCTCATGCTCGACAGCACTACCAGCTCACATGTCCGCTCACACGCCCGCTCGACACTCCCATCTCCTTCGGAGTAGGACAGCCATGGTGGTTTCCAAGCATTAGTCCTCTCCGCTGCCCAGCTTCCAACGTGGCCATTAGACACTGCAAAGCTCTTTTAACAACAACATGTGCTAGGATAATTTGGACGTGCAAAGCTGTTCCTCCGCCACTTAATCAATCATCCTACTTTCAATGAATTGCATTCTCTGCTAGTATTTACGATTCACTAAAATTCCGTAGAGAAAATTCGTAAAATTCAATATTTACTTTAAGCATCACGCCCCAACGACAAATGAAAATTCGCACCAGCAGCTAGATAACGAACTATAGAAAAAGTTAATAATGCTTTGTCTCTCAAAGCAATATCAATTCTATCGCTAAAGGCATGCCAATTTTCTAGAAACGCGTAGCATTTTACTCGCCTCAACAGTTCATTTTCCGCCAAGTCACACGCTGTTCAATAAAATTCTCCATTAATTGCTGCTGGAATTTGAGTTTGCGAGAGTGAGTATGGATGTGCATTAGATCGGCACAGAAAAAATATAATTTTTTAATTTTGTTGGAAATAATACTCCTTGAGAAAATTTTCATCAGTTTTGTCGTTCCAGAGTTATCCGGTTGTAAACATTAAAAAATTTTTCTGTTTTCAATATTTTCGTAGAAAGTAGAATTTCTCAAGTAAACACGAGAAATTAAAATTTTCATTTGCAGCGCTTCATTGGTTGTTTTTAGTTTGAAAGCAAAAATGTGTTCAAGTACCATATTATTTCCCACAAAAAATAATTTTTTTTTTCTGTACACTCTAGTGTACCCACAGTTATATGTTTGACTTCCAATCTTTCATTTGTTTGCGCAATTCAATTGTTTAGCGGCTTTACTAAGCGCCAATTTAGAACGCCATCGGCATTTGTTTCCGTTCACATTTTAGTAGCTGCTGCTGTTTTTGTTATTTTTCTCAGTTTAGAAACTTTTTTCAAATTTCTCCGCTCATTTTTGCTCTCCCATATACTAAACGCTATTCAATTTGTTTTTGCTTTTTCCTTTTTTGTTGTACTTGCTTCAGCCAATAAATTCAGCTGACTTTTCTTAAGTTCGCTATGCCTGACCTCCTTCGTATTTGCTTAAGCCACAGTCAGCCTTTGTCATCACAAACAGTTCCTTTGCAGAGTTTTTTTTTTTTTTTTTTTTTGTAATTGCTATTTTTAGTGAAAACAAACAATGCTCTAATGAGTTTTCTCTGAATAGTTTTCTTTGTATTTTGCCAATATTTTTTCCGCCATTCTTCGACCGTAATTTAGCTTTTCTATTGATCTTTGCTTTGCTGAAGTGCTGAAGAGAAATAACCAAATTATTTTTCAAGCACCTTCAACAAAACTAAGTTCTTGTTAACACAAGACCTCTTTATTGACATTTTTTTGACTTTTATTTCTTGATAGCGTTTCGAAAGCAATCGATTTGGTGCGCTTGAATGAATCGTTGTATTTGCAAATACCAAGATTTTTCCTGCTCAAGTTAATGTTTGAAACCGTTTAAGAAGACCTTCTAATTTGAGAAATTGGGTGAAGACTGGTCAGTCAGCACTTGCCAAGGATCGCGCCATATTATAATTAATTAAATTGCTCCTACCTGAGACTAGTAGTTTATCTGATAACAAAAAATATTTAAACAAAAAAATAAAAAAAAAGTTTAAAAGACGAACGGATCATAGGTATTTCAGTATTCAAAGAACGCCCTTTCCCAAAACGAGTTTCAAAAACGTCTCATCTAAACGGAAATTTCATACATTTTCAGCTGAGATAAGACGGTTTTGAATCGTATGTTGAAATAGGGCACTATAGAAGATAAAAATTCTGAGGTAGGGCGTTTTTTTAATATTTTAAAATAATTATCCTGGTTCGGTACGAGCTGTAGACCTATTAATAATTTTTTCGGCAGTGAAAAATTATTGTTGTTTTAAAATAAGGCTATCTTTCACTTAGCTGTTGATATATACAAATAGTTTCTAACTTATGATCATCCTAGCAATTTACAGCTTACTTTTCATGGGATTTAACAACAAAATTTTAATTTTTGTGAAAACGAATAAATTTCAAAATAAAAAATTTGTTTATAGTAGAAAAACAATTTTGTCCAACAAGTCAAACAAAATGTTTTTAAAAGTGATTTGGCAACACTTCTTACGTAAATAAATACTTACATATATATCTATCGGGCATTTGTTGCAAAACACACATACATATCTATTTACAAACAAATTCAGCAGAAAACTATGCTGACTGCAAAAATCGATTACTTATTTTCTTAAACTTCTGAGACACCCACTTTCACACAAAATAATTTCTAAATATATGTACATATGTATACATAACTGCGTACGTTTAGGTACAAAAACAAAAAACTTTGCTTGTATAAATAATAAATGTAAGCCAAAGTTTTTGCCATTTTCATAACTAATGCAAAAATCCAATTTCTTATGTAAACATGGTATTCCACTTCGCATAAATGCATACCTTTATGTGAGCAGAGATATTCAGATTAGACCGTGCAAATTTTTTTTTTTTTTTAAGTAAAATCAAACTAAACACAGTTACGGGGTTTTCAAGCTAATTAAATTCGCATCATGATACCATAAACAATTTAAATAGTTATATGGAAATCTTAAAAATTTTGCACAAAAAAAAAATTTAAGTATTTCCAGTAACAGCTAAAAACTATTTAGCGCTGAAAATTTTTGCAAGGTATTTTTTTTTTCATTTCTAAAAAAAAAAATGTTAATAAAAAAAATGTCAGCCAGTTTAATATACAAAAACATTAGTTGGATGTATGTATGTGTTTATCTTAAAGAAATATTAAAATCTATTGCTACAAGAATGGTCTTGGATCAATGCCAACCCCAAATGCTTTGCACAAAAGTTGCGAAATTCAATACATTTAAAAAGGTTAGCTTAAACCGTTTACAAACAGTGCGTTCCCCTTTGACATGTCAACCGGAGACGAGACACAGTAAAGAGGGTGTACTCATATGCCTACAAGGATTGTCAATCTGCTTACTCTAAGAGGATAAAAACTAAGTGGGTAAAAACTTCTTTCTATGAAACTTTTGTTCAGCAATAAATTCTAATACAAAACAAAATTTTTTATTCATAATTTTTATTTACTTAGACACTTGTTAGACAACATTTGTTTAGCATTTTCTTTAATGTGATATTAAACTTAATTATACCCAACTGTACTAAATAGTATGCAGGATTACTGGGTATTATAGTTTTGGTTTATTGAAACGTAAAAAAAAAGAAGAAATCAAAATTGATATAGAGTTGAATATATATCAAAGCTCTAAGGACGAATAACAACATTGACCATCTTTTTGCTTTTCTGCCAACTTTTGTCCTCTTAGCACAACTAGTTATAAGCAATAAGGCGATTTTTCTGCCCAAACGTAACACTCAAATGCGCGTCCAAATTTTATAAACAAAAATCGACTACTTTAAATGTATTTATACTTCATAGTTTCGTGTTGTAAAATAAGCAAACAAATCCATACATACCTAGATATATTGACCCAATATTGCTTTGAAATGCCTACAGTTATAAAACAGTAACGCAAGCGCGTGGAAGCACTGAAGCTTAAGAAATTATATGCCGCCATACGCGCTGGTTGTATTCGGGTCAAGTCAACTATAAAACCATTTATCATTTGAATGTTTGTCAAAATGTGCATAATTACTAACACCAATACAAAAAACGACCAGATTTTTTTAGCGTTTTATATGAATTAATACCCACAAAGAAAAACTTGCACTTGATAATTTCATTTGAGCAGAAAGTTTACTGGAAGAGAGCGAAAATTTCTAAACATTGTAAAATGTAGTTTGTAGAGATATAGATTGAGCTTGAAAATATTTATCGATACCAAGCTTAGCAACGAAAAATTATGGCGACTCAAAAAAGTCAGCCTCTGAGCGAACAATTCGTAGAGAAAAAATTTCACCGCGGAAAGTACTCGAACATTTCTAATAAATAATTTTTCAACATGTTCTGCAAAAAAAAAAAACTTAAAAATTTCAAAACATTGAAAAATTGTTTCACCTTAAAATTTGAATAGTTTCTCAATATTTTTCAAAGAAACCCGAGATATAAAAAACCCGCGATTATAAAGTTACGAGTATATCCCGAAAATCCGGTAGTTGTTAAAAACCAAAAAAAAAATTTGCGTCGCTAATAAGTCTGTGTGTATTTACCTAATCACACACTAATGCATAAACTCTGAATATCCGATTGCCTGATAGCCGTCTGTTCGTCTTTGCTGTTTTCTGCCCTTCTGGCATTCTGTTTGTTTATTTGTCTTAAGTGTTTTGTGCTGTACTCAACTAAATTTAACTTTGCCCTCACCGAATTCGTCGCTTTGTAGTTTTGTTGTAATATTTTCATATTTATGTAGAAATATTAGTACTAATATGCATGTGTGTGTTAGATTCATAATCGTCCCAAATTCACATATCGTAATTTAATGTTTTCGGCAAACACATCCACTTATTCACACGTTTCTCTTGGGGTTTCACATATACTGACACTTAAGGGGAGGAAAATCAAAGAAAAAAAAGAGCGCAAGAAACAGGATAAAGATGTTACAGCAGGATTCTTAGTTCTTACATAAAAGACCAATCAACAATATAATTAAAATATTGAAAATCTTAAAACTCACGGATTTTTTGTAGGTACGGAATCACAGGATTTTAGGAACCTAACAACTCTAGTAGACATGTGTTAAATTTCTATGTATATACAATATTAAAGTGTGAATTTATTTAAGTTCTAAATTATATTTCTGTGCTATATCTGAAGTTGAATGTAAAGAATTTATTAAAATTATTAGTAATTAGTAATCAATTTTGTAATCAATTGATTAAAAGGATTTTTTAATTGGTAATGATTATTTTAATTTTTTCAAGAAACCATAAACTACTTACGATTAATAAAAAATAAAACAAAATATCATAATTTTTGACAATTATTATTAAAAAAATTAGAAGAGAACCATAAATAATCAAAAAAAAAACAACAAAAATTAAAGAAATAATCAAAAAAAGTGTGATTACTTCTAATTATTTATAATTTTTTTCGATTATTTTTAATAATCGTGAAAGATCATAATTTTGTTTTTATAATTTTTAATTAGTAAGAAAATAATCGTTCAAACCGGCAATCATTACTAATAGTAGTTATTATTTAACAAGTTTAGGATTAGTTTAGGATCCACCCGGGTTCCAAAGCAGGCTGCGACTAATGCTAGTTCTGTTTGCTATGTATGGATTGACATGTTCACATTTGTTTGAGAGACCAATTGTCCCCATTTATAACCAAACGTGTACGAAAGAGCTAATTCAATCCCTAACCACTATCTTGAGACTCCTTTTACGTATCACAATTGCCTTAGTTATAGTGCCCTTTGTTCACTTTATTTTTATAACCAAAATTTTCACATTGAATTCTGATTAGTTCCACGTCAAAATTTGAGTAACAAAAATTGAGAATATTTGATTTTGTCATGGATTTGTTTGACTCAAAACAAAACGTACCACCCAGTGTAGGCCAACTCAGAAAGCTATACATAATACTTATCCATTTCTTACAATATTTTCAACTGGGCCTCATCCAACTATTTTCACTTAAAAATTTTAACTAAAGTTCAACTATAAAAACTTTGGTCTATTTTGAACTAGTTTAGGCCTAATATATTGCTGTACAATTTCCAACAATAGGCACCCGTTAAGCCTTGGCCATGTTGATAATACCAATTTTTTGTATGAAGAGGGATGCTTTATTGGATATAGTATTCATACCAATTTTTGAAGTAGTTCACAACTAGTTGCTTTCGCTGCAGGGCACACTAAGTCGTGTACAAAACATTTTCGCTTATAAATGTAATCAAATTTATTCAAATCTATTCAATTGTAGCAGAAATTATTCTGGATGCGTGTACGCATAAATTATTTGAAATGTAACTCTAATAGCTGGGAGTAAATGCATTTTGCTGACAAATCAAATATTAATACCAACAAATTGTAAACAAAATATTCGAGCACTAGCAAAATCAGTTACATTGTATGAATTATATAAATTAAATTTGGTGGGTAACAAAAAATTGTTTGTTGAGATTTGCGATGTATCAAAATTCATGGCGGGCGTAATTGGAAGGTTGGCAACAGAAAATACCAAATTTAACAGATCAGTAAGTAAAAGCAAATGCACTAGCGCAAGTGATTTTTTCAAATTTTTTGGCGTGAGAAAAGTTTAAAAAATTTTGAAAACATTTTTTTATGGCACTAGTTAATTACAAAAAGTTGAATATTGAATAAAAAAAGTCAGACTCTTGATTGCGTTTTATTTTCTTTTTAAAAAAATTACTCTTTATTCGTTAGTAAAATATTTAAAAAATCCCGAAAAAATCGGGTTTGTATTAAATAAATCGAGAAAAACCAAAATCGGGATTCTGGTACCACGGGATTTGCATCACTAATAAAAACTCCTTGAAAATATTTTTGTGAAAATTGTACGTTTATATCCTATTCTTTGATACCCTCATTAGTGTAATTCATGTAATTTATAAAAAAAAAATAGGTGGCAATACTGTAAAAACATTCCGGGTAGTAAATCCCAAGTAGAGCGACTTTAAAAGTATTTTATCACCTCTTTGTAAGAGGACATCTAAATGTTTCAACACCAAATAATTCGGATATCGCAAAAATATAAATAAAATGGTATTAAGTGGCAACGCTTAGTTTTACCTCAAATAGACATACCTGTCCTAAAAACCTTGGAAATACCTCTAAACTCATGCTGTCATATCATTTTACATTAAAAATCTCATATTTGACCAGAATACTTCACCTTTAATAAGAATTTGGATTTTCCGTGTAGCAATGAGAGTAAAGAAAATATTTTTGTTTTGACCCACCCTAATGTGCATGTGTAGCAAAAAAAAAAAAAACAAAATAAATAGTTTCATTAAACAAATTATGCGCGCTTGAAGGGTTTCGCATTTTTGCATCTATTCTCAAAACCAAAGGCATTTAAATAAATTCTATGGAACATTTGCAAATCCAAAACGTGGCGCTCTAACCAAACTTGCCGCACTCCATATGTGCGTACATAAGAGCTTTTGAAATATATATATATATATCCGTAACAAGCGGAAGCGTCGAATTGCATTCAACATCCGGGGTTGCTACTGTCATTATATGTATTTGCTAGTCGTCATTGCTACTGGCACTGCAGGCGTTGAATGCATTGTGGGGCATGCCACTGGTTTTGAGGGATTCGATTACAGAAAACGTTTAACCGCAATAATGAAAGTTGTAATATTTTTGCGAAAAACGACTATTCGACTATTTTTGGCAAGCCACAAACTTTGAAGGAGTCCACCGAAACATTCTCAGAGGGCGGTCTAGCTCTACACACTGCTGACCTTTATAAGACCAATGCTTTTATGCGACACACTTTTGGTTAAAGATTTCGGAGACATCAAAAAATATTTTAACCAAATCAAACATACACAATTTCCACCTTGGTCGCTTTATCATACTTTTTGCTCCCAAAACTCAACATCTCGCCCCATAGTCCAACATTCTGCTGCCATTTCGTTATCAGCAGGCTTAGCGCAATATTGCATGCGCATGTAAAATTTACGAATATGCAACATGCAACTACTTAAACTACACACACACACACATTCACACACACACATTCACACATACACACACATATACATTCAAGCCTGCTTAGTTTATGTTGGAAATAATTGGTGTTGCACTTTTTGCTGTTGTTGTTTGCGTAAGCATACGTTTTTATAACAATACTTCCGGTTTCATAACATTTTATTTGTTGCTGTAGAAAAGCTTACCAAGGGCATTTGAGTCAGTGCACAACCCCGACATTAAGCATTTCACGCATTGTGAGCAGGTGAAAAGTGGTCAATTGCATGTGCTGCTATTCAATGTTGGTGTTGTTGTAATGAGATTCATATTTCGAGGTCACATACATAATTTTATGTAAAAAAAATTAAATGTTGACAACAGTTTCAAAAAGTTGATAAAAAAGTTTTTGATACTGCATATCTTAAACAAAATTCATACAAAATGAAAAATTAGAAAACTTTTTAAAAAGTTGAGAAAAGTGCTAGCATTCATATCGGATTGAAATATGGGCGCATAAATTAAAATTACACGCAAAATAATTTTGTAGAATTTTTTAACCAAAATGGCTCTCTTCTAAAAAGCTCGTTTTGGCACTATTTGTGAGGTCGGGAGAGGGTTAAATATTCTAGGAAACTATTTAGCAGAAAATTTCACTAGAGGTTTTCGCAGACCAAAAAGCGATAAAAAGATTTGTAAGTCCCCAGGAAACAAAACAGGGCCAACCAATGCGCCTTGAAATATGCAACGATTTTTTTTAAACTTTTCTTTAATACACAATATTTAATTTTCGAATTAACATGGCTTTTAGGTAAATTTTCAATTAAGATTTGCAGGGAGAGGACCCTTTTCCCGGCAACAATTTCCTAGAACGTGTTTACCCTGTTACATCACTGCCATCTCACTCTCCCTCTCACACAGATGGTTCTGGCTATCCATTGCCTTCTCTGCTGTGGGTCTGTGTAAGCTTTTAATTTTCCATAATTTAACAACCATATATCTCGATGACACTCAACCGAAAACTCTTCTATCCTTACTGCTTTTCGTATTATGCTTGGCTTAAAAATTGATTGGCAAATCCTTATTAAACTTTAAGAGTGAAAATCGTTAAACTAAACAATATTTTAAGAAAAATATAGGTTAAACGAAATTGCAATAGAAAACAACAAAAACAAAAATAAACATAAAATGATATACCGTAGTAAAATTGTGAATTTTGTTTGCACAACAAACGAAAAAAAAATACAAAAAACGAAGCGATAAAACACGCAAATTATTGGTAGCAAAAGCAAAAACGTTCAAAACGCTCACCAAATTCAGCGCAATAACTGCAATTGATGAACCGAAAAAGCGGAGAAACAAGCAAAAGAACCAAAAAAAAAAAAAAACACGCTAACAGGAGCAAGTATTTGACAGTACAAAGCAATAGCGCAATCTTCCGAAAAAAATTGATGGAGTAAATATTTGGGTACTTAACGAGGTCAAGCGTTGGAGGTGGTTGGTGTGCGCATTGAATAGCAAGCAAAATCCGTAGACGCTTGAATGGGTGTGTCATTTGACGATGAAATTTTGACATTTTGACGCTTTTATTTTTTTTTTTTTGTTGTAAAACAGTTTGCACGAGCGTCTGATTGCAAGTTTTTTTCGCTGCGCTGTTGTTGTATTCTTGTTTCTTTTTTTTTTTGTTTTCTTTTTGTTAAATTTTATTTATTTAGCTGGTTGTATGTATGTATGTAGTTGTGAATGGGAAGGAAGTGCTATCGAGATTTGAATAAAGCGATTTCTATTGTTGAACCAATTTTCAAATGAATTGATGTGCTAACAAAAATTTTATGCGCTCTGTTCGGTTTGTTAATCAAATTAAAATTGGTACAAGAAAGTGAAAAACAAAAAACTAGTAAGAAAAGCAGAGAAAGGAAGCTGGTTTGTTGTGAATTTTTATTAGATTGAAAGCTTTCAAAATGATGAGAATAAAGTGAATTTGTAACTTGAACTATCGCAATTGATTTTATTATCATATAAATTTTTTGTACGAAAATAAAATATCGCATGCGATAGGGCTTTGTTGTTAAGCCTGGTAATTGCAGTTGAACAAGACAAAGCGCTTCGACGATTGATTTGCTAAAGAAAGATGTAATTTTTTTTTTTTTTTAATTATTTTATGGAGAGGACTATTTACAATAATCAGACTACAAAATGTCTATCAATTAGTCTCAATTACGCTGCATTTAACAGAAACTTTCGCTTTTCGCATGTGGTAAAAACTATTTCAAGAAATCAAACTCAAAAAAAAATAAAAAAAAAACCAACTGAAACAATTCGTGCTTCATTTACGGTAGTCTTAATTACTTTTCACTAAAAACTTGAGCTAATATACATAGCACTAAAATCAACTGTAGGAATTTGTAAGGTTGGAAGAACAAAGCGCTAGAAAAACATAGCAAAGCTGATACACCGGGGCGTATACGTAACATTTGGTTGTGGCAAAGTCCCAGCAATGAAAATTGCACTTGAAACGCAAGCCTGGTACTAAGTTAAATTCAAGTTATTTAGCTGAGAGAATATGCTAACAGTGTAAAGAAAAAAGTATTTATCATATTAAGTACACTTCTAGTACGGTTGACTAAAATGCCAACTTGAAAAATTATTTACAACCTCTGCCAAAAAAAAACGGAATTATTGCATTGTTTTATTTTTTTATTCTTTATTTTTTGCATTGTTTTACTAGTTACACAAATATATACTTACATGATTTTGCATGCAAACTAAATTCTATATAAAATCTTGTAGCCACAAAATGATTAGTTTGTCATGTGTGTCCTGCCAGCACCAACTTTCCTATTGGGTTTTTTCCACAAACGAAATTCTAATAATCAGTTTGGCTCTACTGCTCGCTTTTTCAACAAAAAACAAACAAAAAAACTTCATAATGTGCCTCAGCATCAAAACGGATATGTGTGCGCGTAATACCATCCACGTGTACATACGTATGTATGTATGTGTGTGCACAAGTTTGTATTAATGAACGCATACAGCTTAAAGGCATTTCGGTGTAGTTGATTAGAGACTAACCACTTGCCAAAAACTAAAGTGAAATGTTAAGTGAATGCAGCTATTTTTGGTTTTTTTTTTCAGCCTACAACTAAGCCCGAATTTTTGTTTGGAATGCGGAATTTGTAATCTCATACAATATCGCCTGCTGGGATTTTTAATTTTTCAATTTTTTTTTTTTTTTTTTTTTTTGGAAAAATTAGGGTAGTAGGTACTTTGAAGCAGCCATTACTCCAAAATTTGTATAGTGTATATACATACATATATGTATGTATAAATACCTTTATAATGGTATAAAACCCATGTGAATCATAGCTTAATCGTACTTATTACGGTTATACTTCAAATACTCGATAACTTGACACGCCCACAAACAAGAAGAAAAATACACTCTTCTAAAAAAAATTTTTGTTTTCTCAGTCCGAAATTTTTTTTTTTTTTTTTACAAAATTGAAAAGTTAAAATTGAAGCAGTGTATATATTTTAAAGCTGATTTGAAATCTGGAGTGACCATTCTATTTTAATCACAGATTGAACGTTACTATTACCACACGCAAAAAAATGCAATTTCTAAAAATAGGGTAATGTATAGATAAAGTGTAGGTGCATTAAAAATTTTATCAAAATTGGAGAGGCTTGGGTTCAATGAAATTCGGATTTAATATTAAGTCCAGAAAAATTCTAAAGACATTCCCTTTTTGTGGGGAAAAAAAAAATTATTCAACATAAAACCGCTGCCTTTGGAACCCGTGCGTCCACAAGTCGAACCAACGCTACAGCACTGCCATTCAAGCGCTACACAATTACTCTTAGCAGCGCTTGTGGCTATTTTTACAATTGACTCATTTTACAATTCGTCAGTCAGCTGCTTTTGTTTAGCTTTCTTTGCAAACTCGTCGTCGGCCTGTCTTGCGTTTCCTCATTTACGTTTTCTCTTTACATTTCCTATTTATTTTCACGTACTTAGCTACAGTTTGTCGTTTGTCTATTGTCATACCAGCGCTTCTTCAACGTGCCTCGCTTGTTTGTTTTATATATTTTGTTGGCTGCCACTTTTGAAAGATGCGGTAAGATTTTTTTTCTCGCAGCGTCTCACTGTCACCATCACTTGACTCACTTACGTAGGGAATGATGTGACGGTTGCAAAAACTAAAACCAAACGAGTAATTGTACATAGATATGTATGCATATTGTATACCCAGTGGTGTATTCTGATTTAAAAAGTATTAAAAATCGAATGCTGAGTGTAAGATCACATTATTTCAAAATATTTTTCCGAAAAGAATTGTGAATAACAGCGCCTCTTCTTACTTCGTCGAACGATATCCTATTTCAGATAGCAATTTCAGATACGTGGCAACACGCTAAAATTATTCTAAGCGGTAAAGCGTTTGTAAGCGAGTTTGTAGCAGATAATTGATATATGTACGTAAAAAATTTCATAGAAATGTAGCAACTTCACCTGAATAAATTTTTTGAAATACTCTGTAATAACTTCTTAGTGGCAACACCTGTGTAGCGAAGCTTCAAAAGTTCATATAAGAGTTAAAAACATAAATAAAATGTGATTAGTTGGCAACTGCACGTAAATATTTCTTTTTTAATACCTCGAAAAATACATAAATTTTGGTTAGGTGGCAACCCGGTAGTAACCTCTTACTGGCAACACTTGAGTAGCAGAGCTTGAATTGTAGCGTGTTAGCTTATTACAAAAGTTTATATGCAAAAAATTTATTTAATGAGATTAGGTGGCAACTCTAGGAAATTTCTTTTTTTTTAATTCGGTGAAAAATACCCATCATTTGATACTCAAATTGTTAAATCTCATTTTCTTGCTAAAAAATTATCTAGGTGGCAACTCCATCCTATGTGGCAACACCTAGAAATTTTTAGAACATAGCTCAGTGTAGGTATATCAGATTTCAGTAAACTCTTTGCAGGAAATTTCAAATGATGAGCATGCAAACGAAGAGAACGATAAAGACAAATTTTTTAAAGTTTTGGTTTGTCTCATTTTTTCTTCAGTGATAAAAATTTTAGGAATTTGACTTTGTTTGATATGATAGGCTTAGATATCGGCATATTAAAACATTTTAATAAACAAAGTTTTTTCAACCCAAAACAATGCAACTGGGTATAACAAGATGCAAACGAACTAACAGTGAAATGTAATGTTAAAGCATTCACAAACAACAACAACTTACGTTGACATTACTGTTTATATATTAAACTATATTTAACTACATACATATATACACTTTCATATGTATTTTATTTTATTCCGACTGCCACATTGCGAGTGGTTGCAGTAAAGTCATTGTTTCAGCTGTAGTCCCATTTGTTATTGTTGTGTGTGTGTGTGTGCCCACGAACTTTTACCAACAAACAAAATAAAAAGCGAGTAAATATAGCTGAAATGCTTCATCTTCTGTTGCGTTGAATGAAGTACGTCGTCTAGTTTTGTTTCTTCCGCTGCTACACTACCGACAGGTGTCACACGCATTTCCGTCATGCCATGGCTCTTGTCTACGAACGTAGTTGTTGTCTGACTGTTACAGTAAGCACCTGTTCCTTTGTTCGCATGTATGTGTGATGTATATATGCAGAGACAAAGTAAAACATTTGTTTTAATTTATTTTAGTTGCTTATAACTTCATTTAAATTTCTAACTAACTTAATTTTCATTGCGCGCTTCCGTCACCATTGAAAATTGCGAATGAAAATATCTGCGGTTTTTGACATTCAATGTGGCTTTCATTTGTTGTTTTTCCATAACTAACTAATTTCCTCTTCTATAAATTTTGGTAAATATTCACTTGCGCACACCGAAAGTTTTCAGTTTCATACAAAAGTGAAATATTAAAATCGTAAATTGAGCTTATTGCTTTCAAAAAAAAAAAAAGTTTTTAAAACTTCTTCATGCATGCAAAATGCAGCAATTAATCTTGAAAGCATATACCAAAGGTAAATTATCTAAACCGAAAAGTGAGTATTTTTGTGAGCTTGCAGTTATTAAAAGTTTGAAAGGCAACAAAATTGCTTTGGCTTTAATATTCTGCTTTTTGTTGCTTCTCTCTTTTGGGAAATGGAATTTTTGCTTTATTCTCTTTATTGTTTTTATGTTATTTCACAAATTGTTTCGGATGTGTATTAAATTTTTATCTTTTTCAGAATTTCTAAATAAACTCTAGCAAAAACAATGTACAAACTTTCATCTTACATAAAATTCGTAAATTGATTATTCTCACTTAGCGCATATTCCTAGTCAAGTTTGATGTGAGCTGTGCATGCCATACATCAGACTACAAGAACATATCCAGATTTGTTATTTCGCACGTTATCAATTATGTTATAAATCAAAACTAATCTCAGCGGACATCATTTTATCATAACTAAATCTACTTTTTGACAGCACCTCGGGCACACATTAATGCAAGTAACAAGCAACCACCAAGGAATGGTGTAGGTGATTATCATAAAAAAGGAATATGAAGACAACGCTGCACGGCTAAGCAATAAACCTTATAGTTAGATGATTATAATCAATGAAAAATATTCTGCGTGTACTTTTAATCAGAACTGTGTTCCAATGTAGATTCACTCATTAATTCAAAGGTGCACATTTTTTTGGTGGGTGTAGTCGTAAAATTATTTAGTACAGATACGTGTACCTACATACATGCGCTGCTATCATACATATTAATATTAGTATCTAGAAGCAACTGATATTTTTTAGATAAATAACGAACGACCTGCAAGAAAAAGAAAACCAAACAACGCACTTCAGGAACGAAAACCTCGCTGATCACTGAGTAATACTAATAATCTGTGAATGATTTCTCAGAAAAGTAAAATTCCTTAGTTCAATCTGTTAAGATGCCTCTTCTCTGAAGAAAGAAGGTGTTGTCAGGCTGATGAAATGTAAAGTGTCTGAGTTAATCAAGTAGTGACGATATTAGAGGATATGGAAGGATACTAAACGGTATCAAAACTGACTTAAAAGCCGAAACGAACTACAGAAGGTAGAACATCCGTCGAGGCATGAGGGTTCAGTCGTTGATAGAGTACTTGCTGCTCTTAGAAATTTAAATCAAATTAGACCTTCTTCGAAGTAGTTTAGGCTGAGTTATTTCACTGCCGGGTTTCTACAGAGCTTATCTATTTAACCTTGAGTATAAGCTAGCTATGCAAAGAACATGCTATTTATGGAATAAAAAATTTTTGTTTTTTGATTAATCATCGTGTCAATCACCAACCACTCAAACGTTAATAAATGTCACAACTCATTGAATACTGAGTTACTCGTAAAGCACAGCACTAAGCACATTCACAATAAATAAGTCAAAATCGATAGAATACTATGCCATTAAGTACTTCCGTAATTTTATACACTACTAATTGAAGTCGAATGAACATAGACCAACTCAATAGCAGCGGCAGTAGCGTCACCGATGAGATTAATATTTTAGCTTTTTTTATTTTCCAACATAAAAATTTCAAGAATAAGTTGCTTGCTAAAAGTGAACTAAGTAGTTGCTCATAATTTCTTTACATTAGGAGTCGACTACTCCACAATCGATTATTACGGATAATTTAAATTATGTAGATAATCGTTTTTTATAAATATAATAAATAACCGATTTTAATCTATATCCATTATTTTTTCTAAATTCTCGTTTGTTCGCATTTTTATATAGAACTAGGAATGAATTACGAAAAAATAATCGATTCAAACAAAAATCCATCATTAGTTCGATCCAAAAAAAAACACGATTATTAAAAAAATATCGATTAAAACCAATATCGATTCATTCCCAACGCTATATAATAGATATACTTTTAAGATAATCCCAACTCTATATAACAATTGCAATCTTTATTAAAAATCGATTCCAATGAAACGATAGTAAAGAGAAATAATCAATTAAAATATAAATCGATTACTCATCATCATCATTAATGTATGCAACATTTTTAAGAATTTGATTCATAAATATGATAATTGATAAGAAATAATCGATTAAAATAAAAACCGATTATTTATTCCCCACCCCATCGATCGAAAAAAACGTTGAAAAAATTCAATAATAGTCGATTAAATATAAATCGATTACTCATTCCCAACTATATATATAACATTGCTAAGAAATCGATACCAAAACACGATAATTTAAAAAAAATGAATTAAAATAAAAAACCGATTATTTGTAGTGTGAATATAACAATTAATTGCAACCTTTATTAAAAATCGATTAAAATAAAAACCGATTGAAATAAAAATCGATTATTTATCACATTTTAGACATTGGGAACTAAGTTCACACTCTCTAGTTATGAGTGTTGCTAGAACGTTTGAAGAGTATAGAACATTTCTTGGGTATACTGTGACATAGAAAAGATCAGAAATCGAAACATTTTAGCGTTACGCAGTACGCATATATAGACTTAGTTACAAAAGCATTTTACAATGTAAAATTTTAAAATTTTAAATGAGGTTTCATTCGTTGGTGCATTAAAGTGCAACATACTTCGAGTGTAACGTTGAATTCAAATAAGAATCGGATAATTCAAGCGCAAACAACACTGCAAAGTTTTTAATACCCAGCAGGGAATACCGACGCAGATATTCGTGGAATATCAGAAAAAGGGGCGTGGTGTTGCCCATATAAAATTAATTTTTGAAGCAGAATATCATAAAAATGGCTCAATGGAGGGACGTGAAAATTGTGATCAAGATATTCAATATCAATACCAGGACCTAGTTACCATCGGGGTAGTTACCACTTTGAACTTGTTCTCAATTTCTTTCCCTATTTTGGAAATTTCCTTAAAGCTGTTTCATCAATTCCTTGCACGCTACACATTTACATTTTGCATCCATATCGACTGGATGCATTTACTTTTTATATCCGTCCAACACTGCATTATTTACATAGTTGAAACCATTGATTTGACTTGCCAGGCGAAATTTTGTTGCCAAATCTATTTCAACAGACAAAGTGCGTTGCTTGACGCTGGAAATGCACAAGACGTATTTCGACAGTGATAGATAGGTGAGGTATAAAATTGATATTTTGTCATAATCCAACAATGTTGTTGCGTTGCTGGACGATGGACAACAGCAACAAGAATATATGTAAGATGCTTATTTAGCTCAAAGTTTATTAAAACATACTTGTCTCATATTCGTATTGTATATCGCAAGGATAGACGACGTCGATTTCTTCCGAGACACGGTCAGGTATAACAATTGATCCTGGCATAGAGTTCGTTAATGGAGGAGCGGTAATAAAAGTTGTAATTCCAAAAGGAACTTAACTTACACCTATCCGAAAGGGAAGTAGTTGAGAACTAGCAGCCTTGTACTAGGAGATAATTTTTATAAGTTCTAACTCCAGTTAACTTCTGAGCCATTTTCTGGTGGCCTTCAACGGTTGTAAACTCCATGTCTTTCACCCATTTAGGTGGTATGGTAATCCTTATTTTCGATTTTACATACTTTCAGTCAAGCTTTTATTAAAATATTTCTTAAGTTTTTTATTTTTCGAACTGTGCATTTTTCACTCAAATTCAAAGTCTAATGGACATGCTTCTTAACAGTTGTATTGCTTACATTCAAGTGTATTCCTCATTCTAAAATTACTCATAATTCATTTAAAGATCATAAAAGCTACACCAATACACATAAACATACTTCGCATAAACGCACATCGCAATGGCTTAGTCGCGAGCGAATGTCCTCTGAACACAATTATTTCCTTTTGCGATAGTTCCAATTCATTGTTATAGAAAACAATAAATGCATTAATTATCTAGCGGACGAAGCAAGAGACCATAAGAAAATACTTCAAAGGAGCAAAAAAATTTAATAAAAAAAATTTTTTAGAAAAAGTTGGTACAAAAAACTATTTAACACTGCCTTTATATAGAGGGGTCGAAATTTAAATGTTATGAATAATCGATATACGTTTTCATGCATGCGTCAAATAAAAATGTTGCTCAACTAACTCAATTTATTGAAATTATCGTGTGCAAGAATGGATGGACAAATATGGATGATCGATTATTCTGCTCATTCTAAGAGCTTTGATCTCTTTGAACTCTCTATAGCTCTCGAATATTCCCTTCTTAACAAACCCCAGTTGCAGATCATAAATATGAATATTTGAAATATTACGATCAGTGTGCCACCAAGCGAATATTTTTTTTGTCTTCTCTCTCCTTTGAATTATTTTCAAAGTTTAAACCGAGAGATGCGACCTACTATAAATGTAATAAATTAAATGCTAAACATTCATACAAACCGACACAAAAGAGAAATTAGTATAAATACCATTGTGTTTGAGAATTTCATGATTATGGCGCTGCACTTCGGTTAATGGTGTATAGCGAATGGCAAATGGCTTAAGGACACAGACTGACGTCTATGAAAAATGATATGCCATGGCTATCAATAAATGCATTATCAAACCGAAAGGAGTAAGGAATCACGCTTGCATTGTTATGCGCTAGGAAACAAGAAAAAAATTATGGATAAAAAATTATGCTACGAATAATGAGTAGAATTCGAAATTAGCGAAAGAGGAAAAGTACTTATTATAATAATAAAAAATTAGCATTACCAACGTCATAATAAACGATGACTTTTGCAACGCAGCATTCTGTTATGCACAGTCGGTTGAAGTCATCTTAAATTAAGATTAATATATCTGCATTGAGATGCGTTGTTAACCCTTAGATGGGTAAGCTTTTTAAGTCATTTCATTTGAAGCTAAGTTGAGTATTGTAGGAAATTTCTGGTTGTTACAAGTTTAAGGTGATTCCTCGTTAGTTTAGCAAATCACTTAGAAATCTTTCAATTAAATTTTTTGATATTTTCCAATGACTAATTTTCACTTTTTTTTTGCTTAACATTTTAAAATGGTTATGAAAAAGCACCTACACAAGTTAATGGGTTAAAGACACACAGAAAGTACTAATTCAAATAAAAAAATATAAAAATAAAATTCCATAAATATATATTTATCTTCACTTTAATATTTCCACAGAAAGGTAAGCGATTAAGGTAGATGCAATGAAATGTGGAGCACGGCAAACAAGAACGAGGGTATTGAGTTAGTTAAAAAATACCTAATGTTAGCTTATATGCTGAGCAAGCTTAAAGTGGGTTTTTGTGAAGAATTTGTTATCTCTACATATAATAAAATTGTAACAGGTCGATGTCTGTACATGGCAGATATCAACAAAAAATTGATTGGGGGAAGCATTATTAAACGAGTAGAATCCAAATCAACCATTTTTTTTAATTTTTGTGTGTCTGTCTGTCTGTCTGTCTGTCTGTCCGTATGTTTGTGGCCGTACTTTTTAAAAAAATTTTTTTTTATTCTATATATATAAAATTCAAATTATGTAAATAGGTATAGATCGACTTGCGTCCTAAACTTATAAACCGATCGTAACCAAATTTTACACACCCACTGTACATCTTCCAGGGATGGTCACAGGCTAAAAAATATTTTGATATATATAGGGGGCGTGGCACCTCCCATACAAATGGAATTTTCCATTGTCCGTATCTCTGGAAGTATTTATGTTAGACCATTGAAACTCGGTAAGGGGTTATATGGGATCGATCCCTACCACCTCCAAAACAACTGGGTATAACGAAAAAGAGGGCGTGGCACCTCCCATACGAATAAAATACTTCTTAGTCGATATCTCTGGAAGTATTTTTGTTAGATCATTGAAACTCGGTAAGGGGTTATATGGGATCGATCCCTACCACCTCCGAAAAAACTGGGGATAACGACAAAGTGGGCGTGGCACCTTCCATACGAATGAAATACTTCTTAGTCGATATCTCTGGAAGTATTTAGGTTAGACCACTGAAATTTGGTGAGAGATTATATGAGATCGATCCCTACCACCTCCAAAAAAATTGGGGTTAACGAAAATGGGGGCGTGGCACCTCCCATACTAATTTTTCAAGCTAAATATCTCTAAAAGTATTTAAGGCAGGAACCTGGAAATTGGTATAGAGATAAATGACATCAAAACAATTTTGGCGCAAAAAGTGGGGTTATCGTAAAAGCGTTTAAAGTTAGGGCCTGAAAATTGATTAATGATATCAATAGTTCCCATGTAGGAAAAATGTTTTCGCTATTTACTTACGCTCCGGGACAGAAAACTAAAAATTTTGTGTATCGTTTAGCCTTAAACGGAATACTAAAATTTTATATTTTTGAAGTTGTATGCACAATGAAGTAGTGAAAAATTAATAAAAAAATCTATTTCGGGAAGAACGAAGTTTGCCGGGTCAGCTATATTATATAAATATGAAATCTTAAAGTATATTATTGATTTTGAAAGGCCCCCTAACTACTTACATCCCGAGCAACGCCGGGTACCCTACTAGTTTTTCAATAAAGATAAAATTTTAAATTTTCAACTAGAACTTCAAATAGCAAGCGTTTAAGTACTCCAAAAATTAAAAAAAAAACTTTCTAGAAAAAAATTTTTTTTTAATCTTTCTGGAAAAAATATTTTTTTAAGGCCTTTGATGTGTTTTCTCAGTTTCATATTTTATTTGTTTCAAAAAAAGTTTAAAATTTCCTCACAACCACTTTATAACTTTAGTTCCGCGTGGCTTGTAGTGAGAAGTTCACTGAATTTTTCTTCACTCAGTTGATTGATCATTAAAAGAGAGAGCTAAGTACTTGCTATGTAAATCCCCGGGTCTAGTGAGTTCAAGTCGAAAATCTTTCGAAACCTACAGTATTTGTATATGAATAAGGATTCCAAATATTTTAACACGTTGGCTGCTTTTTTTGGAAAAAGAAATTGATTGGTACTATTTTTTAGAACTTCGAGAAGAAATATCGAGAAAGTTTCAAATATTTACATTTTTTTTACCAACCACTGTTATATAGGGAATTCTTCCTGACATTGCTGGTGTACATACGGAAGCGCATACATAGGGAATACCTTTGTAGATACATATGTATGTATGTATGTATGTATGTGGCATGCGATAAAATAAAAGTGAAACAAAGTAAGTTAAAACAATGCAACCAACACATGAATATAAGGCAGTTTGCTTGTAATGTACTACGTACATTAGGATGGGTCGGAAACAATTTTTTTACTCATGGGTATCTATAATTTGTGCTCTATAAAAGAGAAAATTTTAAATATATTTTAAAAAAGAGTTTAACCCACATTTTTAGGTAGCTTAATCTTTCTTTTAATAAATAATGAATAAGTAAATTTTTTTAAGTTGATTTCAAATCTGCGTACTTTGAAAAAGTTTCGCTTTTTCATAATTTGGTAATTAAATTTTTATTACAAAGGAACATTATTTCCAAAAAAAAAATTATACTCTTAAGCTGAATTTTTATTTTAACTTTTACAAATTTAGTTAATTGAGTGTGGTACACCCCAGAAATGTTAAGTAAAATTTCATTTAAATAACTTACAATACTTTTTGAACTTTTTTTCCAACCCACCCTAATGCATATGTATATATCTATATGGTTGCATGCATGTAAATGTGAACAACAACATATGTATCTACAACACCGCACAATAACAACAACAACAACAATAACACGACGACAACACAATAAAATATCCATTTATTCTTAATCCTGGCAATTTCGCTGAAGCAAATCCACTCAAAGTCACAACTTGCTGCAAAGCAAAAGTGATAAAGAGTAAGCGCGTTAGAGCGAGATAGAAGGAGACATATGAATGTTACTCACACAATCAATGCTACAGTCATTGTCATTGCCAACAGCACCCACAAGCGTATAAATTTCCAGCTTGCATCCAGCACTTGATCTGTTCCCTCGGCAAGACTAATACATACATACATGCAAACAAAGCTAATCTATATCCAAACATAGTCATTAAGCAACTTAGTCACAACGAGGGCTAACGACGTATCTCTGCATACATGATGCCACCAGGGGCGGAGCAAGTTTCGTAATATGAGTAAACAAATTTCTTAGATTTTTTAAATATTTTGAAGTTTCGATAACCGACCGCTGTTCTGACTTGTACATTAAACTACAACATTCGGGATATGGTACCGAATAATTTCGCTTAGTTCCTTAATTCAAAAATTAAACTTTCTAACATGACTGAATTCAACACCCCTACCAAGTCTACACCCATGTTCGGTTTCGCTACTCTGTTTACGATATGTGGCTGAATTTACGTGCTCTGCACTCATTTATTGTTGTTGTTGCAATTTTTGTTCTTGTTGCTTTTGTTGAGGCTTGGTAAATACATGAATTTACCTAATGCGTAGAAGCGTTTGGATGCACTGTTTTGTGGCACGGCGTGCACGCTTAGCTTTGAAGACACTCGAATCTGATTATACACGGCTGCATATGCGTGTGAGTGTGAGAATGTTAGTGTTAGTGTCAGAGCGTTAGTGTGTGGCGTGTTGTTGTGCGTATCGGAGTAACAAACTTTAACAATGCTTATTGTCACTCTGAGGATTGCTAGTCTTATTTTGGCCTTGATTTAAGCAGCACATACAAACAAACACAAATTTATTTGCATGGCAGCACTCCATAGAATTGGTGAGAAATCTCCGTTCGTGAGACTTTACAAAATATTTACTCAAATACATTATTTTCTTTTTGAGCCGCCGCTATTGTCAATCTGTCATTTCCTTTGATGCTAATGGGCATTTGAATTCCTCTACGATTTGTTGAATATGCAATGGTATTAGACACCAATTTGAATTTAATAAAAGGGTTTGATGTTAAACGAACAAATAAATGCTTTTAAATTGGATTCAATTGAATATATTAACGTGTTGCTTGTGCATGCCGTTTATAAAATAAAATGAAATAAAATAAAATAAAATAAAATAAAATAATATGAAATAAAATAAAATAATATGAAATAAAATAAAATAAAATAAAATAAAATAAAATAAAATAAAATAAAATAAAATGAAATAAAATAAAATAAAATGAAATAAAATAAAATAAAATAAAATAAAATAAAATAAAATAAAATAAAATAAAACAAAACAAAACAAAATAAAATAAAATAAAATAAAATAAAATAAAATAAAATAAAATAAGTTATGAGCAAGCTCGAGACCAATTAACAATAATTCTAAGCGAATTAATATTGTCAGTTTTTGGGAAAAATTGATAATTGGAGAAAAATTACAAAGACAAATCAACAGCGATGGATAGGATTACATGTTTCAGAGTTTCCAGGCTCATCATCAGATCCCTTTTCGGACACGGATTCGAACTCGTGTCTGCACCAAAGCCGCTGTTAGAAAATTCCAACACTAAGCAATGATGCCCTGTGACGTCACAATGTATTCGTCTCCACTTCAATTTATTCCCTTTTGTTTTGTTTGTTCTTGCCAACTGTATACACAAAATTTCTTAAGACATGCGTCTGTATGTTATGATGTGTGTTGGTCTTTTTGTTTGTACATATTTACATATGTACGTAAACCCGTGCTATGGTTTCAATGTATTTTGTTGTTGGATTTTGCGGTCTATTTTGTTTACAAATTTGTAAGTTATGAGCAAGCTCGAGACCAATTAACAATAATTCTAAGCGAATTAATATTGTCAGTTTTTGGGAAAAATTGATAATTGGAGAAAAATTACAAAGACAAATCAACAGCGATGGATAGGATTACATGTTTCAGAGTTTCCAGGCTCATCATCAGATCCCTTTTCGGACACGGATTCGAACTCGTGTCTGCACCAAAGCCGCTGTTAGAAAATTCCAACACTAAGCAATGATGCCCTGTGACGTCACAATGTATTCGTCTCCACTTCAATTTATTCCCTTTTGTTTTGTTTGTTCTTGCCAACTGTATACACAAAATTTCTTAAGACATGCGTCTGTATGTTATGATGTGTGTTGGTCTTTTTGTTTGTACATATTTACATATGTACGTAAACCCGTGCTATGGTTTCAATGTATTTTGTTGTTGGATTTTGCGGTCTATTTTGTTTACAAATTTGTAAGTTATGAGCAAGCTCGAGACCAATTAACAATAATTCTAAGCGAATTAATATTGTCAGTTTTTGGGAAAAATTGATAATTGGAGAAAAATTACAAAGACAAATCAACAGCGATGGATAGGATTACATGTTTCAGAGTTTCCAGGCTCATCATCAGATCCCTTTTCGGACACGGATTCGAACTCGTGTCTGCACCAAAGCCGCTGTTAGAAAATTCCAACACTAAGCAATGATGCCCTGTGACGTCACAATGTATTCGTCTCCACTTCAATTTATTCCCTTTTGTTTTGTTTGTTCTTGCCAACTGTATACACAAAATTTCTTAAGACATGCGTCGCTGTTGATTTGTCTTTGTAATTTTTCTCCAATTATCAATTTTTCCCAAAAACTGACAATATTAATTCGCTTAGAATTATTGTTAATTGGTCTCGAGCTTGCTCATAACTTACAAATTTGTAAACAAAATAGACCGCAAAATCCAACAACAAAATAAAATAAAATAAAATAAAATAAAATAAAATAAAATAAAATAAAATAAAATAAAATAAAATAAAATAAAATAAAACATCCTTATGTTTCAGAGACCAGCCGTTTTGCTGAGAAGCCAACTATTGTAAGCTTAATCTTTTACATAACGAACCACTCAGGAAATAGGTCTTAATCAGTTTTTGTTGGCCATATATGATTTGTTGTTAAAGTACTACCTCTAAAGGTAAACTCTCTCATTAAGTTTCATACATTTGCCCTGATTTTACTTTGTACATACACTAACTACTTAACAGCATTTGCTCTTTTATATGCACGTAAGTACGAGTAACTTAAGCTTATTGGCAGTATTCTCTGGAATACGTTAAATAATATACTAGACATACAAACATACATACATACATAAAGTAATTTCATTTAATAGATAATCGCTTTTAATACGTAAAACATTATCTGACATACGAGCACACACAAATACATTTACAGCAAATGCCCCCTGTAGGGATGATGTGTCGCTTTGAAGACACTCGCATCTAACATGGCGGTGGCCTATGATGTGCTTGTGCACCGCGCTGCATTGACATTTTTGTAGTTACTAACTAGTTAAATATTCTAAAGTCCAGTTCGTTTATTTTTGCTTTTTCGATAGTCAAAACCATTCCAAAAGATCAACAATTATCTTAGGAAGAAAATAATCTATTAAATTAAAAAATTTATCACCATTATTTTTTTAGTTTTGGTTAAAAAGATTTTTGTATAAATGTATGAAAAGAAAAAAAAAATATTACAAACAAAAATTTTAAAAATACATAGTTGTCTTCAAATCTTGTCGCACCAGCTTTGATACTGTTCTATTACTAAATTAGAAACTTGTCTCACTACTTACTAAACTCCCTGCAAGGTGTGCATATAGTGAGTACCAACAGCATCCAACCACATCTTATTAAGCTTAACTCCTGCATAAAACAACTAACGTTAAACATCGAGTACGCATGTATCTGTACAAAATAATCTCTTACTAGGGAGTAATCAGTCAAAACTTTGTTAGACGTGGCAACTTGCCACATACACAAAGATACATACGTACATACAATGCATTAACAATAGAGTGACCAGAAACGAGAAAACAATTGTTCATGACTTGTTAACATTCAATATACATACATATATACATAAGTGGGAATTGTAGCCTAAATATTAACGAAAATATTGATTAGACACTCATTCAAGTAGCACTTCAAAAGGATCACACTCGATGGATAATCAAAATTTCGGACAGATATTGGGGTCTTTGAAAAATTTGTTGAGGATTTTTACGGAGTCGTCTCAGATCTCAATATGAAGAATAACTAATCATAGAACATAACAAGCACAATTATTATCAACTGATCTTGAGCTCATGAAACGTACAAACATATTTAATTGAACAGACCGTAAAAACCAACAACAAAATACATGAAAATATATTAAAATTGTGACCAATAGACTCCAGACGAAATAATAGAAAATAAGATTTTAAAGGACCTACAAAATGTGATAAAGCTGGCCTCATTCAAAATTCAGGTATGCATTTATTTATTTAAGAGGATTTAAAATATAAATATTTATACTAATTACATTACTAAAAGACAACAACAACAGCAAAGCCTATCTCGACTTATAATATTAATAAATGAAAACTAAAAATACCTTTTTCTGGTCACTCTATTGCACATTTAAGACCACTTATCCGCGCTGCATATATGTGCCGTTCGTGTAATACTAGGTAATTACATTACTGCTAGTTTGTGTGTGTGGCAGTGTCCTGTACACATATGTGTATGTGTGCGTGCAGCAGATCTAATAGCAGTAGCAAAATACACGCATACACACACACACCAACATTAAACCATGTGAATGCATATTCGCTAGTGACGCTTAATCACCTAAATATGAGACTAGCTGCATTTTGTTTGCTTTTAACTAGCTGCATGTGCATGTGTGCGTGCGTGCGTGTATGTGTGTACGCTTTTATTGCAATACTCAGACCACCCTACTTTGTCTACATTTATACATGGATACAAGCTTATAAACCTATAAATTAATTATGAACACATATGCACATTCACCAAGGACCTTTCATTAGCAGTTGAATTTATAGAGTGTTTAGTGGTGTGAAATTCAATATGAACCATTTAACTGTGTACCTCATGCAGCCACTTACTATGTTGTTAGTTACATACATAGTAATAATACTATGAGATCGCAATTGAAATTTAATTAGGATCACTTAAATGAGTGAAAATTTATTTATTCTCAAATGACGATCGAAAATACAAAGAAAGTATTACCACTGATTAAAATTTTTTTTTTTTTTTTTAAAGATATCTCATAGAAATTTTGAGCTATTTTCCTGACTGATTATATATCGCCTGCTGTATCGAGCTTTAACAAAGAGTAAATTTAAATAAAACATTTATTTAGCATGTTTGCATTCCAAGCAGACGTTATGCAATATTTTGCAGATATTATGCTTTTTAACACAATAATTTAGATGCAACATTTTCTAAATAAATTAATTAAAAAATTTAATTTTCACCACCCAATGTCTTAGAGATTCAATTTTTCCATAGTTCGAAAAAAAATTAATATTTTTTCTAAATAGCCACGAAAAGGGTTGGTAAGCAGGGTCAGTGCAAACATCATATTTTTTTCCAAAGTTTTAGAAGAATTTTAACGTATGTTTTACCCGACAAATAAAATAATAAAATAAAAATTTTTTTATATATAAAATCTCGCTCATAAATCGAGGTGTGTGCTTAGAACAATTTTTTAGTTGAATTTCGTAAGCTACAAGCTCAGAATGGAATTTCAAAAGAAATTTCAAATCTTAACAAAAAATTTCATTTTGTTATTTTATTCATATTAAGCGACGTATTGCTTGCTACAAATAAAACGACTATAGCTGTCTTGCGCATCTTCATATGAATTAAATTGTTGCGTATACGCAGTGGTGGTCAATGATTTATATATCAGAGACCGACTAACACACCTTAATATCTGCATGGCTATGTATGTGAAATATACAAAAAATGGACATTTCCAAGCCCATTTGTTCATATTTGTTTGTATATAAAAAATTTCCTATCGATGGCTCCAATGTGAGTCTATGTAGATGAATGGCTTATTGGGTTTTCATAATCTGTAACTCAGCAAAAGTTGGAAATGTGAACTAGAAAGTCTGACATATTTTGTTGTTATAATTTTCAATAATGTCAGAAAATTTTAAAAGTTGAATTAAAAAATTATGACATACAATATTTGCTTATGTCAGACAATGTTTTTGCATCTTACTCTATATATACGCTGAGTATCAAATTATGGATATATATCGTCTTGGAGCTCCAAAAGGGTTAAAGTCGGAAAATTTCCCAATTCTTTATCCGAATTTTTCAATTTTTTTCCAAGTTCTACTCACATATGATTCCTTTTCTACAATTACGCTTCGCTCTTATTTAATGTGGTACATATATTCTGAAGAGATCTCTTGGAAGCCATACATACATCTTTAAGTGTACATATCTCCATACATAACTGATATTTCAATTTTGATTATCACCCGCAAGCATCCATAAACATTAAACTTACGAATGGCTGGACACATTTGTGGGAAACTAAAGTGTTGACCAACAACAATAGCTCCAGGGTAATGCGAAATGGCACTTGATGAACAAAATCACCCACACGCAAATACATACATACATGAACAGAAGAAGAATGCAACGCAAGGGGGGGAGACAAAAAAAAAAATTAAGCTACATGCTATGTTATGTGTAGTGTAAAAGCAAAGTAATAACAGTAGTTACAAAAGACAATGGGCATGCATGCTGTGATGAAATATGCCGCAAGCATTCGGCCATTTTGGGAATACCCAACAACCAAATATTTGTTTGTATGATGAGCAAATGAATTTCATACGCTTTTGTAAATTTTTAATAAACAAAGAAATGTGTTTCTTTTTTTTTTTTGCTTTTTTTTTTTTTTTTTGCTTTTAAAAGTATGTTTGTATTTTGCAGCACATAAACTGCATTTTTTTTTTGTTGTCTTTCGCAAGTTATTGCTCTTGACACACTGGGATGGGCTTTATGTGGCAGTGAGTATTAGGGATGTTAAAATAGGGATCGAAATAGGATTTGAGTCTCGCATATACCGGAATAAGTAAACATTCAGAATTAAATAATATTTATTCTATCTGGAAAATCATTAGGGGTGTAACTGCGAGCAGAAAAAATCGATTAATGGTTTTTTTAGAGAAAAATCGATTTGTAAAAATCTATTTTTAATGAAAATAATCGATTTTCGTTCATATTACACTTCTTTTATCCGAAAAATTATTAGCGATGTCGCTTTGAGCTGGAAAAATCGATTATTTTTTTTTAAGAGAAAAGTTGATTAGTAACAATTAATTTTTGAAGAAAATATCGAATTCCATTCATTAATTACACTTCTTCTATCCAAGCCAAATTATTAGCTATGACACTTTTAGCTGGAAAAATCGATTAATTTTTGAAAAAAACAATCGAATTTCGTTGATAAATTACACTTCTTCTATCCGCAAAATTATTAGGAATGAAACTTCGAGCAGAAAAAATCGACTACTTGTGTGTATAGAAAAAAATCGTTTAATTTATCTCTAGCAAAATAAATTTAAGTCTACCCTAATGTCGAACTTTCTCTGCAAATATTTGCTCATTTTTGGTCCCAAGCTGTAATGTAATTGCAATAATGCTTTAGTTTTATTTCATTGTTCTTTATGTGTGTGTTTTTATAGTTTTGTTCCATATTGTGTTAAACATATTGTTTATTGCTGGGATACATACCGACATACCACTTTTAAAAATATTTATATAATAATGTAATACTGAAAACCCAGTTGTTAAAACTTAATTAAGAATTGTATAGCTTTTGCTAAGGTCAAGGATAACTTACATATAGACAATAAAGAAAGCACAGATTGCAAGTTACAGTGAGTGGAATGTAACAAACATTTTTATATAACTGCATATTTGGGATGAAAATTCTGGCAGCCCGTGCACTGAACAAGTTCCGTGACTTCTACTAAAAACTAAATACATACACGTTAATATGTCTTCCATGAACAGGATACAACTGATACTGTTGAAGAATAGCAAATACTAGTCGCTGAATCCAAGCATTGAAAAATTTGATAAAGAAAATCCCGAAATTGTAAAATCACTTCAAAATAGGGCTGTGCCTTTATTCGATTAATCGAGTAAGTTGATTAATCAAATTTTCAATTAATCGATTACTTGATTAATAAAAATTCTGAGTAAGCAAAATGAGTGTTACTCCAGTATTTTGAAAAATGGTTAATCAAAAACTGATTAATTTACTAATTTTTTTATGTGAAAGTTTGCCTTGAAATAGTTGAAAATAAAAAAAATTAAAAACCAAACATACTTCAAAATATTAAAAAATAAAAAAATTTTGAGATGTTGTCCGATCGCGAATGGGCAAAATGTCGAAGATGCAACAAATGGTTGAAGTATTAAGGAACTTCTAAATTTGAGCCGTTTGAATATATGATTAATCATTTTATTCAAAAAAACGATTAATCAAAAAGGCGATTAATCAATTAAATTTCATTTTGATTATTCAAAATCTTGATTAGTCTAGTAAACACCCTTTAGGATTAATCAAAAATCATAATTAATCGATTAATTGAGTAATCGAAATTATGAATAATCAAAATTTTGATTAATCAATTAATCGCACATCCCTACTTCAAAATAGCATCACCAGTACAATTGAATGCCAAGAGCGTCACAATATTTTATTCCATTATTAAAATCTCATTAAATAACATATTTATGTGCATGTATGCGTTTGGTATGTTTATACATTTTTGCAAAATTATCTAAAGCAAATAAACAGCAAATTATTCTCTTAGAGCAAAGCACATAAAACGCAAATTAATGATGCCTTATATATCGGCTAAGTTTGATTAGCATAATGCATCTGCAGAATTTCTATTCAATCAAACAAAAATGTATATTTAATACTCACATTGAAAGTATATCATTATATTAATATTAGTTTTCGGAAAGGCGAAAAAGGTATTGTAAAATATTCATGATTATAAATGTGCTCAAGGTTTAGAAAAAATATATTTTTTTTTTAATGTTTAACTTCTCAGTAAAACTGAATGGAAAGGGGCGCTTAGTTGTCCTAAACCTACCACTTTGATAACATAATATCAAGTAGAACATTTTGTCGGATGTAAAAGCTTTGAAATGGATTGATAAGCTGCAGTGGCGGTCTCGTAACTTTTCTTGCCATTCAAATAGAAAATTTCAGTGATCAATAAAGGCCGAAAACCTTAGTCGCTAGTACATAGTTCAAAGCTTATTTGTATGCTTTTGTAGCCAAACAAAAAAAAAACTTTTATAATTTTCATGGCAGCTTTTCTCTTTACAGCATATTACCCTCTTCAGTTAATATTTTATCATCAGGGATATTATACGACTGTTGGGCAAATTTCGAAGAAACGAATTTATTATATTTTGCAGAATTCGTGAGCAGCTTTAAAGGTCGTAATGGTATACACAAAAAAAAAAAACATAGTTATGAAAATTGTAAGGCTACACACAGCAATAAGTAATCGAAGCAAAAAGTTTCAAGGAGGGCATCGCAACAGATTCCTGTATTCATGATACTAACCAGGATGCGAGAAAAAGCCTTGTCTTACTAGGGTGAAGAAAAATTAATCCAATTGAGAAAAAACGCACAAATCCACTGTTTGAGTTGCCCTTTACTAACTGCAACCGACTTTCGCTTTTCTGTCTCTGCTCTCCGGTCTGATGGCATACATACATACATAGATACACCTTCTACATAGCTACATATGTAAATAAAGTCTATGAAATATTTTCTCATAAATCACCCAAAAGTATAGCACTCTTCAACTTTGTTGTTTTATACCCACCACAAACAATTCAAATCAACACAAAAAACACTTTTACACAAAAGAAGAACTTCTAATAAGCCACAAAAGCGTTTCTTAAAACTTTTTTTACTAGCTGTCCATTACGCTAGCTCCTCCAACTTGCTACACTCTGCTGCACTACTTTCCATGACATCCATTATCCTTTTCTAACATTCTAACATTCATTCATTCATTCATATGCTGCGCTTCGAATTGTTTGCGGTTGAGGCTCATAGAGTCCTATTTGGCATGAATGAGTTGTGTGAATGGCTTGTCGCCTGCTGCTGCGACTTCTACTTTCTTGCTATTACAATTGTTATTGTTTCTGTTGGTGTTGTGAATTGGTTGGTATATTTTTGCATATCACTTCGATGTATTTATGTACATATGTATGTATGTATGTATGTGTGTAGCTATGTATTTCTTAAATAAATGTTGGTTTATGCTATTGGCTAACCAGCAACAAAAGCGACAGCAAGAATATTTACTGACCATATGCATAGATACGAAATTAATGAAAAAATGTATATAGATACCCAGCACTGAATGAAAACTCGTTGCACACATTTTCAAAAATAGTATGAATACCAAAATTTGTTATGGAGCCAAAAAAGGGTAGGGCAATATTTTTTATATACGTTATGGCAATTTTCAGAGTAATGACAGAAATAAACCAGTCTCGAACTAGTTTAACCCCCCGATTCTGTGTTCTTGATAAATTGTCAAGCTTGACAAAAAATCAAGAAAAAAATATTTGAATCAAGTGTTCTGAATTCAGCTTCAAAAAGTTAATTAATTTTGTTCGTTTTGGCGTAAAATTCAAAAATCATGATACAAATATTTTTTTCTTGATTTCTTATCAAGATTGACAATTTGTCAAGAACACAGAACTGGGGGGTAAATATACTAAAAAAAAATAATTCCATACCTCCAAATTCAAGTAAAATTAATTGCAAAGGCCAGTGATACCTAAAGAACAAGTTTTTAGAATTTTCGTGTGTGTGTCGCTTTATTTGTTTGTGCATCACTCAAAAATAGCTCCATAAACTTGACTGCAACTTTCAACTTTGTACTACCAGTTCTCTTATTTATAACTTAAAATATAGCTTATCTCATAATCTATACTATCTTCGGAGTTACTAACCAATATCTGGGTGATAAAAAATTAAAATCGTAAGTAATACCTAAATTTTTTTTCCAGTTGAAGTGTGAAAATTTTTACTGGTTGAGTAGTCTTTTTTTACTACCTACGAGTTTCACTGCAGGGTATATATAACATCCACAACCATATACATATGTATACCCGCATTCATACTATCATACATACATATATAAACTCTAACAAAATTACTGTGGCGGTTTGTAGTGACGACATATTGATATATTGGTATGTTTTTATAGACCACAAATTTGTGAAGAAGTTTTAGTATTTTCTGTTTTCGTGTATATGTTTTTGTAGAACAACAACGTTAAAACCCATATATAAATATTTTATGACATTTTAAGTTTTTGTAGATTTTATAACTTGGTTTTTCATTTTGATTTTGTAATCCGAATTATTTTTTTAAGAGTACCAAAAAGAAACATTGGAAAATTTAAAATTAAATTTTTGCTGCTTTCATGTTTTCTAGCTGAGCTTATGACATAGGGGGGGTAAGATAGTTGAATGTTTCCAATCATAATGTTGCCAAAATAACATTTCAAAGCTACTACTTTGATATTCACATATCGACAATTGAGTAGAAGGGCACGCTTTTCAAAATATTTTTGGAAAAAGCGCTATATCAAAATGTACCTCACAATTTCGAAATTTTGTAAAGTCTTTTTAGGAACTTCCCATTGAACTAGATGGTTTGCCGAAACTTCGCGAAACTTAATTCTCAACAAACATCAATCGATTTCACTTCAGCGTTTGCTAAATTGATATTATCAAACTTATTCATTGACTTGCGATTAATAATTTATGAAACCGATATTATTCGTGTTGACTTAGTAAAACGCTTAACTACAGAACACAAAGAGAGATTAGTTAAAATGGCAAGAAGCTCATCAATAATTCAGGGTACTAAATCATTGACACGTCAAGTTAAAACGTATTATGAAACTAAACGGAAAACTTGAGTATAACTAAAGTTTACTCAAAACATAAATGAACACAAATACATACATATATGTATTTTCAATAGTAGGAAGTAACTAAAAAAGTTGGTAGGAAGAGTCCTGATAATTGGGCAGGCGCGCTTCAGCAATGTTGAAGCAGTTGAGAAAAAATGTGTTGAAAAGAAAGATATTTATATAAAACCTTAAATTTTCTTAAAGGAAATATAAAAGAAAAAACTCGGCTTTGAAGATAAACACGAGTCAAATATGACTCATGCGCTTAATGTCACACGTTCGCATGAGTCACATTTGACTCACACAAAATTTTTTCAGTAATATACATTTTTTTATCTAACTCTGTTCGTTTCTCCAAAAAATTTACTTTCTTCTTTGCTTTCAATTTAAACAAATTTTTAACGGAGCAAAAAAAGTTCTCAGCATCGAGATGACGAATAAAAACCGATTTCTGGGAGCTTCTTTTTTGCCCAAACACATCATTCTTTCTCAAGAAAATACCAAGGAAATGGTGTAGTAGTACCTTTTGATACGAATAATGCTAATAACAACTCAATTTCGAACTAACTCGACTGCGCAGGTAATTGCTTTTTGCAACAGATAAGTACTCATAAATAACTCGCTTAAGGTTACGTATACGCACCCACCCACACGTTGACTTAGTAGCGTATTTTGTTAAGTAAAACATTAGATCCCCTTTTCAAATTCACAGCATACTCGTAATATGCGCTAACAAGTTATAGCAAAATTTATGTTGCGAGTTCTTTTCATTTAATAAAATTCCATTTCTAACTAGCTAATAAGAGTTTATAATACGACTTAACCTATTAACTGCATAACACTAAAACAACTCAATTTAAGGCAAATAAATGTAGCTAACAAGTTTTACTACTTTCAGTTACCTGCATGCTAATGGTATTGCACTTAGGTGAGGTAGCACGTGACACTGCCCGTTTGTCATTTAATGCTGAGATTTCCCTATATACGAGTAAAACTTTAATTTAGCACACCAACACATGTACAATAGCAACTGAACGTGTATTTTATTATAATCTAAAATTTTTTTTTTTTTTTCACTTACTTTTCGAACCTGCACTTTCCATTAAACTATTGTCATTGTACGTTGGCCTTCGAATGCACACGCCATACAAATGTGACTGTCAAATATGTGGAGAAGAATACTTGCAAAAAGAAAGTTTTGTAGAGCAAAAAGAAAAAACATTGCTTGCACTTTGCTAAGTTGACGAGGGAATCGAGGTCAAATGGCGGCAAACCAGCAAAGTTAGACGTCACAGTCAGTACCGCAGCCGCATGGGAAAATTGCGCTGCCAACATGAATGTTAGTTAGACTAAATGCACTAAAAGAAAGGCGAAAAAAAACTAGTTAGAGAGCATACATTTGGGTGTAATTGAATGTTTTATACCCAGCTGTTAGCTTGAAGACAGATTTTTGAACTTTTTTTTTAAAAAGCTTACTCGCAAAAACTCAAAGCTTACAAAAGGCTTATTTTTCGTTTACAAATATTTGATTGTAAATAAACAGAAAAACATTTTCAAAGAAAGCTTTTCTTAAACCATTTTCTAGGTCTTCATTTAAACTTTGTTTCTGATAAACAAGCTACAGAGTTTAACAGTTTTCTAATTTTACGCACTTAAATTTTAGTATGAAAAATAATTGTTTCATAAATAAATCACTCCCTAGGGAAAAAGTCAATTTTAAAATTCAAAGTAATTAAAGCTCTAACTTTACAAAAAAAAAAAAAAAACAGAGCAAGCTTTTATAGATATATTTGTAAAATATCAACATCAAAAGCTTAAACAGAAATATCTACGTCGATTAAGCTCTTCAGTCTTCTAGAGCTTTCTTACCATGTCTTCATAGGGATTTTCGTATCGATTCATTTATACTTTTACCATTTATTCTATACTCCTTGAGCTATACCCAGCAGAGTATAAAAAATCAAAAAAAGTGACACGAAAAGCTGAAACAATAAGATCCCTTTTATAGAGGCTCTTTGCTTGTTTAGCATTGCCGATTGTTGTAGTTGTTGTTACTTGCTTTTTGTTTTCCTGCAACTACACTTACTAGTGTCTTTGCTGCTGCTACTGCTGTTAGCTCAAGAAATTTGCTGAAGAGAAGTTTATAAGTTTATGGCAAAGTTTAAAGTGCAACACGACACAACACAAAAGGTGATCCAAAGTAACTGCCTTGTTGTTGCACGGCAACCACTTGCACGCTATTCTTTGCTTTTGTATACTAACCGATATATTTTAGTTAACTTTATTTACCATTTATTTGTAAGCACTCAGGTTGGCATTTTGGACGCTTGGTAGTCACAAGTGTATTATACTATATTTTAATCTACATTCATACATACATATCTCGCAGTTTTATATGGGAAGACTATGAGTGCATCAGAGGCCTTATTTATTTACATATGTGCAAAAAGATTTTAGTTAGTCTTAACCAAAAAACTGATATTATATCATGTAATTTCGCTACAGGCTAATTTATTGCAAAATTTTGAATTTTTAAAGGTGAGGATTTTTTTTTTTTGGAATTGAATACCTGCTTGATCTTATTCCAGATAAAAATTTCCAGAAAAAGTAAATTAATAACTTACCAGGCGTCCTTCTCTTTCTTTGCCTTTTATAACGTGCGAAGTCGCCGATCTTCACTTCGTTTCGTTCGATGGTGATGACTTCGAAAATTATTTTGCTATGGATTTTTTGTGCTGAAAAGTTGGCTGAATGCATTGCGATCGTGTCAATTTCGTATTAAATATCGCTTCATTAAAGCATTTTCAAAATGTGAACTTTCTCACATTTGGCTCTTTCGTTTTAATGCCCTCACGTGTATGACATCGTTCATGAATTTTGTGTGATTGGCAAGCAGGACGACGATGAACCAAATGTAAAGGTAAATGCCTCTCAGTCGCACTGTAGCCTAAGTCATTCACATCTAGGTTCGTTGCCGTTAAAATTACTCTTTCACAAAAACAATCGTAGTTTCTATGAAAGAAATCATGTTCGGAAGCTCTTTGCTTAGGAGTTTCTCTTTCGTGAGTAGGACATCTCCTGATCATAAAATCAATGCACCTCCAATAAAGCTACCACAAAAAAAAAATTCACAACGAAAAGTAAATTTAAAGGTCATCGAAAAAAAATATTGCTTACTGCAAAATAACCAAAAACAAATATCAGTAAGCAAAAAAACAAAAAAAAACAAAAAGAATGATAGCTTGAAATTCTAAATAGGACTAAGGTACGAAAAAAAAAGTGGCAGTGTACAGATGTGTTCGTGCTTAGTGATAAGATTAATTATTCGATGCTTAGAAACAGCAGCAATTAAGAGATTTCTCTACTATTTTTCTGTAATCTGCTTTGCTTGTTTTTGTACCAGTCCCATCAACATTGACAAGCAGAGTAATGGACACGAATGGCAATGGACGTGATGAATCTTTCTGTCTGCTATTTCTATTTAACTTGTTACTTTTGTCGCTGCTTTGCTAATGTTTTGCCACTTTATATTTCTCTGCGCATTGCTTGTCAGCAAAGTTTTGCCTCTTGTTAAAGCTGTTGTGTTAACAAATGTTAATTATATTTTTTTTTTCTTCTTGTTGTTGTTGTTTTCTATACCTTTAAGTTAATCCCTGGCTTACTGTTTACTTTGTATTTATGCTCTGTCTTTTACATTTTGCTTTTGCACTAAATGATACACAATAGCAAAATTGTAATTTTAGTTGGCATTTATATGGAAATTTATTTCTCTGAAAATATGAAATTATTGATTCTTTTAAGCTCAATATCTTGCTACATTGTAAAATAATTAATTTTACAATTTTATTTGTGGAGTAGTGAAATTTTTCCACAGTTTTATACTTTTCAGTTATTCAACAGAAATTACCAGGAAAGATCATTAATAAGCCAGTTGAAATCAAAGCAACAGTTTTTGTGTGTTTTGTATGTATGTTTGTTCGCGTATCACTTAAAAACTGCTCAATAAAATGGAATGAAATTTTAACTATGGCATTATTAAACATCTCACTTAGTATTTGTGATACTCTTTTTTTCGTTAACTAAATAAGTTAAGGAGTAATTGGCCAATATATAAGGTATTGGATGAGGGGGTGTTGCATCTTTATATATAAAATTCAAATCATGTAGGTATAGAACGACTTGGATCCTAAACGTGGATATCTCCAGGGTTGGTCATAAACAAAAAAATTGTTTGATATACACAGGGGGCGTGGCACCTCCCATGCAAGTAGATTTTTTTAAAGTCCATGTCTCTGGAAGTATTTCGGTTAGACCAATGAAATTTAGTGAGGGATTACATGAGATTAATCCATAACACCTGCATCAAAAATGGGGATAGCAAAAAAGGGCGCGTGGCACCTACCATACGAATATAATTTTTAATAGTTCAAATATCTGGAAGTATTTGACTCAGACCACTGACATTTTATGACTCTTCCCTAACATCTGCATGAAAACGTTGGATAACGACAAGGGGGGCGTCCATATCTCTAGAATTATCTAGGTTATATTGGGTAAAGCCCACAGGTATAGAGTAGTTCCCCTTAAAAATTTAACTATGAACATGGACAAGAAGTCCAGATTTTTCAGTAAAATAGCAAAACATGGTGGGGTAATATGCGATCAGTAATAAAATTATAAGCAGATTGAAATTTTTTTCTTGACTATTTATCGAGTACAAGGAATTGGCAGTTGAGTTCAAACGCAATTGAAGCTGTGAATAAACGCCTATTTTCTGTTGAAAAAATACTAAAAGAAATCTTAAAATGAACTCTATAAAAAATCTATTTCCTGAAGAAGGAAGTTTGCCCGGTTTAACAGTTAATTATTGGAAAATTCCAGAATAATTTTGGAACCTTGTGAACGACCTTTCAGGAACTACCCGACAAGGTTGAGACTTGAAACTTTAAACAGAACCTAGGGATAATACGACATATGTACATATAAGCAAAATAGTGCAGCTAGTAGCGCAAGAAATATATGTATATTCAGAAAATTCCTCTTAAAGCGCCTTAACTCTTCTTTCCATTTTAGAAAACTCTAAGTTGATTCATGACATTCTGAACAAAATTCAAATCCACCATTATGTTTTCAAACCTTATACAGTGGCCGACAAAACTATGCCTACCCCCTTTTTTTGTATGTTTTCACCAACTTCGGCTTCAGAAAAATTTTTAACTATTTTCCTGTAAGAGAACTTATCAAGATCTAATACAAATACTATAAATTATATTTTAAATATGTATGGGAAATTCGCTAAAATTAGACAAATTTTCATCAAAATTTTCAACTTCGACTACAACTGTCATAGTTAAAATTTCAGAACAACATGGCTTTGTTCAAGGACAAATTTGCTGCTGTTTTATGGTCACATTAATAAAAAGACCCCCCTCTAACTTTTTATAATCATATTATTTCACTTTAAATCTAATTGCAAAGCAGACAATCGTCTCCCTACTCACGGACTTCCCTTTTGGATTCTTATTCTCTTTTATTTTTCAACAAAAAAAAAACGTAAAACTTCAACTTGTTTATATATTTTCATTATTAAAATTACCTTATTATTAGCTTTATAGGGCATCGACGCAGACAGCGCTATTGCCATGCCTTACAAGTGCTTACACCATATTTGCTAGTTAAAAATATTTACAAAAATGCAGACACATAAAAGCCACAAACATCTAAATTCAAGTACCATACATATGTATTGTGGTTTTGTATGCTTCGAGCGTAACCAAAATACGATTGCATGTTGTCCTTCACCTACATTTTTTTAAAGAATGTAATAAAGCAACAGAACAGCTGGCGCCGCAATGGAACAAGAACAAGAAAAACGTGTAGTGAATGTGTAGAAAATAGGTGTATAAGGCAAATGGAATGTCTGTATGAATGAAACTAAATACATATGTATGTATGCGTGCAACAACAAAAAACTAACGAAACAAATTTTTTTTTTTAATTATATGAAATCCCAGTGGGAAAAAGTAATGCATTCCATTTTTCTTATACAATGAGACGGTTGTAAATTGTTTGAATAAATGTGCTAGCCAATATTTTACTCGTTGGCCTGAATTTCCTTGCAGTGGTTTTTATGAGTCTTATCTTGTGTACATGTAATGCATCGCCTGCTTTTCCACTGGGATAAATACTAAAGTGGGACTCTTAACAAATGTCACAAGCAAGATGTTAGGGTAGTTGACAGTCAGTAGCGTCAGTCCATCGACGTGGATGTTTGATGACGTGTTGACTTGCACTTCAAAGACAGGAATAGGATGGCCAGGAGTCTTGTTGAGGATCTCCATAGTGGAAATGTCGACTTGACCAGCAGCTTCGGATTGGAAATTTAAGAAAGCTCAAAAATATGATCGTGCTAAAATCTGGCTTTTCTGTCGCATGCTAGAATTAAAGAAAAAATTGGCGTAGGCCCATCTATCGAAAACGACAAAATAAGGAGAACTTATGGGAAGAGAATATTGTGAGTTTCCAGCACCTAACAGATCTTCTAGTGCCCGAAATAAATTTCAGAAATTCCAGGTCTTCATCAGACTATTTCTCTTACTTGATGCCGGGTAAAACAATATTAAATCTTTGGAGTATAAAAAAAATTTAGATCTTCAATTTTAACCAACGAAAAATTACCAGTAATAACACTCACTCACCCAGCCACTAACATTTACACAGACGCTTGATGCAAATTTGTGCGACAGAGAGAGAGACATACTTTATCTCTGTCGCAATGCAATTCATTAAGTCGCATATTTCAAACTCATAGTACAAGGACGTTGAACAACAACCCAAAAAATAGCAACAACAAACAAAACAAATTTTTGCCAGCACATTGTCAAAACAAAATGCAAACACAACAACAATTGTACAAAACAAATAGACCATGGTAATGCCGCTAGTGACTTGCTGGCATACAAACGCACACAGAACTATTTTTTATGTAGAAATACACTCAAAGAAATTAGGATCTTGTTGGGGAAGTCGAGTGATCGAGCTAGTAACAGGTATGGGAGCTAATCATACTTATTCCGAAAAAGAAAATCCCATACACCTTTTAAACTTTCTTGATTTTTCATTATGATTTATGTTTTATGATTAATGATGAATGATTAATGATTAATGATTAATGATTAATGATTAATGATTAATGATTAATGATTAATGATTAATGATTAATGATTAATGATTAATGATTAATGATTAATGATTGATGATTAATGATTAATGATTAATGATTAATTATTAATGATTAATGATTAATGGTTAATGATTAATGATTAATGATTAATGATTAATGATTAATGATTAATAATTAATGATTAATGAATAATGATTAATGATTAATGATTTATGATTTATAATTTATGATTTATAATTTATTATTTATGATTAATGATTAATGATTAATGGCTTATGATGTATGATTTATGATAAATGATTTATGATTTACAATTTATTATTTATGAATAATGATTAATGATTAATGATTTCCTGTACAATTTCTTTTTATGATTAGTGGTTTATGATTTATGATTTAGGACTAATGATAACGATTTATGATTTATGATTTATGATTTCTAATTTATGATTTATGATTTATAATTAATGATTAATGGTAAATGATTAATTATTAATGATTAATGATTAATGACTTATGAATTATGATTTATGACTTCTGATTTATAATTTATGATCTATAATTTATAGTTTATAATTTATAATTATCCCAGAAGATACCCCAATAAGGTATGACCTATCCCACATTTCTTATACTTAATCTCTTGCACTATTTTTTATTGGGTACTTTCATTTATATGCATGACTATAATTCGTATGTATATATGACACGTGGAACACCATGCGCAATAAAAAACCCAGACCGGGTAAAGAAAAACTAATAACGCATCGCAATGCAAAAGTAGCAAACTCTGTGTTTCGCTCAACAAGGCCAGACAGCCACTCCGCGTACCAGAAATGTCAAGCGCATGAATTTGCTACAGTAATTTAAATTTTTCCTTGTTTGGCTTTTCCTTCCTCTTGCTTGCATTTATTTCACTTTTCTCTATTATATGAATGGTTGTAGAAAAACCCTAGCGAACGCAAAATGTAACAGCGGAGATGAATTTAAGGAGGTTATGAAGCATATGAGCCCATTTCGACAGCCACTGTTCGTCTGCCAGTGAGAATGTATGTTAGTGAAATCAACTAGTTGTGAACTACTTTTCAATTATTTTATTTTCTCAACGTCGCAGTGTCGCGCTATCTGGAAAATGATAGTACTACTCGTGGTTGCAGCAAAGGATCAAGTTCCGCCACCAATTGGATTTTCAGTTGGTTAGATGGTTGATTGTTTGTGGTGATATCATTTTTATCGGGTGAGATATATCGGAATACTTATTAAATATTTGCAAATTCGATAATAAACCGAACTTCTCATTAAAGACTCACCAACAACTTTGTTTCTTAAATTTGAATATTTTATTATTTATTTATGACTTTCGCAACTATCATTTTCAACAATGAAAACGTAGGAGTCAGTGTTAATTCCCTGAAAAGCAGAGGCGAATTCTTTCAATCAATTGAAAATATTGCAATGTAATGTGAAGTGACCGGCTAAGAGAGGTAGTAGGCACTAACATACAATCACTCAACTACACACCAAAAAAGTTGTAGCTCGTTTAAATTGATTCTTATCCAGCAAAATTGAAAAACATGAGCAAAAGACAGGGAAGGAATGGTTAGAAAGAAAAAGAAAACATAAAGGGAAAAAATATTAAAGAGGGGAACTGCGTGATAAATAAGAAGAGGAAGAACAAGAGAAGTAAAAAATGAAATATACTGAAAAAAGGGAAGAGTAGAAAGCGGAAGGGAAAGACAGGCAAAGAAAGTTTGTTGATTTAATTTCAACCACTGAACGAACTCTACTCTTCACCGTTCCACAAGCCGCTGATTTATTAGTTTTTATGATCACTCATACAATTTTTTGTTGCGCATGTCATACACATTTATAAATATTTACACACATACTTATAAAAAAAATTATTATTTTACTAAATAAAATATACAACGAGATCAAGCAAGAAAATTCAAAGTCATCAATTCGCATTGCAACAGCAGCTCCAAGGAGACCAAATATATAGGTTGTTGTTGTTGCCGTATCGAATATGTATTGTTCATTGCCGCTAGGGTAATTCTGTGCTGTTACTATTGCTGCCACTTTTTAATAACATTTCGATTTTCTTTTTATATATCTTTTGTTACTGTGAAGCCAAAAAAAAGCAGCTGTCAAGGTCAGTTAGGCGAAATGTCACTTATTTTTTGTCTCGCCTACAGAGAATAATAGAATTAAGTCAGCTACGAACATAAAGATTTAAGTAAAGACTTTCATACAGTTTAAAATTTCTACACTTTAAGAGTTGAAATTGAAAAATAGTAAAGCTGTTCAAAGTCTTTGGGTGCTCAAACCAGCTCCCGACGGAGTACTTAATGTTAAGAGAGGTCTAGTTCTGGTTGAATTCTCACACTGACTCTAAGCCTTCCGATGCCTTTTCCTTTGGAAAACAAATTTATCTCACACAAGGTCTTATTTTTGATTAAGAAAACCACAGCCAAGCTTCTCTGTATCTCAGAATTTATAAAACATTAAGTTCGATTCTAGTCATTATATCTGGGAAATTAGTTGAGATATGGAAATCAGTCAAGTCCATCATTTCAGCAGTCATTAACACTTTTCGTTTGATATTCCCTAATACCAAATGTCACGCCGAGTAATACCATTTTGGAGTTTTAATTGCGCCAAAGTATTGAATATTCCAGCTCAGAGCCCAGATATGGATCCAATCCTAAAATGTATGATCTCGAATCAGGAGAAGTGTATTAAAGAGCCAGCTAAGATCTTTTTGGATTACATTCTTATATAGCCATAGATATTAATTTGCTGCAGGTAAAATTGATGTATGGTGCTGATTAAACCAAGCTTTGAGCCGGCTCCAGTTAACTAAAAAAAGAATTACTTCGAATCGCAACTAAAGCATTTCCTTCACTTATGTTTACTCATTAAATATTTATGAATATTTGACAACGTTAAATTGAAAACTGCATCATATCTTTATGATTCATTTACACATCGTAAAAATGACTCATTTGAAGCTAAATAGGTGTATGAAGAGCAAAGTCATTCAAAGACAAAAATAGAAAACAAAAAAAAAATTATTTTTGCTGACAACTTTTTCACACCTTAAGTTAGTTATTTGCTTATCAAGCAAACACGCTTTTCATGTTTAACACGTCTTTAATCTTGATTCTAAGAAAACATCTTTTGAAATTTTTACTAAGCAAACTTGCTCTTCTTCTTCTTCTTCTTCTTCTGCTTTTTGTACACATTGGCGTTGTATACATTTGAAACATAAAAGAAACTCTAAAATAGGTGCACTCACTGTTTGTTTACTATAAGATATCCAAAGGTGTGAGTGTGTATGTGTGTGTGTCTATGTGTTTGTGTGTGTGTGCGTGTTTACGTCTCATAAGATCTAAACACTGAGATATCCAATTTGCTGCAACACAATTTACCGCAATTTCAGCACATAAATAATTCTTGTAAATCGAGGTAACTAAGTGCTCATGCATTGCCATTCAGTTGTTGTTGCTGTGCAATTGTATTAGACTCTACCAAAAAAAAAAAAAATACATAAAAACTTAAGTTAGAAAATTCAATTCTCTGCATGAAAATTTCAGTGAAACTAGTATTCACTCTTCAAACTTTAGTATGACTTTCAGTTTTGACATTTTTATTAAGTGACTTTTAATGGTTTTCCATATATTTTTTTTTTGATCTGAGCGCCACCTACTGTGATACGTTTGTGAAATTTTTTCAAGATTTAAAAAATTGGATAGTTCAGGGGATTGAATTTTATTCAAAACTGCAAGTCTTTTGATAAAGAGAAAGCGTATGGCGACTCATGCGACACCTGGCGGATTTTTTCTTACATGTCGGTTTTGAACTGTACACCAAGAGACGTGCTCTAGTGAAGCGGGAAGCAACTCAAAATGCTCTAAAGCCACATAGCGACATTTGTTCAAAGCGTCATTGCACTAAGAATTGGTTCAATATAATTTTAAATACGTAGCTATTTTTATAGAAAGTACAAAAAATTAAGGGACCGGATATGAAAATGGTAAAAAAGAAATCAATCTTAAACTAGCACCTTCCGAAATCGTCATGAAAGTCTGAAATTTTCACAGTATAACTTTTCGGCAAAATAATATCGAAACTTGCAAGAACACCTTTTTTTTTGTGCCCAGTCTAATGTGCACGTATGTTTTTGTTTACTTATGTTGTTTTGTATTAAAGGCAGCTGTCAAAAGCAACCTTACATGCTAGCGCATTATAAGTGTAATAGTTTTCATACTTTTATACAAAATAAACAACAATTTGTTGCTCTAACAAAAGTGCACGATAAAGAAAAAAAAACCTTAAAACGTTGAAAACTACATGGACGAATAAGCAACAATGCGCTGTATGACTCCCTGCGTAGCAAGCGAATACAAAACAAATGTAGAGAGAAAAGACATGAATGAAGATCCAAATTCTTTCTAGCCACAAGAGGAAATTTAAATTTATTTTCTTGAGGTTGAACAAACGTATCTACGTGGCACACAGGCACCAAATGCGCCACAATGTATGCAATGGAAATTCATCTAAATTTTAGACGTACCCAAATAGACAAAAACAAAACTGCAACAACAAACATGACATAAAGAAAGTGAGGCTTTGTTGAAGTCAATGGAACAGAATGGAGTTTTTTATAGTCGGATGTTGAAGATTTGAAAATAATTTAAATTTGGAACAGCTATTACTTGACTCATGTATAATCTTTGGACTCACTACAGACGAAATTTTAGCTCTGTAATAATTTTGTTTCATTGGATACTCAAATTCAGTTGTATTCCATACCCGTTCTAATCTCTCCTAAGGGAAAGCCACTTATGTAGAGATTATTTAAGTCCCAGAGTTCGAATAAATTTCGAAAGTATTTCGGGATTACTTTTAACAAATCGAAATCATTTCGATATTATTAATAAGTATATCGTTATTGTTTAAAATGAAATTTCTGCTTAGTTTCTGAATATTTTTTCTCACCATATCGTGAGTAAATCTTAGTGAATGTTCGAAATAAAGTTCGAAACCTTTTCAGTACTCCTTTGATATTATTTTAACCCCGTTTTTGGGAGCATTTGAAGCTTGTTTTCATGAACATTTTCATATGATAGCTACGTTCTGGAACATTGGAAGGTTAGTTTCCAAATGTTTATGGATTATTTCGGTATTTCTTTGGAAAATTTCGGGACTATATCGCTAAATTATTAGTGTATATTTAGCTGCTGTATCGAATTAATTTTGTAAATGATTTTTTTCTTTTTTTTTTCTTTGAACTTCCGCATATTTTTTCGTACCATAGGCTAACAGAAGTGACAGCTTCGAAGTCGATGCCGAAAAATTTCAACATTCTATTCGAAATTCTTATCAGGTTCCTTTGGTATTCTTTACAACTATTTAAAAGACCGTTTCAAGCTAATATGCGAAGACATTCAGACATGATGCCAGTTTTGGTAACGGCTCAAAAATCACTCAGGGTTCATTTCAGGATGAATTTGAATTTGTTTTTTAATCTTTTCGGGTCTTGGGTAATTACGAATGAGATTTTGAAATAATTTTCACGTTTCGGTATACATTTCCAGTTCATTGTTGCTTTATTTAGGACTAGTTTGAAAACTACTTTAAATAAGGTTTTAGGAATACAATTATTTTCAATTCTAGACCAACTTTGTAATTCCAAATTCCTATTCCAGACATATGAGTATATAATTTGAGTTCTTAACGTAACTTGGCAGCTATCTTTTTCCCATTTCCTTATTGTTGTTTATGTACACATAATTATTTGTGCATTTGTGTTGTGATAACTACATACATATGTTAGTATGTGTGTGCGAACGAGTTGTTTTTCATACCCCAAGGACGTTATTAGAGATGCAAGGAAGACGATAAACTTAACGAAAGCCACAAGAAAACTCGAAACAGAAGAAAAGTATGCGGTAAGTGTGTTGGCCGCAGGACACAGCTAAGCAGGTGAATTTAGAATAAGAAAATTGTAAGAAAAGCCAGCCTTTTCAAAGCTTTTTGCCACACAATCACAATAACGCACTTCAAGCAACCCAAAAAAAAAAGAAACAAAAAAAAGATGCCGAGACATGCAATAATAATGGCGGCAACTAGGCAACAAGGCACATGCATGCCACATATACTAGTACACATACACAGCTACATAGACAAAGTCTTATACATAGTTACTTGCAAGGAAATGGTGCATACAAATTTTGATTGTAAACAACGATTAAGCAGCTGATTACGCGCTGAATAGTGCATGAGGTGTTTATTGTGTTGACACAGTGCAACAGCACGCACTTAACGAAATAACAAAGAACCAACAACAACAACAACAACTTATACTAACTTAACAAAAACATGTTACAACAAGCAGCTCCACTTATCTTGCTGCGGAGTGCGGTTAAAGGTCTATGCTTCCAAGTTTTAGTATTTGTAGTGTTAATGCATTTGAAGTCAATGTGTTGCAAGGGTTGTGGCATCTGTAAACATTTGTTGGTAAAGTAAGCAAATATTTTTTACTGAAAATGCTAAGATGAGATATACATTTATGAAGTCAAGGAGTCTAAAGTGCTATATATGCAGTATTTAAAGTGGTGCTCAGTTGCATTGTTCCTGTGTGTAATTATAACGCTTGCCTTAGGTTGACCTCATCCGTATTTTATGTTGCTGAAATTTGACACTTTCTAAGCAGCAATCCTTGTAGTGCCCGAAAAAATTTTTACTAACTCCTCATTCACAAGGTTGTCCACGACTAAGAGGAGGGGTCAAGAACATATTAACTATGGTAGCAGCTGCCATCTTCCAGGAGCAGTGTAGCACTTAGTGTACGCCTAACCAGGGCACTGTTAAATTCTGCTTTCTGAGCGCCCAGTTCCACAAAATAGAATTTTTGCCGAGTGGATACAAACCTAACTAACATTTCGTAGCTGGAAACATAAATCTAATGCCACAATGGAGAGAAAAGAATATGGCTTTTGGAGCCACTTGAAGACCAACTGCAAAAAATTGGATGAAAACTTGTACATCTAACTTCCATTTTCCATGGTTAAAGAAGGAAAAATATATAATTTGAAAATGACTGGTTAAAGAAGGAAAAATATATAATTTGAAAATGACTAAAACCGCAATTAAGAATTTGAAAAAGTTTAGAAATTTCAGGATCAGAAAGATGCTTGTTTTTTTTTTTTCAAATAATATTTCTGTCGAATATACCAAGAGACAACTCCTCAGGACCAAATGTATATTTCAATTCCTCAAAAAAAATTCCCAAAAGTAACTTTCCTTTTTTGAGGCTCAATAACAAGGAATCGATTACAAGGAATTCAAAATGTAATTGAAAAATTTCTAAAAGATTCTGCCTGAACCTAAATTCGTTTTTCAATTACTTTTTTCAATTCCTTTGAGGAGTGGGTAATTTGTAATTTTTTTTCTATTCCTTGTAATGTAATTGAAAATTTGTCAATTACATTTTCAAGTCTTTTCAAAGCCCATTACTTTTGAAATTACAATTCCACAAAGTAATTTTTTTCAATTCCTTGTAATCAAAAAAAAGAAAATTACTTTCGGTAATTTTTTTTGAGGAATTGAAGTGCAATAAATTCCTTTTCTGTGGAGTAAAGTAATTGATTCCTTTTCCCAATTACATGTAATGGGGAATGGGAGGACGGTAATTTAATTCCTAAAGTAATCATTACTACCAATCTCTGAAGGTAATGTTGTAATCAGCGAGTTAAATTCCAAATCTTAATTGGTTTGGAAAACAATAGGGCTTAACGAAATGAGGCCGGGTTTTCTAGTCTGGTGTGTAGAGTTTTAGAGATTGTGGAGTTATTTTTTCTATTTTTTTACCTTAACTAAATCCAATAGCTTTATAAACACCATGCTGGGATTTAATTATTGGTTAATATTCTAATTCAAGATTTGTTAAATTACCTACAGAAACTGTGTATGGTTGTTGAATTTGTACATGTGTATGTATTCAACTTTATTACCAGGCACATACATACATATATATCTACTGTCAGTTCTGCTATCTTTACTCAAGTGTTTAAGCATAACATTTATTGCTAATAGCGTTTTTGCACCCATCAACCAGCTCGCTTTTGTTTCATTTTATTACTTCAATTATTTGTATGGTAGTAACATATGTTATACAAGAACGAAAGCACATAAAGTTCAAACTCGCGTATAGGAAATGCCAACATAAAACAGAATTAGCGAAAGTTTTGCACTAAAAGTAGAAATTAATATTTAATCGCTAACAGCTTTTCAAGTCGTGTATGAAAGCTGACCTCTTGAGCAAGAGTATTTAACACGTTTCTGAGAGCACCTTTGAAGGCTACTCAGTGACTAAGGAGCGGCACATTTCTGGATTGGATTCAGCTCAAAAAGTCTAAAAAAGATTTAGTCCGAAATAACGAGATTCTACTACCCCAAGTTAGAGATAGAGCCGTCTTTCACTCAAGAGAAATGAAATTGGAATGCCTCCGACGTACCTAAAAGAAAGACTAGTTCTGGACTGCCTCAGACCAATCTGTGTAAAAACAAGGGATAGCGAGCATAGTTTTCCTCACTTACGAAATCAGTGAAGACATTGAAAATCATAGCGTAATATATCATAGAAATAGCAAAAATGCGACCTTTGTCCCTTTGGGAAGTACATGACATACAGATATCACTTGGAATAATCTTGCGAAGAGGTTAAACGCCAAAATCCTCAATCGTATTTAATACTTTTTCCACATTTCTTAAGCCCACTAACTTCAGCATAAATTTCAAAATTTAACTCACATTTCCTATTCTTTATTTCTGCATTTGTTGTTAAATTTAATAAGTGGAGGCAAGCGCATGTAAATGAAATTCATTATTTAACATAAAACACTTGAGCGAAAACCAACAAAAAACTTAAATTAAACAAAAAAAATTAAATATTTGAAATTATTTTTAACACTCCAATGCACAAGCGCTCATGCTAGAACTACCAGAGCCACACAAACGCATTAGACTGAGCCAAAAAAAATAGTTATTTCAACTTTTTTTTTTTGGAAAATAAAAAAATTATTTTAAAATAATTTTCCAACCATCTTCCAACTTTCTTTCTAATTTTATTTAAAGTTTCGCTCTATCGCCCTTTAACTTGAACCAGAAACTTTTGAATTTTTCATATTCAACATTCCAAAGACGAAGAAAAAAAAAAAAATATTTTTGTGGTACAGTCTAATACACATGCCACACAGCAAAGGCATATTTAAACCGCAAGAGCATAACATGTTGCATGTTGCAAGCAGGAAGCTAGTCAAGGAGACTAGCCATGTTTTTGGTTGTAGTTGAAAATAAAAATATATACCAAAGTTGGCCAGGCCTACAATTAAGCAAATTCCGTAGCAAAGAGGCAAAAGAGACTGCACGACATACCAAATGACCAGATGGACGTAAAACGTTTATGAGCTACATACAAAACAAATGTCAGCGCGCAGTTAGAGGCAAGTTAGAGAAATTTGAGTGCCACTAACCACAGTAGCTGGAAAGAGAGAAAGTCGTACCCACTCGAAGTAAGTCATAGTAGAGCTGAACTCAAAAAATATGAATTTGTTTTTTTTTTCTTTTTTGTTCGTCCTACGCTCGAGGCAGAAAGGCCGACATGGTCTTTACATGCAAACTAATTTCACTCAACACGCACACACACTTTGTACGTTATACTACAGCACATTGCAACAAGTTCAAATGGGTTAACAATGTTACATAAATAGTAAGAGCAATGGTGTTTGTGCTTGCAATAACAACATAAACGAGTAGGTAAGTTAGCCACAGAATGTGTTCAACCGGAAATTGTGTGCGACCGTTGCTGTGTGGTGATGTGCTGTGCCATCAGCAGCGCAGCAGCAGCTTTGTATGTGTGTGTGTGTGTGTGTGTATGCGCGTTTTCATCGTTGCTGCGTTTTACAGTTATTGCGACCTTACCACTTTTGTTATATACAGATTAAAGATAGCAACACCGATATTGCGAGATCAAGTAATTGTGGCGAAAATTTCGGGATTTATTTATTCCTTATAACCTTCGCATATTCGGGATTGAAAATATATTATTAAAAACTAGAGATGTGTAATTCACTAAGCAAAATTATGCTGATTTTTTAGCTGACTTTCAATATTTTTTTTGTAATATGTCATGGAGGGGCTTTGAAAATTGGTATGTGGATAATCGATATCTAAAACATACACAAGGAAAAAATGGGAGTTATCTGAAAAGGGGGCATGGCAGCTCCTACTCAGGTTTAATTTTTCAGTCTGAATATCTCTAAAATTGTTCAAGTTGGTGAAAATTGGTATGGAGATATTCAAAATCAATACCATATCCAAGAAAAAAATGGAAGTTATCTGAAAAGGGGCGTGGCACCCCACACTAAAACTTAAATTTTCAAGCTAAATATCTCGAAAAGTGCTTCAGAAGAGACCCGTAAAATTCGTTTTGAAATAATCCATATCAATACCACACTCACGAGAAAGCAAAAATGAGAGCTTTAAGAAAAGGAGGCGTGGCACCTCATGAGTTAATATCTCAGAAATCTCGCTATGGTAAAAACCAAAAAATTAGCATCCCTAATAGTTACATACATATACACGCCGCCAGCTAAACAACCACAGCTTTGGGTTGAGTGTATTGGGTTGTTGCAGCATCGCCATGATTATCAGATAGAACAAGGCTAAGCAGCGGTAGGCTTATTAACAACACACACACACATACAATAAAGAACATCACAACATATTGCACCTGTTGCTTCATCTGTGCTATAGTCATCATCGTCATCACAATCATGATTATCATTTTAATCCATCTGCTTTGTAATAACGGCTACACAATCGTAAGCATCGGTCGCAATTTCGTTGCTCCCTACAGGTGTGCCCCGGAAACATATGTAACTACTCCCCATTAGCGCTACGCTGTTGGTAAATTGATTTCTCAATTTCAATTTCCATGAAACTTTTGCGCCAGTCTGCTGGTACTCAATGACATTGTTGTTGTACCGCGTGGTGCAATTTGCACAGATTTTTGGTAGTTTAATTTGAATTTTTTGTCATTCGTTATTTAAGCTTGGATTTATATAGTGCGTTTCGATTGTTATGCCTTGATGCCCAAATTTGAAGTTTAGATTGCTAAAATTTAAAAAAGGGCGTGGACCACCTACTCTTGCTTAAGTCAAAATATTATTTATTAAATAATAAGGACAATCTAAAATGTCGTAGATGAAAGCTCATTCTTATTTCCGGGATACTCTGAGGAAAAGTTGGCAAAATTGGTTAAAGACCACGCCCACTTCAATGTAAAAGCTTTTAGTGGTATCATAGAGAAATACAATCTTTCCGAAGTCTGTTCTTCATACTCTGTCATTGCCTAATTTTGACTCTACTCAAAATTTTCTTTCCCAGCTTTATTCTATCATTGATATACATACATACATACATACTGCTTTGACTGTTATGGAGCGGTTGGGTATAGTGCTGCTTTTACCTGCGTTCAACTTGCTGATCAAAACCTTTAGCACCGTCTTAAACAACAATAACGTACTCACATATAACACACACAATTGCAAAAGTTTTCTTTTAAGTTTTCACAGAAGCCAAAACGAACCCACAGGCTACTAAGTTCTTTTCCACTTTCGCTTAATTTGAACCAGCATTACGTTTTAGTACATCGACACTAAGCATAGAAGAAGTACACATTGCGCTTCGAGCACTCAACGCACAAATTAATTGAATAAAATGATCTAATTAGGTGTGATATCTAAAGTAACAATTAAATTAAGAGTTTATTGTAAAGAAAGGGTTGTGCCATAGGCGCATTCTACCTACACTTACACATGTTTATACTTAGAAAGATTACAAAATCTTAATTCGCTTATGTTTTTGATTAAATGAGTAGGAGTATATTACATATGTCGATTGTGCTATTTTTGCTTGTTGTTAATGCTAATTCATTATTGTTGTTTGGGTTGTTTAACATTTGACCTTCAACATGTAGGCATATCAAACATGTGTAAATAGCTTTTCATCCATTCTAGAAATAGAATAGAGAAAGTAAGCACGCAAAAGGAAACAATTATAGCCTCTTTTAATGCAAGTGTGGAATTTCGTAGGTAGACAGGATGTATATAAAAACTTGGCACACAAAAATACCAAATATGTACTTAAACGGAAAACATGACCATAACAGCCATTTTAATTAATAAACAACAATAATTCGAAAAAACAATCAAACCGTACCTGTTTCAAGCATCGGAGCTAGTCCCATTCGATTTCAATGGTTTTATAACTTTGGCCCTTTGTTTTTAGTGTTAGTGTTAGAAGAAGAAGAGATGAACTCACCAATAAGTATAAAATTAATTTAAAAAAAAAAATCAAATTATTTCTGAGTGTGCAGTTTTGTAATCTTTCAAATTTAGTTCGTCTCACAAATTGTAACTCCCAATAGTCTCGAAACTTTTTTTGATTTTTGACAATTTTATCTTCATAAAATCTTCACACAGTAACTCAACTTGCACGAAAGAAAATACCCAAAATTCATTACCCAAAAATGTGTCGAAGAAAAATTTCCAAAAATCAACCGAATGAGTGAATTAAAAGAAGCCTCAGGCTTGCACTTTGTGAGACTAAAATACATAACTTTGTACTCAAACTTTGGTTTCCAAATCTTATCTCAAATTTGAAGGTTCACTATTTTTTTTTTTGAATTTTCTAAAAAAAAATCCGAATTTATGCATGAGCTTGGAAAAAATTATTCTAAAAATAGTCAATTACTTCAAAGCATATTTTTTTATAAATTTTGAAAATTATCGACGCAAATAATAAAAACAAATGTATAACAATTAATTTATAAAAAAAAAAAAACAAATACATTATTTAATAACAAATTAACTATCTATTCTAAATTAAAAATTTCTTAAATCACATATTAATTAATTAATAAACTAAAAATTAATTTATAACTAAAAATTAATTAAATAAGTTTATAATTAAAAATTTACTAATTATTCTGAAATTTTTAGATTAATTAAATTTTTTTTAAACATAATCTTCAAATAAATTACATAAAAACTAAACTTAAAAATAAAGAGTTCAATGTCATTTTTATTGATTTATTAAATTAAAGATTTTAATAAATAGGAATTATACTTTAATTTGTAAATTAGCCGATAACTAAATATATACAATGAGATATTAAATAAAGTTCCTTTAAAAAACAATAAAAAATATATTAATAATTTAAAAATTGTTTTATTTATGTAATTAGATATTAATTATTTTAATATACATATATATTTATATAATGCTTTCTTAAAGATTATTTAAATTTAAATAAACTAATAATTATTAAATTTTAGTAAGTTGTTAACAATAAATAAATAAAATAAATACCTCAAACGATAATAAGGCCAAGCTTCTTAAGCAATTTTCTTATTTTTTATTTAAACTGATTATATTTGATTATTTATTTTCTATATATATAAAATTCAAATTATGTAAATAGGTATAGATCGACTTGCGTCCTAAACTTATAAACCGATCGTAAAAAAATTTTACACACCCACTGTACATCTTCCAGGGATGGTCACAGGCTAAAAAATATTTTGATATATATAGGGGGCGTGGCACCTCCCATACAAATGGAATTTTCCATTGTCCGTATCTCTGGAAGTATTTATGTTAAACCATTGAAACTCGGTAAGGGGTTATATGGGATCGATCCCTACCACCTCCAAAAAAACTGGGGATAACGACAAAGTGGGCGTGGCACCTCCCATACGAATGAAATACTTCTTAGTCGATATCTCTGGAAGTATTTAGGTTAGACCACTGAAATTTGGTGAGAGATTATATGAGGTCGATCCCTACCACCTCCAAAAAAAACTGGGGATAACGAAAAAGGGGGCGTGGCACCTCCCATACCAATGAAATACTTCTTAGTCGATGTCTCTGGAAGTATTTTTGTTAGATCATTGAAACTCGGTAAGGGGTTATACGGGATCGATCCCTACCACCTCCAAAAAAACTGTGGATAACGACAAAGTGGGCGTGGCACCTCCCATACGAATGAAATACTTCTTAGTCGATATCTCTGGAAGTATTTAGGTTAGACCACTGAAATTTGGTGAGAGATTATATGAGATCGATCCCTACCACCTCCAAAAACAACTGGGTATAACGAAAAAGTGGGCGTGGCACCTCCCATACGAATGAAATACTTCTTAGTCGATATCTCTTGAACTAATTAGGTTAGACCACTGAAATTTGGTGAGAGATTATATGAGATCGATCCCTACCACCTCCAAAAAAACTGGGTATAACGAAAAAGTGGGCGTGGCACCTCCCATACTAATTTTTCAAGCTAAATATTTCCAAAAGTATTTAAGGCAGGAACCTGGAAATTGGTATAGAGCTAAATGATATCAAAACAATTTTTCCGCATAAAAGTAGGGTTATCGTAAATGCGTTTAAAGTTAGGACCTGAAAATTAATCAGGAGATCAATGATATCAATAGCTCTATGTGGCGTGTTCCCGTGTAGGAAAATTTTTTTCGCTATTTACTTTCGCTCCGGGACAGAAAACTAAAATTTTGTGTATCGTGTATCCTTAAACGGAATACTAAAATTTTATATTTTTGAAGTTGTATGCACAATGAAGTAGTGAAAAATTAATAAAAAAATCTATTATGGGAAGAACGAAGTTTGCCGGGTCAGCTATATTATATAAATATGAAATCTTAAAGTATATTATTGATTTTGAAAGGCCCCCTAACTACTTACATCCCGAGCAACGCCGGGTACCCTGCTATATTATATTAATATGAAATCTTAAAGTATATTATTGATTTTGAAAGGCCCCCTAACTACTTACATCCCGAGCAACGCCGGGTACCCTGCTAGTATTTTTATAAGAATTAAAATTGACTTAGCACTCACTATATCTAACTAATTTTAGATGACGCTTTCCAAATTTCTAATTGACGCTCTCTCATCTACAGCTATAAATGCTGAAGATAAACCATGTATTGTGAATTTAAAAACTTTTTTTTTATAAAATGCCATCACTGTATGCACATTTTCAAATATTTTTACTAGCCATAGTTGTTCTTGTTTTCCATTAAACTGCCCGTATTTATCTACACTTACAACAAAAAACAATGTTAAGTTGACTAATTTGCATGCAATTCTATTTACATACAATATTTGCTGTACATTTATTTTATTATTATTTATTTTTTTTTTTTTCAAAAACTAAGGTGAGTGCATTTAATGTTAAATCATTAATTTGCAATTCAATTTGTGCTCCATGCAATTGTTTGCTAAAATATAATACTTGTATATAAAGTACGTACACTAAACGCCCATAACAAAGGTTGCTACACACACACACAGCAATTCCTGGAACTTTTAGTATTTCCACAAAAGTTACCCAACAGACATTTTGTAAGCGTTTACAGTGTTTCATTTCATTGAATCTTTGAGGTTAACTTTTATAAAATAAAATAGTGAGTTGCATGTACCGACAACATATCTAGGAAAAATGATTTATGATTTTTTTTCTAGACTAAAATATTTTAAATTGTTTTCTATGGCATGGCTTATTTCATTGTAATGACCAGAAGAATAACCGAAATATTCATAAAAAAATAAAAGAGCTCTTATAATAAAAAATTTGTAAGGAAATTCATTTTTTCTTTGAGATCTTCTTATGGGCTACCATTAATAAGCTATTAAGCAACCGCAAAATATCACAATTAAATAACGCTTACTATTAAGTATTTTGTAAACAAAAAATAAGCATTTTATAAGGATAATATTAATGTCTGATATATTTAAAAAGAAAATAAAGTACAAAATTATTTAGCTTATTGGGATTGCAGCAATTACAATGTTTGTGTGTATTTTTGTGTGTGCATTCGACTGGTTGGATTTAATAAATTTTATTTTTTTTTTTTGCTTGGGAATAAAACTTTTATTTAGAAAAAAAAGAATATTTTAATTAAATTTTAGAGATTTTTGAAGAATATGTTTCCGAAGACTTTTGTGTCAAATTTGTTCTAGGATGTCCTCTCAGAAGACTGGGGATAGTCCCAACTATATAGAATATTTTCTTTTTTTCTGTTGCAGTAAAAATTAATTTTTTAAATAAATTTTTTTTTTGTATTAGCGCGAAAGAGTGTAACAAAACTCACATTAGACCATTTTTAAAACTTTTTTTTTAATTAAAATTTTTTTGTGCAGTTAAAATTTTTTTTATTTTTTTTCAACCCACCTAATTCATATATATTTGAATACATCGTTGCTTCGCAGTTATTGCTTGTTCAACATATGTACTGCACATATTAGTAGTGGAAATAAATTATTCGGCATCATATACACATACACACACGCATACCATATACATATGTGTACGTTTCCACATTCGCTTTAGCCGAGTATGAACAGCACGCCGAACCGACTGGATTGTTAAACATGGCGTTGCCCTACAAAATTTCAATTAACAGATTTTGGACAAGAAAATTAAACTAGTTCAAAATGGACCAAATTGTTACTAGATCCATTTGAGTAATAATTTTTAAGTAAAGAAAATGGTGGACTACAACGCGACCCATATGAGAAAAGTTAAAAGGTCCTAGCACTGATCATAGAAATATCAAATTTTAAAGTAAGATTTATTTAAATTATTCTGTCTCTCTCTCCCCCTCCAGCAGTCTTCTCAAATAACATTATTTTCTTTTGCAGTTTTCTTCCTTTTCGGACTAGTTTCAGTTGAATTCAAAAATTATAGTCGCACACTACGTTTTTCCTGCCTACTTTGGTGCTCCCCTACAACATTGTTACAACTCAAATAGTACTAGTAAATGAGTTGAGTTATAGCTAACCCAAACATGCCACTCGCTCGCTTTTGTCAACATTTGTAATTTTAAAGCAGAAACAAATTCAATTGCCACTACTCCGTCAAAATTAATGGAAATTATACGAATTTTCCATGCGCTTTGCGTTCGTTAAAAGTGTCTATGCGGGGTTTATGAAATGTGCAAAAAGTTAGATATGGCGTGTGAGTGATCTATTGTTGAATGAGAATGCTAGAAACATTGTGTTGAGTAAATTTTAGGTATTTACTTGTAAATATATGTACATATGTACAGTTCTTAAAAATTAAAAAAATTAAGTATTCTTGTTTCACTAATTCATTTCAATTCTTCATGTGGTGAGTATTGTGAAATAAGGCACAGAAGAAAATGCGGAATATATCGGAAAATTTTTTTTTTTGTTTTTTTTTTTTTTCTGAAAAAAGGTCTAGTCTAAAAACATAAAATTATATGGTGCTGTTCCGAGTACTGCATTTTATTTCATTTATTTAAGAATCTCTGTTTCAAATAAATTTTTTTGAAAAATTTGTTTATCTTATGTCTTATACGGTGCGGTTTTAAGTACAGCATTTTTTCACATTCAAGGATCCCTATTTATCCTTTAATTTCTATTTGTTTTTTTAAGTTTTCTGCCCCACTCTAATATATGTACATAACATTAACAGAATTCCTATTGATCATTTAATATTTTTTTTTTTCAAATTTTCTGACCCAGTCTAATATATGTAGATATATAACCTTTTGTTATCAAATTCAAATTATAAAAAGTTATAATTCTACGCCAATAAATTTTATTGACACTTCAAATTTAGCAGACAAATCTATTATGTTTGGCGTATTTGCATGGAAATTAAACGAGCGCATGAAACACAAATTAAATTGAGTAATAAAACAGACCCCAATTACTCACCCCCACACACTCTTAAGCACTCAAAGGACACACTCACCACCACACACTCTAACGCACTGTAATTCGATTGGTTTGCATTATAAACGTGTCATTGGCACTCGGGTGCGGTTAAACTCACACTCAAAACTGATGCTCTGAATTTTTAATATCTTTTGTTGGAAATTTTTAATAACTGTCACACTTTGTTTTTATACTTTTTATTTGTTATTTCTTTGAAATTGCAAAGATGCTGTCAACGACCACGAATTCAACGATATGTCCATGAAATGTCAGCTTTGTTTGTTGCGCTGATTGAGACGAAGGAATGCATTTGACATTCACGCGCTAAATGAAAAACTAGAAAAACACTAGCATAATGAGAGCTTTTGGAAACTTTTTTTGCATCACCAAGTAAGCACACACATTTAAAAGAGCTATGGTTCTTCTCACGGGCATATGCCGTAGTCGTAGCCATGAAGACCTGGAAAAAGTTGGTGGGATTTTCCGGAGATCGCCTACCTAACTTTTCACCGAGTAAACGAACTAGGATTCCTCATCCATGCTAATCTTTCGGTCAATCCATTTTAATTCATAATCAACTGAATCTTCAAAAAAAAAACAATCTATACTTCTGACATCACATCAAATCTCAATACTTTTATTTCTTTGATTTTTCTTCAACCAGCAATCATCAACTCAACTTGGCAATTTCCATTTATAGCATTTCATTTATGGCTTCACATCAAATCAACATAAATAGGTTAAACGCAAGTGTCAATACGAAAGTAATCTCGTTTTGTGTTGCATTCTGTTGGCATCAATATCCAACATTGAAAAAGAGAAAAGAGAAATCATATAACGAATGACAGCACAAGAGCATTGTCATATTGATACAGTTGCGATGTTGGGAGTTGGCTGCTGCTGCTGCCGCTGCTGATGGAATTTGCAATTTGATGTGAATGCAATTTTTCACAAAGTCTTTTGTGTGAAAGTGAGATGAAGATGATGTAAAAATGTGGTGACATAACAACGAACGTAAACCAACTATGCGCCAAACCAACAACCAACGAGCAAACCCACCAAGCACTCATCCAACTAACCAGCCACAAACGAGCTGACGGCGGTCATTTTGAAGATTGATCACAAATTGCGACCAACTGGAAAATAGGAAAAAATCGTGGTTTTCTATGACAATAAAAAGACAAAAAAAAAGAAGGAAAATCGACAGCGGAATGCAGAGGAGTCGCGCAGCGTAGAAGGTGTGAAATAATAATAGAACAGTGGGAAAATGAATGGCGCCGCAAAATATGCTATAGCAAAGATAGAGCAACAACTTGTAAGCGTGTGAGGTGGAGTTTAAGATCCCTGCTGGACACGCTGTAGCGGGTGTGACAAGTTGTTGGTCTAGAACTAGTTCTAAAAGTGATGAATAACAATTATTTCACTAGTGCTTAGATGTTGATTAGTTCAAAGTGGTAGTATGACTTCTTCTTGGGTAAAGAAGTGAAATTGTATAAACGAATTTGTGTTATCCAATCCCATGCTGGTGACTTCAATTCGAAGGGGACACAATAGGTATATGTATCGCAACAATCACATACCTCCTACCCAATTTCATTAGCCTCTGCTCTGTTAACAACAGTCGAAATGTGAAAATTTTTTCACTTATATGTATGTGGGCGGTGCCACACCCCATTTCCAAAAGTTTTCTAAAATCTAGAAAATAGTGGTTAACTTAAGAAAGCTACCAAATTTCATTATTCTAGCCTCCTTTAATTATTGAATTATCTTATTTTTTACGTTTTTTCGAAATTTTCGATATCGAAAAAGGGGCGCGGTTAATAATGGTTATCTTAAGAAAGCTATAAAATTTCATGATTGTAGCTACTTTTGTTATTGAATTATTTCATTTCAAAAGTTTTGCGAAATTTTCGATATCGAAAAAGGGGCGTGGTTAGTAATGGTTAACTCAATAAAGCTGCCAAATTTTATCTATTATTTTAGCTGCTTTTAATTTTTAATTTCCTCATTTTAAACGATTTTCGATATCGAAATAATGGGCGTGGTTAATTTTCGTTATCGCCTATTTTAAGCAGCAAGGAGATTGATAACTAGTTCTGGTTCCGCATGCCCTCAGAGAGCACCAATTCTAAAGTTAAAAATTTTCCCTACAGGGCAGTCGATGGGTTGTAGTGAGTATGAAATGCCAGCAAAGTGTTAAGTGGATAATAGTCAGGTATTTGTTGTTTTGTTGTCAAAGCATTCTCAAGGGAATACGCTCGCACCAGCTATGCAAATGAGCAAATTACGATGCAATCATGAATAGCTAAAGCGTGAAGTTAGTGAAAAAAAATTGACGAAAGTGCGATCATAGATACGGATAATAGATATTGAAAGGTGAACACTGATTAACTTAAGGTCAACGATGACATTAAACATATAATTTCTTTACTTACCTACCATAGTTTTCGTATTTGGCTAGAGAATTTCATACTAGATATTCGTTTAATTGCACTTAATTCCACTCGGTGGTAGTTTTGCTTGCAAAAGGAAGCGTTTCTGATGCTAGAAGAGCTCTTGGCTAGAGAAGAGGAGGAGGTTGCTTGCTAAAAAAATGTGACTAAAATTTAATTCTTTAATAACTATCAGCCAATGCCTTGCTTAGTTTAGTAACACATTTCTGTAGGAATTCCCTTCAAAGGTGAAATTGATATCTCTTGGTTTCTTAGCCTCCTAATGAGATAATAGTCCTTCGGCAGGGTATCTATAGCATTTTCGCCTTCTTCTTGTTACTTATTAACATCATCTAAATTATTTTCTTGTATACGATTTTTAACAAAAGTAAACTGAAAAATATTCGTCCACCTCGGCAGGGCTGGCGTATCAATGTGAGACAGTAACTACAAACGTACATGGACGGCCGTGGAGAGGAGCTTTCACCGCCATCCATACAATAATCACTTGCTATCCCAAAACCTTGCTTGAGTCAGGTCATATTTCTCCAAATAAATTGAAAAATGGCAGAGTGGAAAGGGGAGAGTTGTCCTTCAATTTTAAATTAAACAAATTTCTTTCAACCAAAATTTGCGTTAAACGCTTTTTAAAGCTTTCGCTTATTTATGAGAACACTTGTTCCAAATCAAAAATTCACATGTTACAGTAAAAGTGTAAATAGCAGCTCATTTGATGTTATATTCCTTTTGGGAGTTTTCAAAAAGAAAAAAGCAACACTTTATGCACCAAAAGCGCTCATCATCGTTGCTTCAACCCCATCACCCTTACTGCAGACACAAGTGGTAGCGTCGAGTGTGTACTAAGTGTGCGACAGCTTTAATTTGAAAACTCAGCGCAAGTAGTCCAAAGTTTTTCGTGGAAACCAGCACAGAAAGTGAAAAGCTTTCAAGCGACAAAACCGCATACACCTCTGTGGGCAAATTTATAAAAGAAAATCACGCGGAAGCCACATACACACATGCACGCGACCACACACTCGAACGCAAAAGAGGCAAACGCATGCACAAACATATTTCGTACATCCTAGTGAGGAGTTAGATAGAACCTTCAACTGGCTAACCTGCGCTTCAGTTGTTGTATGGCTAATAAGCAAGGTGGCCATATTTGCGACGCAAAGCTAAGAATTGGCTAGACATGAGAATTTGGTGCGATTTTGTAGTTTGGTGGAAATGCGGAGATGAGCATTCAGCTGTGATGGTAGAGTCCTTCGACTTAGCCGGTAACAGTTTCAGGTTTGTAGAAGCGAAAACCCCATATAAGATAGGTACAGGAAACAATCTAGACTATTTCGGGTTGGCAAGCAAGCTTTGTGCTGACGTATCGCGAATTAAACACTCCTCAAACTGTTCGGTGGGTTCACTTTTCATGCTCATAAGCACACCACTTCTTACATATAGGTATACGCATATGTTTGTATGTATGCAGGTTACACCATCATCGCGCTGATTAAATCCTTGCGGCTTTTGAGTGATTAAAAACTTTTCCCTCAACTTTCTTTGTTGTGTTCGACGCATCATCGGCGCTGCTACTTTATTCTTACTTCACACCGCATGCCACATCAAGCAATAGAACTGAGCAGACACACACACACACACATCTACTTTTCACACACCCTCATCTACGTAGACATTGCACAGTGGGTCATGGAAACCAATGGGTTAGAGATTCGGGTTTTTAATTGAAAATAAGTCGTATTTGGGATATTCGTCATAAATGTTGGTCACACTGGTTAAAAAGCCACCTCAAAAGGAAAGGTCTCGGCGCTTAGGCTGAGTTTTCCACACATAAGACCTGCTCCACTAGGAATATTGATAATGGCTACCCAGAGGAAACTTACAAGTAATCTTCCTATGAAAATTGGCCACTGGAATACCAATTTATTTTACAGCTATGTGCCATATAATACATTTCTGGCACTTTCGAATTTTATTTTGTTCGAAACCTAAGATCACTCGACCCACAGTGCAGAGAACCAAATCAGTCCAAGCCCAAAATTCTCAATTGCGTTTCGCTTCATGCAACTCTTCGTTTATTATACTCAGCTGAGCATAGTTAATTAATTTTTCTTTGCCAGAGCCCAACGCCACAAAAGAATCGAAAAAGATATACATAAATCAAAGTGTTCAGGAAGAAAAAGAAATCGGTAAAGCTATAACTGCTCTTCCATCAACCCGCCTTTAAACAGGATAACATCCAGCTATGGAGGTTCCCTGAGTCACATCTCTTATCATAATTCACAAAGAGGTAAATCGGATAATAGCCACGCCTACTTTTCATCATAAGTCGAATATCTTGAAAAGGACAAAAAATGCATAAGTCAGTTAATACAGCTGTACTGATGAAATTTGGTGTGTAGATGAGAATTTTGACAATTTCGTATATATATATATATTTTCCGTAATTTTCTAAAAGGGGCGTGGCATCGGGTTTAGTTGTGTAAATTTTCTAATAATATAAAACATAAATCAGGAACCTTTGAAAATATCACAATAAAAGACCGAACATAATTTCCTAAAGAACAAGAAAAGGGCCCAAAATCAGCACAGGACCACGCCCATTTTTATATGAAATCATTTAAAATAGTTGAGAGATAAATATAATAAGTAAAATCTGTGCTCAAATAAATTAAAATTGCATATGTTTTACAACAAAAGTTTGGGTCTGAAAATATAATCGATATTACATAACTTGTTGAGAGTGGGCGTGGCACATCCCCTTTTTCTACCTAAAAAATTTTGAATTTTCAGTAACCATAAATAAGAACCTGAGTCGGACCGAAAAATAATAACAACTTTATAGATATTTCAGCTATACGAGGAAAACATTTCGAGAAAAGTGTGTAAAGTTGGCTGATAATCACGCCCACTTTTTATAGAAATATCAAAGAAGTATCTCAGTAAACTTACAAAAGCGTTAGTTGCTTAAACCAGAGGGAGTTAAAGAGTTGCAACTTCGCAAAGGGATTAAGTGACTAAAAATTAATTAAAAAATAAAAAAAATAAATATTAAATGGGCGTGGTAGCACCCATGTTTGAATTCCTAAAACTTACAGCTGAGTATACAATATCGGACAATAAGCGAATTTGTTTGTTGTTTTCTATGTCACTGCCTCGCAGCTCCCACACCCAAAGATCCCAACCGCTGTTGTGACTGATTATTCTAAAACATACACACCTTCGTTTTCAAATCAAGCTCCATGTATCATTGGCAGTAGCCGAATCAGCATCAATACCACAACCAGGTTGAACGTAAGCGTTCCTTGCTATGTCAGCATAACGATGCCAACATTTTTCGATGTAATGATGCATAAAGACGAAACTCTGAAATTAAAACGTGAAATGAATCGAAAGTAAAACAATGAAAACTTGCACTCAAGTTACTCAACGCGCGCAAGAGAGAGAGCGAGCGAGAGAGATAGAAAAAGTAATGGCGTTGCAAATGTTAAAGCTAACGTCAACAAAGTCAATGAAGTACCGCACTCATGAAAATAGCTTACGGCAATTGGCAATGCGTTTTGTTGTTGCAGTAGTTTGAAGTCTCGAGACAGCAGTCAGCAGTGTGTTGGCGCAACGTAGCGCTAAATGGCAAACAAAAATTTCTGGAATTCAAATAAAACTTTCAACTTGTCCCAGTTCGACGTTGTCTCAGTGTTACTGTAGCAAAAAGTTTTAGTAGCTGCCTTGTGCCATTGCTTTGAAGGCGAAAACGTTGCCGTCGTGCCATTTGCTTGCTTGCTTGCTTTTCAATGCCACAACTGCGTGGTTTCCGTTTCCGTTCGATGCGAATGCGTCATTTGGGAATCGTTTATGGTTGGCTGTTGGAATTCTTGTGAAAATATTGGTTTGGTCATTTTTATGCTCGCACGCATATTTCTAATGAATTTATTTAATTAGACACGAAAATTAACAAGCTGTCTGTCAGCAAACACATACATGCAACTCACATGATTTAAACATGGTGAGAGGTGATAATTAAATGCTATTTGAGTCATCTTACCATGAAAGAGAGCAAAGCGTGCCTTCTACGAGTACTCATATACTAAGCTACCTTTATTCAAAAAAAAAAAATTGTAAATTTCCTATGCATTTCGGCGCTATCTGCGCCTTCTTCTGGCGATCTGTTCAATATTAGAATTATTATTTTTTTTTTTAAATACATTTGTATATGAATTTTTCATATGATAAAAAATGGGCTTAGCTAAGCCTATTCTCTAAAATACATGTCCAGCATTTCTACTTACAACAACAATTTGAAAGAAAAATATAATTGATGGAAAGTTTATTTTTCGTAAAGATATCGGCTATTATACATATATACTGCCATAATCTTTTTCAAACATATTTTTCTTAAGAAAATAGGCGTGGTCTTACACCTATTTCGTAAATTGTTTGCCATCCCAACCAATATTTATTCAACGGTTTTCTCATAACAAATTTAGTTAAACTAAATTTAAAAAAAACAAATAAATTATAGCAGTGGCAGATACAGGATTCTGTGAAGGGGGGTTCAAATTTTTTGTATGAAATATCGAGGACATATTTTTTACACAATTCCTGAAATATGTATATGACTTTTTGGATTCCCTAGGGTGGTTGAAAACTGATTTATTGCTGGGTGTTTTATAGTTAAATACTTTTTTTCATAAAATAAAATAAAATAAAATAAAATAAAATAAAATAAAATAAAATAAAATAAAATAAAATAAAATAAAATAAAATAAAATAAAATAAAATAAAATAAAATAAAATAAAATAAAATAAAATAAAATAAAATAAAATAAAATAAAACAAAATAAAATAAAATAAAATAAAATAAAACAAAATAAAATAAAATAAAATAAAATAAAATAAAATAAAATAAAATAAAATAAAATAAAATAAAATAAAATAAAATAAAATAAAATAAAATAAAACAAAATAAAATTTCACTTTTGTTTTCCCAAACAAAATTTGATAAATAAAAGTAGACACGGACCGACTGAGGTACTTCTAAGGTTTCATATATCTAAATCTTTCCTTTACAAAATAATAACTCACAAAAATTCATGATTATTATTGTTTTTATGATACATCAAATCAAAAACAACCACCCGCAATCATTTTATGATAAATCAATTTCGGCGTTTAATGATAAATTGTTTTTAGCTTTAAGCTGATATTAAACAACCGTTGTTAATGCTATCAAGTGATATATCAAAGATTATTTAATCCAATTAATTGGCTATTTCCATTTGTGAGCTTTACAAATTTTTATTGATTTACAGTCTTATAAAATATTTATGAAATGTGTATATGACTAAAAGCTTACCATTTAAGTACTATTGAATGTTGTATGAGTGCGCGTGAGCTACTTGTCAAATAAATATTTTCAGATATTTACATGTATTTGAGTGTATGTATGTGAGCAGGTATGTGTACTAGACTGAGTGGCCTTCAGCATGCAAAAATTAATCTGCCAAGGTTATACGTTAGACCGCCTTGAAACCAGACCTGTTAAGTAATGATTACTAATCGTAATGAATAGTAATTTAAATACTTTGGTTTTAGTTTAAAGCAATCAATTATTTTCAAGTACAATTACATTTTATCAATTAGTACTCTAGTACAACTACTTGTAATTGAATAATTGGAATTACCATCAATTACCAAAATTAATTGAAAGGAGTTGAAAGTAGTTGACAAAGTAGTTGAAGTACTTTTGCCAATTACTTTCAATTATTTTCAATTACTTTCAAGTACTTGATACCATATTTATGTATTTCCAAAAAATTTTGTATTTTTATTTATTTAATTTCATTTTATCATCATTTATGAAGTAATTGTAATGAGTAGTAATTGTACTCGAAATTTAACAGGTCTGCTTGAAACACTCTTCGCCACCACTCTCATTCAAGTTTTGCGTAATTTTACTAACAAAAGCGTAACTGAGGACTTTTATCTAAACACTTCACAGCTAATACTTATAATTATATTTCATAGATTACACTGAAAATTAGCTCTGTAGATAGCGTTAAGAATTTCAAAAATAAAAATTTCTTGACTGATGAGAAATCGTTTAAAGACTACTTAGGTCCAAAATCATCTGTTATGACCTTACTTAAAATTGTTGAGCTATCTATGACCTTACGTTTGAAAATCTTTGGTAAAAGACAGTTAAAGGAACTGTGACATCTGTAACAATCACCAGGACCTTAGACGAGCCTTTCACAAACATGTGAGCTTTGTGTTCTTGTTAGGCCTAATCGCCCCTCCTTGCGTGAACCAAAAAAGGGAAAGACATTGTATTGCATGGAACGAGCTAGTCTTTGGCAAACCAATTTTATTAAAAAAAGTCACCGAAACTTAACACTTCATGGTTTACCAAGCTGAGTCATGAAATTGTATCCATCTTAAAGTCTACAAAATCTGTTAGTTTCCTAGAGTGCCCTTTAACTACATTCCAGATAAAAAAAATTCCAACTATCACTGCTTTCACCCTAAAGTTTAACTAAGCACATATATTTTTGCAGGCCAATCCAATTGCTATGATAACAGTTGTAATAAAAAAAATTACTTTCCCATAACCCGATTCAAATACAAAACAATAACAAATAATGCTCACAACGAAGTAATCAATCAAAATATGTCGAAATAGCCAAATAAGTTGTCGAATGTTCCGCTATATGAACACAAAGTTTTGTGCAGATATTGAAGAGGTGATAAAGTTTTTGATTTGAGCTATCTGTTACAAACAACTTGTATTTGAAGAAAAACGGTATGGTGTATTCTTTGCTCTACTTGAAAAAATGGGAGCTTTTGGGCCTAAACCAACTTAACAAACTAAGCTTTTGGTCCACACCAACTCTGTACATTTATCAGTCAGTTTATCGTTTTTTCATTTGGTATTTTAAACATCGTACGACAGTCGATATAAAGCATAAAAGGTGCAAAAACACCATTTATTTAATTAATGTTGCGTATACGCCATGTCGTACCAACGGCCTTCCCCATTCATCTTAGATATGATCATTTGTGTATTAAGTTTTTTTTTTTTATATTTATGTATTCAAATCAACATAATTCACACTGAATGAAGAGATAAAATCAAATTAAAACTATATATAATAAGATTTTTTATGGTTGCCTTGCAGCGCATCAGCTTGTGAAAAATGTGCTGCATTTTAAATTGAAAAACTTTAAATTAGTTCTAAAAATCTGTGACAAGCAATATTTTTTCTTATGCTCACATCACATTAGTTTACGCGCATGCAAAACGCTAGAATACTGAGTTGGTAGTAGAAATGGTGCAAAAAGTTGAAATTTTAAGCGTTGTTTTAGGTGTTATCTCTTAAAGGGGCTGTTGAGCGGAAGCACCCTCCACTTTGAACTTGACATAGTTGTATATATGTGCGTGCTTATATTGAAAGTAGCTGCGAAAGGTAGAAATTTCGAAATACGAAAAAATCTGCATATAAAAATGAGTAAATACAAACAAACCCAGTAAACATTTTGTCTCCCGAAAAATATACTTTACTTCCTCCTACTCCTATTCCCATTACTGATCCTACTACCGGTTTTCCTTTCTGTTTTTGTTTCTTTTTATCACCCTCCGCCACTTAACATAATTCTTTTCTAAGTGTTTTTCTACTGCTCCTTCTTCATTTCCCACTTCTCTCTCTATTAGTACAAAATGCAGAGTTGCTCTAAAATTTGGGCCTTAATTTTATACCAGTTCGGTACTAAAATTTCGCCATAAAACATTCCTATGTCCTTCTGTGCCACAAATATATTGGTTTGAGGTATTCACTAGACAAATCGCATTAGTAGATTTTCCGCTTACCTGCTACAAAGATTTCGACGTTAATTTTGTAAAAGCCTCCAAATAAAAATTTTACGCTAAAAACATACATATGTGCTATTCTGCTACAAATACAGTATTTTGAAACTCGATCTAGGCTAATCGAAGTAGCTTATTGGCTTCTTTGCTCCTACAAAAGTTTAAGATTCGTTTCACAAAAGCTTGGTTGCCTTGGTACCGAGGTTTCGGCGAACTAATTCATTGTATCAAAGAGCTGTCCATAACCGATACACACCCCCAAATCTTCCGAGGATCCGCCAAGTTTTATAACACACCATTTAGACTGCTAAAGGTGTGAGCTTTTGTCTTCTGCACTACTTTTGACTTTAAAATTAGTTTTAAAATTAGCCGCCCTTCCATCGCATCAGTCGCAACGCCAACATCTTCATTCACCTTTTAGCGCATAAGTCTTTATTAAAAATAAACGTAAGGTCAGTGCGTAGGAAAGAAGAAAGAAAATACAAAGAAAAACGTAATAACTTATTATCACAGAAGCTGTCTTGCCTGAAGCGATCTCAACCTCAATGCATATCCCTTTGGAGTAGCATTGAGAGTGGGCGCATACCACCGACTGCTGTCCATTGCATTGCATTTTAGCTGTAGCACAATTGAAATGCAGCAAAGGTGCTTAACGATAAAGTCCATCACTCCAGCTAAAGTGCACTTCACATGCATTTCTTAGCAATGTCTTGCACACTCTATCTGCCAACCTACGCGTCTTCCTTTTGAAATAGTTTGGCTTGTTTGCACTGACTTTAATTTCCTGTGCCGTGCATTAAGCGGAGGTGTTGCAAAACTATATTTTATATAACCGTGAAAAAGATGCAAGTATGTATTGCACGAAATGGCGTTGGCTGCTTTGTTGTATTGAAAAAAAAAAATATTTTTTTTTTTTTGTTTTGTTTTCTTCCTGCACTTTTCACAGTTAGTTTGAGGTTGTGGAAATCTCGCAAGTGGCTGAAATAACTTTTATATATTTTTTTTGGTTTTTTTTTTTTAGCGAAAAAGCTTGCACTAACTTCCGTATATTAAACAATTTTTTATTCAAATCTTGGCTGCAACTAACGGTTGGGTTTTTTAGAGCAAAGTTGTTTTTCCTTTTTTATTGCTGCACAAAGTAGCATTAACTCTCACCTGAGCTTTTATTGTGTTTGCATGGATTATGCGGGGATGGGTTATGCGAAGGTCGGAAAGAACTTTAAGTTAACTGGGGGCATAGTAAAATTACACCAGCGCTTTGTACTCGATAAATGTTAGTAAAGAGTGAGTAGCTTATCGATAATTTTGTGTGTATCGATAACTGAAATTCACAATCGTAATAGTTTTATAAAAATAGTATACGAAACCACATAATTTTCCTCTATCATGAGTCATATTTGAATCATAAATACGTATTTAATTCAATTAATGCGTCATTTGTGACTCATGCTTTTAATTTTCCTATTTCGAAAATTAAATAATAATAAAAATAATTAGGAGGAAATTTTTTTTTTTCTATTTGCATATTTATTTATTTTTTTTCTTATGTATATTCACAAAGCTTGGTAAGGAGTGCGTAACATATCGATAATTTTGCGTGTATCGAAAACTGCATTTCACAATGGTAGTAGTTTTACATTAATAGTTTATGAAAACACACAAATTTCCTCTTCAATGAGTCATATGTGGTTCGAAAAAGCTTATTTATTGACGTTAACGAGTCATATGTGAGTCAATTTTTATATTCGATAAGCTTTTTTTTAATACGTGCGTTGCTACGTTCCTACCTGAAGAAACGTTACTATTCGAAAAATATATAAAAAAATTACACAACTTTTCTTTTTTTTTTATTTGCGTTTTTTATGACCCTCTGAAAAAAATTTTCCCGTCAAGCATAAAAAAAAATGGCTATTTTTTGCTTCTTATTATGAAAACGTTTTTTATTATTTGGTTCGTTTCACAAAAAATATTTAAGTAAAAAAAAAATTTTCCTTTTTTTATTTTTATTTTTATTTTTTTTGTTTGTTTTTTTTTTAAGTGTTTTTTTGGCCCGAGGCCTTCTAGTAAGAATTGGTGCAAGTAAAACAATCGGTTACTTTGGTCTGGAATTTGATTTTTATCAGCATTTTAAAAGAGTCATAAGGTACTGTTGCTAAAAATTCCATCACTCCCCACCGATACATAAAATGTACATATGTACTTGTGGCAAAAGAAGTACAGTGTCAGTGTCAGTGAGGGCTGCAAAAGGGTTATCACCTTAGGTGACATTTTTATTTTGTATGTATGTATACACGCCTTCTTTTCTTATTTTATTTCATCTTTTTTTTCATTTTCCTCCATACCATAAAGTGGCAACTTTTCACGCAACTTGTTAAGTTCCCAAGAATCCGCCTGCCGATTTTTTTTTTCTTGCCGTTAGCCATTTCTATATTAAGTTTTATTTTAAGTAGTTTTAGGTGTTATTTTACTCTGCTTTCATAATAGAAATTGTCTTTTGTTTTTGGTGTTGTTGTTTGAAGGTGGTGCGCGCTTAAGTTTTTCCATTTCCTGCAGCGTCAAATAACTAAAAACTTTACTACAGCTTGTCAAATCATGACAAATGAGTAAATAGATGATTGAGTATGGGATAGGATATTAAAAGCTGTGTGTAAATATAGCTAAGTAAATACGAGTACGTACAATAGTATGAGGATATGGTGTGGATGTATATATGTGCGTACATATAATACTTTAATGCAGAAATGTTTTTCGGAAAACGAGAATTTTATAAGAAATAGCACAAATTTTTTTTTTTTCCTTATGCGAGCGGAAGATGACTCTAATTGGAACCAGAACTGTATTTTAAATGAGAATAGAAACCAGAAATCAAACTAAACCTGAAACAGGAACAAGAAGTGTGCTCGAAAAGAGTTCGAAAGACAGGGAACCAAAACTAGAACAACAACTAGAATTAACAACCAAAAACCTTATCACATCTTTTAACAAAAAATAACGATAGAAATCATAGCAAAGTATCACAACTTGGATTTAAACAAAAAAAAAAACGATCGCACTTACACACACATACGCAGGCGTTTATGTAAGGCAAAAACAAGGATTTACTGTCTGCTACATGCATGAATTTACAACAAAAGTAGCATACAAACAATAAAACACATAAGTATGTAGACACATCTTTTCATAAAACGAGCAAATCCCTTTTATATAAGTGAGAAGCAGAATTCGTAAAAATTAATGTCAACTGCTCTACTTCTTCTTCGCGCATAGTTTCATTTATGTATACTAAACGCGTATTTTATTGTCGTAGATAGTCGTGCGAGTAGTGCTTTCGCATAACTCAGCACTTACAAGCAACCCAATCAACTTTTTTATGCGAACGCTCACAATGATGGCTAATCAAACTATCGGGTAATTGGGAAATTGAATTAAGTAAGTATTCGCATTAAGAAAAAGCTATAAATACTTTAGCTAGAACCAAAAAAAAAAAAGAACTAAAACAATCGATAATAATTTATAAAATCGATAAATGTTATATGATATATTTTAAAGATAAGAAAGACTCACTTCAAAAACTACAGCTCGATTAAAATCAAAATTCTTAATGCATTTAACGAAAATAACAGGGATTTATGCTAAATTCAATCAATACCGATAACAAATTTTAAAGCGACAAAAATGGTAAAACACGATCAGCATCAAATCAATTTACAAAGTTTACGAAAATTCACATTTATATTAAAATCGATGAAAACGCTTACCATCGATCAAAGCGTTTTAAGCAAAAATCGATAATAACCAAAAATATCAATAAAATCTTTAAATTAGAGAAAAATTAACGAAATCTTCGAAATCTGATAATAGACAAAATATATAAAACTCGATTTCTAACTGCAACAAATTTGGAAACTTCAAAATTTTTTAGGAATTGAGAAGAATAAAATTCAATCAAAACTTTAAAAGTTTTAGATAGTAACTAAAGTCAAAAAAATTGATTAAAAAAAGAGTTATAGTGAAATCGATAAAACTGAAAGTTTCAACAAACTCAAAAATAAACAGATAATCTAAGACAAATTTTAATGCTATAAAAATTAAAAAAAAACAAGTAAGGAAAGGGCTGTCTTCGGCTGTGCCGAAGTCTTTATACCTTTCATGAGTATGCACAACTTTTCTAAGTGTCCGCTCCTTACTTACAATTACTTAAAAACTCTCCAAAACTGTTAATTTAAAAATACATAGCCAAACCACATTTATCGGAGCAATCGGTAATATGGAAGCTATATGTTATGTAAGTCCGATCTGTATGATTTTCACTACACACATTACTCATATAATAAGTACCAAACCTGCAAAATTCTACGTTTCTAGCTTTCTATTTGCAAAATTTATAGCCCAAAACCCATTTATCGAAACTATCGATTATATGGGAGCTATATGTTATGTTGGTCCGATCTAGGTGATTTTCACTACACACATTACTCATATAATATGTACTAAACCTGCGAAATTTCGCTCTAATAGCTTTTTAATTGCAAGAGTTAGAGACCAAAACCCATTTATCGGAACAATCGATTGTATGGGAGCTATGCGTTCTATCGGTCCGATCTTGCTGGTTCCGACAAATGATTAATCCTATGCAAAATGGCGCCTGCTTGCAAAATTTCATCGAGATAGCTCTAAAACTGAGGTACTAGTTTGCGTTCAAACAGACGGACGGACAGACGGACATGGCTAAATCAACTCAGCTCGTCGCCCTGATCATTTCGGTATACTTAATGGTGGGTCTATCTCTTCTTTTTCTAATACCATTTCATGTTCATGAAAGGTATAAAAACGATATAAATGAAAATTGATAAAAATCAAAATCGATAAAAAGCTATAAAATTTGCAAAAAATGTTAACACTTCTTAAAATAGAAATCTGTAAGAAGGCAAAACTAATTAAATAAAAGGCGAGGCCTAGCGGAGTGAAATCCAAATAAAATCATAGTTGCTATTTTTCGATTCTTCAATATTAGTTTCACAAGAAACTATAGGCCAATAAAATCAGTTATTTTAACCCACAAACTGAGGAATAATTGAATAAATTAGGATTTTTAGGCGGAACCTTAAATTACGGGGATTCTCTAGACCGAATTTTAAAAACTAATAATTTAACTAATTTAAGTGTAAAAGGTTCAAGACAGTCAATTTCAAATCGGATATGTCAGTTAGTAATTTATGCAGCAAAAGCTCATCTAAGAAATTTGATAAACTGACTTTGGTTGTTATTGCCTGTTCCATTGATTTTTGTTGATTTTCTCCAACCTCTGAGGGGTTTTTTTTCTATTGCTTACTGGGTTATTATTTCATATACACATATTTGCATAGTCGCTTGTAACTGTTAGAACTATTAAAAATTTAATTTGTCAAAGGGATTACAGCACGTAATAGGGGAGCTTTAGTAGGATTTTGCACAGATATGATTTGATAACGGGTTTCATTAGCGAGTAGCGAAAGTGTGTAAGCACACATACATATGTACATACCAATGATATTAAACATACATATAATTCGTGGGGTCATGGGGCAATATGTTCCATTAACGCGTCTAACACATGTTTGTTTAGGTATTTTATTAAGTGCATTAAGGATCAGCGTTACCTAATAAAACTAACTAATAAGTATTTGATTTTGTATTAACTTTGCAGCGCTGTTGATCTACTGAATTGACCAGTCAACTTACACATGGAGTTGTACAACAAGGGGACAAGTACACCCTCCCCGTATCCCTGTCTACCCAACCTCCTTTATAACTACTCCTTAATATCAAAAAAGCTTCAAAAATTCTGGTACATCTTAGCAGCACTGCAAATAATTTTTATATATCTTTAAGACTACTCCATTCTATTATCTAATGAGAACTAGTACAGCATGTAATACAAAAGAGAGAGTTTCTTCACGACCCTCTTTAGGGTAGCTTGCTCTAAACCCGCAAACGCATGTTTTTTCATTTTAGTCGCTCATCGTAATTTCTGCTCTTAAAAACCACAATCAAGCAACGGTTGTGCAGCAATAAAGCCGACAATTTGCAACAATACTGCAAGCACTGTGCGGTCTAGTGAAGTGGCTGCATGTGGTCGTACGTGCATAAACACACACTCACACATACATAGATTTAAGTGCATTCATAAAACTACTCAACACTCTCGCTAAACAAGCTAACAATTCAACAAATTTTTTTTCTTGCGTCTAATAAATTGGATTAATACTTTCTGGCATAGATATCCGCATATGACTCAAGTAGGTACGAGTAAAGGGTGCAACAAAAGTTTTGGGTCAGCTGAATATTTTTAATGCTAATATTTTCGAGCTTTCACATTTTTTTTTAGCTATTTTTTCATAACCTTTTTCTAAAAGTTTGTTTCTTCATTAATTTTTTTTTTTTTTAAGATTTTTTTACAAAATTATTTTTCATAATTTTTTTTACAATTTCTTTCACGTTTTTATTTCATATTTTTTTGTAATTTTTTTCACAATTTTTTAGTAATCCTTTCCTCTCCTTATTTTGACAAATTCAAGAATTTTTTTTTTTTAATTTTTTTTAAAGAATTTTTCCTTATCTTTTCACAACATTTTTTTTAACGATTTCGTTTTCACGATTTTTTTACCATTTCTTTTCACAAATTTATTTCCATAATTTTTTCCTGAAAGTTTGCTTTTGGAAGTTTGATTTTGCTCACTATTTTTTGACAAACGTTTTTTGTAATATTTTCCACTATTTTATTCACGACTTTTTTCATGATTTTTTTTTTATACCTAGTTTTTAATTATTTTTTTCGTTTTGTTTTCATTGCTTTTCACAACTTTTATTTCATGACTTTTTTATTAATACCTTTTCACGGGTGTTTCTATGGTTTTTTCCCCCCCAATTTTTTTTTTTTTTTTTTTATTTTTCCGAGTTTAGATCAATTGGCCTAAGATGACACAGCCAACGGAGTGTTTGGCCTTTTATTCTCTGCACTGTGATCAGATCTGAGTAAATCTCGTACAGCTAATCATTAAAGTTGTATATCACCCTGTATATACATATGTTTGTATGCGTGTAGCAGTGGTGCGGATTTGTGGTTTGCAAAATTAGCAAATCAAAGTCGTTGACAGCACAAGAATTTTATAAGCAAATCATCCCCCTATAAAATGTTGCTTATCACTGACTTGCCCACCACTGCAAATATATGTGTGCGATTATATACATATGTATGTATGTATGTATGTGGCGTGGCCGCAGCTGCACTGCGAAAATGCTTTTGACAACTTTTCCAACTCAATTTTGAGTATTATGAAGCGGAAGTACAACAACAACAATAACAAAAAACACCGCACGCAAAACCACACAATCAACTAGACAGCCAATAATAAAAGGAAATACGTTCTAGCCGAGTGTTGATGGCGGCTTTGACGTTTCGTGGTTATTTAGCACTTGGCTAGCATAAAGTGGTAAGGTTAGAGGTTGGAGGTGGCTGCAAATTGCTTAACTTAATTTTCACGTAATCAATAATATGGGCTTTATTGAAGGAATCTAACCGGTGTCGAACATTTTCAAGCCTGCAGTTTGACAATCAGATCGATTCGATAAGATTTTTTTGAAAAATATATTTTTTTTTATTAAATCCAGAGTAAAAATATTAGAATTTGAATGATCTTATAAATCGAACTTTGTTACATGATGGGAGTCCTCATTCGTTTTAACTGGTTTAACTCAGAACTCAAATGTTGGATCAACACGAAAGCACCAGGTGGAAGAAGCACCTAAGATCCTTTTGTATCCCAGCAATATTCGAGATAAAGTTTAGGATCATATATCCGACAACCAGTTATAGCAAAGGGCCAACGTAGAAATTAAACGTTTCATTTTCCAATTACGAATCCAAACTGACCCATAATATGATGGTTCCAATGAGCCTTCTATTCTTATATATAACTATTCTTGTAAAGAGAAAAATTCCAGGCGTCATATTATACCCTTTTTGCGTAAGCTTTATATGAGGGGAATTTTATCGGGGTATACTACAAGAATCAAATAAGAATCGGCAAACCAGCATACTTTCTTTATTGCTTTATATTCACTTTTTATTCCGATAGCACGTTTAAGCTTTGTCTTTGTTATTGTTTTTTTTTTTCTTTTAAGTTTTTTGCCTTTTGTGAATATTCAATGAAATGGCAATAAAGTGCATGCTCAGAGGAACTTTGTGAGTGGGCTTATGTAGATGTAGTTCTCGGTTTGTAGAAGGTGTTGCAATTAGAGCTTTGTTTTTAGTTAAACTAAAGTCGGTTTTCTTTTCCTCAAATGAATCAAAAGTTTTCCAGAGAAAGCCTCAAATATATTTCTTAACCCCTGAATTTTTTACAAATTAATTTTATTGCAACGCAAAAGATCTTTCGAAGTAGCAAAATTTTTTTCAGACGAGCTCAATGTTTTTTTTTTAGAAAATCCCACATCCCATCCAAATTTTTTCTTTAGAAAACGAAGAGGAGTCCCGAAAAAGCCAAATTTATTTCAGAAAAGAAAAATCTGTTTCATAAGACCTGAGTTTTATTAGAGAAAAATGCTTTTGTAGAAAAAAAGGAAAAAAAAATGATTAGTCAAGGGACTATCTAACGATTTTGAAATATAGAAAACATTTCATCGCTCCTACGCTACGTACTGGAATAACAACCGAGCCCCTAGTTATTTTGAAGATGATGTCAAAAAAATTAGTAGATGATATAGAACAACATACCAAACTAAGTTTTTCAAAATTTTGGTGTTGAATTCCAGATAGATCATAACTCCATTGAGGAAAATTTTACTTTTTAACTTAACGTTGGTTGTTTTTTAAAAAAAAGAAGATATTTTAAATAATATTTACAAGTATTTTTAACTAAATCTAAGTTAGGTTTTTATTACGAGAAAATATTGAAAAATTCACCGCTAAATGTACCACCCTTTACGTACGTATATTCCTCCTTCTTTTAAAGCGCACATACACACACATAAGTAAATATTCAATCTTTTGTATTTCTCTACATATATGTAGGTATATATGTCAGTATGTTGCTCACATTTAGTGAATTCGTATTGAGGCAATGCAATGAAAAGTGAAATTGCAAACAAAAGGCAAACATTGTTATTGTACAAACTGTCAAAGAGTGAACTGGCCAATGAACTCCCTTCGAAGTCGTTCGGACATTGTGAAGAGCTGGCCTTTTCAAAGTTTGCTGCAATTGCGTGCACACTCACACACACATACATATACACAACGATATATGCTAAGTATTTCAAACTTTCACAATATTGGCATCATCATCATAGTCGAGAGCAAAAATTGCTATGATTATTTTCATTGAATCAGCAATCGCTACGATGATTATTATTATTGCTTTTTTTGTTGCTATCATTATTGTTATTATCATTATTATTACTATTTTACTGTTGCAATCACACAGATATCTATGTATGTATATAAATATTTATTTGCATGTTTGCCAAATGCAACCATGTAATCATCGTGCATTCGGGCATATCAAAATACTCGTACTTACTTTTGTGGTCAGTAGTTTAACAAATCCTTGCTCATTGCTCGGTGAGCGTGTGTGCGTGTATATTTGTGCGGAAGGCTGGTTTTCGACTAGGACGTTTTGTGATCACTACTTTTTTTAAGGCCACTGCATATTTGGACCGATTGTGCTTTTTTTCTTTTTTTTTTTGTTTTTGCAACCAATGACTTTTGGAATCAGTGATTTTTCGAATAAGTAATATTATTATATATTATAATATTCTATAGCAAGGGAGCGAATGATTTCTTTGACCCAGCATTGGATTTCGGTAAAACAAGTTACATTTTGGAACCCATATATATATATATATAATAAGTTACTGTTTTGAGCGCGTGATGTTTTGGAACCAGTGACTTTGCCAAAGCAAATGACTTTTTAGAACAAGTGATGACTTTTTTATTTATATTTGTTTTTTCTGAACCAATTTTTTTTTTTGACAAACTAGTGAATTTTTTGGAACTA
>OX608080.1:15264661-15297161 GCA_951509765.1 Sphenella marginata | reverse complement strand
TTTTTTTATAATGTTTACTATTAGAGAAAAATTAATAATTCGCGAATATTATAAAGCTCGTTTTGGAACCATAATATGTTGAAGGCTTAAAGAACATTCTCTGACTATTTTGGCTTAGGTTCGACTACTTTTCGGAATTTATTTCACATAACATGAAGTCATAATAACAAAATCGCAAAAGATTTGTTTCGTTCACTGAACGTATCAGAGAATGCCACCACTGATTTCTTTAATTTTATGGCAGCGCGAGCATGACGTTATGATCATATTTTTTACCTGTATGGATATATTTTTTTATGTCTTTCAATTTTTTTTATATTTCCTTATACATTGCCATGTGCCCACTTTTGTATGTATGTATGTATACAGTTTTTATTTATATAGCAGCTCTCTCATTGATTAAATACCATCGAATGCTTCTACAACATCAATTGAACCAATGTCAACAGTGGCGAATAACGTGAATTTTATTCTATTATTTATTGTGTAGGCACATATGTTTGGCTGTAGATAGATACCCTGTAGGGCAAACTAAAGTGCTTCTAAAATTTTATGTTTTAAATTTTTGTATTTTATAGAAAATAAAATTTTATTTAATATTTTCAATTTGTTTCCCCAAACAATTTTAACTAGAACATAGATAACAAAAAAAAGTAGAACTCAAATTATTTTTTTTAGTTTCTTTTAATTATTTGTTTTTAATTTTTTTTTAATTTTTTTTTTTTTTTTTCTTTTGAATATTTTTATTTTTTTTTTTTGTATTTCTTTTTATTTTTTTTTTAAGCACACTTTTATATAACTTTTATCGAAATTATTATAACGAAATCATTTTTGCCGAAATTCCCAAATTTTTAAGTCGTCTCACTTGAACGATGACCCACTGTATTATGAAAAATTTATTTTTTGTTTTGAACTAGTAGAACTCTAGTTGCCTAGCAACTAGTTGTCACTTTAGTTCTAGCACTTTAACCACATATTCTTCTAATTAGCCACCGATTTCCATGCAGGGTATGCATTTTGCTGCAGGTTGTCATCACCCTTTCACAAACTGCTTAACTTCGTACCTCAATGTGGTTGGCGCAGTTGGTGTTGTTGCCGCTTTTTGTTATTGTCATTGAATAAAAGGATTTATGTGCATAATTTATAACTGCCATGGGACATATTAAAATTGTTTTTTATAGCATACTTATATTTTGCACTTATTTACTTATACATATGTATACACATATGCACACATAGATGTATAGAAGTCATGCTTGTAGTGGTCGCTCATTTCATTTCTCTTGATTTTTTTTTCTATTGATCTGTTTGCCCACGCAAATACCATATTTAAACGCGCTTTGATTTTGAGGTGTTAAAAAGAGACAAACATACACACTTACATATATATTTGTGTTTGTATGTATGCGCCGTTTCAATTTTATAAACAATATTTATGGTGTTATGGCTGTGGTTGGCTCGTTGGTTTACCAAAGAATTTTAGTGTTTATGAGCATATTTCAGCCTCACTTGCCCGTTTTTTTTTTTTTTGTTTGTTGTTGCTGCATGTTTTTGTTATTTATATGTATATATGTCCCACTTTGTCAACCTCAATTTATTTATATTTGCTAACGCCATTAAAGCAATGCAAATATTGTGTACACAACAAAAGCAACAACAAAAAACATAATAAAAACGATTACAGATTATACTTGATTGGTTTGTTGTCAAGGTTGAGGGTCATTAAAACTGAATCAATGTGGAGGTGTGTATATGCAAGTATGTATGTATGTAAGTGTAAATATTTAAGTATTTCCCTTACAATTTTAATCGACTATGAAAACCTTTATTAATCGAAAAGTGAAAGGTCGTGAATAATTTGTAGCTTCTTTGTTTGAAATACAAACAATTTTCAGCGAGGTATGCCTAAAGAAATATACTACCATAATGCCGAACTGGAAGGTTCAAAGGGCTGGAAATGAAGTACTTAGTAACTGCCGACATGTTCCAATAAAAAGAGCTCCAAATAGGCACTGAAGTTCGCTTTAAGAAAACAGCCATTCATGAAGTACGAGAGGCGAACCACTCCCTACCTCTATCAGCTTACAAGAGCATATCAATATGGCTAGGGCAGAGTTCTGATACAAATGTGATGTTGGAAAACGAAGCTTCTTCTATAACATTAGATTACAAATTATTTTCGAATTAATTTTTATATATACCTTAAATGTTATGAATGCCAGTTTAAGCAATCTTACGGAAACTATTTATATAATTGGTATTCTTCAAATAAAATAATCTAATTAATTAGCAAACAAATTTAAATAGAATAGAATATCCCAATTTTGGAATGTTTTGAAAATTTACCACACATTTACTGAAATCTTTTGAATATGCAAAGTTTTGCATGAGACAATTATTATTAGAATAACAAACTTTTTTCCATTAGAGAGGGTCGAAACCAAAAGTTTTAAAAGCACGTAACTAAATTTGCAGCGCAATTTCAAACAGTTTTGTATAGATGGGCGAAGTTTCCATAAAAACTGTGCTTGATCCTAGAAAAATAAAAAAATAATTACTAGGACTTTTCAAACCACTTTTCGTATAGGAATCGATCCGGCCTAGAATGACTATTTGTGAATGAGAATTTCATTAAAACAAAATATACTGAAGTCAAGTTGAATGGCAATCTCATGCAAATACATACATACATAAGCACAACAAAAACAAAACATATATAAATAAGGACGCTACTAAAACACAAATCGAGTGTCTAGTGATATGAGAAATATAAAGCAACGCAGCTTTACAAAAAAAATAAATTAAAATAAAATTAAACTAAATTAAATTAAATTAAATTAAATTAAATTAAATTAAATTAAATTAAATTAAATTAAATTAAATTAAATTAAATTAAATTAAATTAAATTAAATTAAATTAAATTAAATTAAATTAAATTAAATTAAATTAAATTAAATTAAATTAAATTAAATTAAATTAAATTAAATTAAATTAAATTAAATTAAATTAAATTAAATTAAATTAAATTAAATTAAATTAAATTAAATTAAATTAAATTAAATTAAATTAAATTAAATTAAATTAAATTAAATTAAATTAAATTAAATTAAATTAAATTAAATTAAATTAAATTAAATTAAATTAAATTAAATAAAATAAAATAAAATAAATCAAATAAAATAAAATAAAATAAAATAAAATAAAATACAATAAAATAAAATAAAATAAAATAAAATAAAATAAAATAAAATAAAATAAAATAAAATAAAATAAAATAAAATAAAATAAAATAAAATAAAATAAAATAAAATAAAATAAAATAAAATAAAATAAAATAAAATAAAATAAAATAAAATAAAATAAAATAAAATAAAATAAAATAAAATAAAATAAAATAAAATAAAATAAAATAAAATAAAATAAAATAAAATAAAATAAAATAAAATAAAATAAAATAAAATAAAGTAAAGTAAAATAAAATAAAATAAAATAAAATGAAAAAAAAATAAAGTGAAAAAAATAAAATAAAATAAAATAAAATAAAATAAAATAAAATAAAATAAAATAAAATAAAATAAAATAAAATAAAATAAAGTAAAGTAAAATAAAATAAAATAAAATAAAATGAAAAAAAAAATAAAGTGAAAAAAATAATATAAAAATAGTAAACATCTAGTCAATATCGAACTAGCTAGATACGGAATCTCAGATGTTGCTTCCTTTTGCTTTTTTGGAATTAAGAAACAAACCCTTTTCGCAGGACCAAAATAATTTCAATTAAATATTTTAAGTGCATAAATTTCCGTGTAAGAATTTATTGATTTAGTTATTAAGTAATTATATTTAATTATAATATCTCCATCTGGAGAAACAATACTCAAACAACAACCAACAAGAATATATTTACGTAAAGATAGCCAAACAAGACAATATGAATATATAATGAAGAGCTTTTCAAGTTGATGCATACATATACATAGTTATGTGCGTAAAGCTAATTGCTTCATTTCATTACGCAGCTGGACTTAAATAGCTATAAGTATGCATAACGACAGACACACACATAAATACACATACGCTCGTTTGGCTTGAAAAACGATTGGCATGTTGTCCTTTAGAGTAAATGAACGAACGAAGGATATTTTATTAAATATTTCCGGCCACTTTGGTTGAACTCGGCAGCAATTGACTTAATATTATTTTGCAAAAATGAAAAACAGAAGAAGAAGCAGCACATACTAAAGAAAGCAATGAACGGTAGTAGTAAACGCTTGGACAACCTTTTTAGTTTTACTATCGTTTGGCTAGAGATGTCGGACGAAAACATTTTAAAGTGAAGCAGAGTATATCATAGTTTAGTTGTTGTTGTTGCATAAAAACATAATTGAGAGGAAGGCATTTTGCATGCCTGGCTATTGCTTCATAAGCATTCAAGCACAATGGGTCATAACTAAATTTTTATAATTCACAGAATTTCTTGATATCGTCTAACAACAGGTCGTACTGACGTTGAAGAATCGAGAGAGATATTAGCTTAAGTGTGCTAAATTGTTAGGGACAAAGCAAAAGAAATTTGAACCAGTAATTTTTATTTTATTTAATTTTTTTTTTTAATTTTTTATTTTGTGTTATTTTATTTTATTTTTATTTAGTAACGACCCACTGTGCATAGGTATAAAGGGTACTTATGCATGTTTGACAGTGTGTGCATGAGTGTTTATTCAATATTGCTTGCCTACGCTGCAGCAACAGCAATAGCTTATAAATTATGCATAAGTATGAATTGATATTAAGAAGGAGTGATGCATAAAAAGACTGTATAAATGAATTAATTTTGCCAGTTAAGAAAATGAATTTGAGTTTGTGGGTAAGTTAATGTGTCGGCAAGCAATTCATAAGGGGGGAAAACTGCATGCAGCATCATCGATAATGTATGTGATTTTTTTTCTGTCCTCCTACCACATAAGTATTTCCCTTTTAGTTTTTTTTTTGTTTGTTTTTATTCTGCATACTTTAGTGGAATTGATTTATCTGCCAATTAGTTGCTAGCGCGCGTAAATGTTACGTATACGCTCAGGTGTACTACGTGCTTGATCCCTGGTATGTGAACGAGCGTACTGAAGCGCAAAATTGGTCACATGACGCACATAACAAGCCTGAGCTCAAACACACACAAGCACACACTTAAACTGCAGGAAACTGTAGCTACCAACAGTTATGCTAGTTAAATTTATATGCAAATAATTTTGCCTGCTTAAGTGGCGGTAAAACGATGGACAAACTGCGTGCGTTGAATTTAAAGTCGGAATCTTGTTGAGCATCTTCGCATCCAGCATGTCACTGATATGCTGGCGCCAAAAAGAGTTGGTAGGCAAAAAATCGAAAGTAGAAAAGTTTCTCAAAGCTTAAAATTTTACACGCTTTTTTATGCTCTGAATATTAAGATTTATTGCCGATTGTTTAGCCTTGCACTCGCTTTGGGTTAAGTGCTGATGTATCCTTTTTTTTTTCTTTTAAATCGAATGCCAATTTACGCGTGACAAGTGCATGGCACGTGATGAGCATTTGTGATTTTATTCAATTTCTTCTTGTTTACCGAATATTTGTGAGAAAGTATGTGAGCAATTGAAAGGCTTACCCGTGTACTTGTAATAAATCAAAAATTTACAGCAAAAATTTTAAATCGAATTTAAAGGTGGAAACAAATCAATCGAAGGTTCTGCGAATACATTTTTGTTTCATCTTTTATTCATATAGTACATATATACATATGTACGTGTGTAAGTAAGAGCGCACGCATCAGTAATTCATTGAAGGCTCGGTGATCAAAGTCGTCAAGGTTTCTTTACAAAAGACGTGGTAAGAAGTAAGTAGCATTAACAATAGTAAATACCTACAAAAAGCTACGAACGTCACACAATTTATTCAAATTCAAGCCAGTTTAATTTTCTACTGAATTCAATACTGCTATAAAAGTCATTCAGAATTTGAAGACCTCTGTAATGCTCAAAAAAGTCAAAGCAATATACAATTTTAAAGTCTCGCTACAGTTGCAAAAAATAACATCTAACATTTGCTCTCTTGTCGCTTCTGCACATTCTTGCAACCTCTTTCATGGTATACTTCAATACAATTTACCACTTCGTCGCTTTGACACCTAAACCGCAAGCATAAAACACAAATCCGCAAATTCATCAATTTCATGGACTTAAAGAAAAATCTTTAATTTCCGTTACACCCGCTGTTACTATTTAATCCTGAGCTGCCTGCTGGTATATACAGGGCAAAACATATACTACCCAGCTAACCAAAATAGGAAAGGATAAAACTAACAATGAAAGTTACATATATACATATGTACCAATTATAGATATTTCGCATAACCATAACCATAGCCATAATCATAAACATACCCGTAACAATAACCATTACCAAAACCATAATCATAAATATAATCATAACAATTACCGTTACCAAAACCATAATCATATACATAACCGTAACCATAAACATAACCATAACCATAAACATACCCATAAACATAACCATAACCACAACCATAAACATAATCATAACCATAAACATAACCGTAACTATAACCATAACCACAACCGTAACTATAATCATAAACATAACCGTAATCATAAACGTAACTATAACCATAACCATAACCAAAACCACTAAATAACTAAAACCATAACCATAACCAATAACCGAAACCGAATTCCTGTTACCAAAACTGTGATCGGGACTTTTCTATAACCATAACTTTAAAGTTTAACCAAATAGTTGCAACGGAAACCTTAACCGAAGCAGTAATGAAATCGTCACCTTGATGTAAAGGCTATGTACTTTATATATACATACATATGTATGTATGTACGAGTTTGAGGATATTCCTCTGTAAAGAAACTTTCCTTTTGGCTCGTTGGGTGTATAATGCTAGCCGCTTCCACCACCAATTTAAAATATTCCTCTGTGCTTACAAAGCGCATTAACCCCTTTTACGCAAAGAAGCTGCCTTACATTTTTTTTTTTTTTTTAATTTTTAAAATAATTCTTTTAGTGAAGCGATTTCTTGCCAAGTTTGCAGCTTCGTTTATTCCACGCTAGCTTTCTTCCACACTACAAGTTCCGAAGTCTTTAAAATATAAATCACTGCAGTTGTTTAAAAAAAAATCGAATAGCAACAACGAGCTGATTATATATACATACATATGTATATACGTACACTCCTAGTAAAACAGCACCAAGCAGGCAACATGTCAAAGGCAAAACATTATCAATCAATTTCAAAAGCCTTAGCAAAGCTACACCGTCGACAAGTCGTCTACGCCCGTTTAACAAAAAAAATAGGCGATGAATACTTCCAACCGAGTAACTATGTATGTACGTATGCGCTAAGAAATCTCAAAAGTCAGCTTATCCGTTGGAGAGAGAATTTCTCATGCTACTAAAGCAACTTCGAACCGGGTATAAACCATGCCATACAAGCAAAAATGGGTTATGCTAACTTAAAGTTAAGACATAAAAATAAAATTAAGCTAAAAAGTTCAAAAATGAAATGAAAATCACTCAAAGTCATTCGCTTTCATTGCTTTTGAGTGACTTTTAACTTTCGTTCGGAGTGCAGGAATAAGCGATTGATGTCGAAAACATATTCACACACAACAATCTTTAAAAGTAAGTTAAAAGCGTTTTAATATTCCGATAATAATTTTTTTTTATTTTTTATTTTTTTTTTTTGCATATTAAATATTATAGCTGAAAGTGGAGTGATCAAGGTTGATGACTTTGCATGAAATTTGTCTCACAACATCAATTTCATCAATTTTGTGTCAAATCATGTCAACGCCGTTGTTTAAAAGCCTCCAGCATTGAAAACTTTTTGATGTTTTGTGGCTTTGAGACTTCGACGACATATTCGATGAACAGATAAATACGATTATGTTTGTTAGTATATATTCGAGCGATTACGTAAGCTGTCATAAAAGTGAATAAAGTGCAATGAACGACGCTCGTTGCCTTGGAAGCCGGATTTTATTCCCACGCCTTGCAAGGGGGCCAAATTTATTTAAAAATTATGTTCTAACTGTGGAGTAAAACTTTCAAATGCATGAATTATTGCAAAAGCATGTGTTGCTTTGACAAATTTTGCTGGCTGATAAGCTTTTATGATGATTTGATATAAAAGCACAGCTTATTTTTAGAAATGATATCGCATCCTAATAGCAATTCACTCAAAAACAATATCTTAAGAAGAGCAAACAACTGATCAGTGGCTTTGCATGCATCATGATGTGATGCGATGTCATTCTAGAGATACTGATGTGATGAAATGTGATCAAATGTAAAGTGGTTCTACTGGAATTGAAGTGATATGTTTTGATGTGTTGTGATGTGATGTGTTGTGATTTGGTGTGATTTGATGTGATTTGAAATGATGTGATGTAATGGGATGTGATGTGATGACAGATCACATTGTGATATGATATGATGTGATATTATTAAAACGTAGTAGTGAAATATTAGCTTTCTGCTTTTCTGTATTAAATCCTCTTTAGCCACATACTAGCAATACATTCATAAATTACACCAGAACATTTATGGTAATGGCGTGATGTGATATCTGAGTGATTTTATATATGCAAAGGCTGATCAATTTAGTAATTTTTTACATTCTGTTAAGACCGCAGGTTTCCTCGGGTTTTGTTAAAAAAAAAGCTTGAGAGTCTGTACTTGTTTATTATTAATGGAAATTGCTCCTACAACAACAACAAAGTAATGTGTTTTAGTCGCTGTTTTTCTTAATATCCCATTATTATGTCACTGAAGCCAACAAATTTGAAATTAAATTCTCACTGTCCCACACGTTTTTAATTTGAACTTCAGCTTAATGTTTTCCGCAATCATCCATCAACAGACAAATTACAGTCACTATTTGCGTTGACTCTAAAATTGTATTACTCTGTCTGTCTTTATTTGGCCAACGACCAAATATTCATGATTATGCAGCTACTTCGCTAAGGGAGCTGCCTATCAAGCCAACAAGTCGTTACAAACCAAATAGAAGTTTTTTTTTATTTGTAATTATAATTCAAAAATATGTTTATGAGAATATGTTATTTGTTTTTTTTTTATTCTTTTGCTTATCTATTGATAAAATTTAGTTAACATATTATTACTGCGAGCATTTGCATTCATGTAAAATTATTTTTTTTTTCTAATACCTCCAATTCCAGCAGCGCACTCTAACATTGACTAGCGTACTCAATGTTAAAAGCTCATGCAATCGCAATTTAAAAGCTTCGTTGGCTTTGATATATTTTATAGCCCCACCCTTGAAAGCTTTTTTATGTCTATGGTAGTAACTGCAAAATAAGTCAAAAGCATGCTTGTACTGTAAGTTTTATAAAAAGCTGTTAAAAGTCAGAGTCAAGCTTTTTTTATTATTCAAACTTTCTGTTACTAAATTATGTATATGCATCCAAATGATTCAGTCATGTAACAAACAAAGCTTTTCAGTGAATTCATGAGCCACAGTCCAAACGTATTGCCATATTACTTACACATAAATATCACGTTCACCACCACAAGGGTATACTTTTAGTTGCAGTCAAGTTTTATTGCAAAAGCTTTTATTATACTAAATTGCTAGATTTCTTAATATAAATATGTTTAGTGCTGAAAAAATACACACATATACCAAAATAAACTATAATTTGCTTATCATGCTTATTAGTTCGAGCCACAAAAATTACCCAATATAATACAGGGCACAATTTTGTAAAATAACTAACTAAAAATGCTTGGTGCCATCTAGCTGTGATTTTTCACAACCCCCATAATTATGGAAAACGAAACTAAATTTAAATTTTTTGAAGTTTTTATAACTTTCCAATGACTAATACTCAGCATCCAGGATTTACATTATCGACAACTTAGTCCATGGTTGGTTATTTAATGAAAGCTTTTGATTGAACAGGATGTTTCATGTAAGCTTTATAAATAAATTTTATTGCAGACAACGTAATCGGATAATTGCGTTTTAGAACTTACAGGAGACTGAGTCCGATTTTAATCGTTATGTATCCAAAACCAGTTGAGATATGGGCTTAATCACATCAATACAAATATTTTATTAAAATTTTTCGGTCACCCCGGTTCGCATAGTGATCGATAACTCCGAAACTGGGCAAGCTATCAAAAAACTCACAAAGTTTTGTTTTAATCAAGCTATTTTAACAGATAAATTTTGTTCTAAAAACGCAAGCAAAAATTTCCAAAAATTCCAAGAAACCATCTTCTTTCCAATAAAAGAAGTTGCGTCCATAAACTTGTATAAGAAAAAAAATTGACAAAAATTAATCGAAGAGACTATTTAATTTTTAGTTATTTAATAGACTATTAAACTCAAACTTCAAAGCTTCCAGCCGGTTTTTTTTAATGTTTCCATAAAACAAAACAAGTTCAAAGAAAGTCTACGATAGAAAAAATCTTTACTTTTATATAAAATTACCAAATGAATTTTGGCTGGATACGTTTTTGAAATATATTAGAGTAACTAAGTGGGGCCATTTCGAGCGCCACTCACTGTATGTCGTTCCATAGCTATAGCACCCTCAGTACTTTCATATTTTAATCATTTATTTAATAAAAAAAAGTGATGGAAACCAGAATAACTTTTAACAAGACTACAGGAGAGTGTTTTGAATATTCAAATGGTTCATTTATGGAGTATAATTCAAAACTGGTGGTTTATAGATTTTAGTAAGGAAAATTCAGTGCAGGTAAAATATTGTAAAAATTTGGTCTATTTTTTAACACCTGAAGATTTTATTAACGTTTTGACAATTGAGGTGGGAAAGTATTTACATACTTCATACTACATAAAATAGAAATTGTTTGCTTTGTTGAACTAAGCTCAAATCGTTTCAATAAACCGTCAGTCAAATTTCAAAGAATCCACACAAAATGAAAAGGGTTAGACATTGTCAACAAAATTGGTATTTTTATTTTGATTCCAAACAAGTCAGTTGAGGGTATGCTGTTATCCTTGAAAAGTTTTTCATTTACCAGCAAACAGAAGCGCAACCTGTTTTCATTGGAAATATATTTAAATGATTAATAAGTACGCTAGCAACATTCCCCCATGTTGCACTTAAAAAATCCCATTTCCCCACTCACAATCCACATTTAATTTCGAGCTGCGCATGTCTGAATGCTTCGGCATTGGGGAAGCTTTGTCGTACTGCAAATCCACAAAAAATGTCCAAACATAAAAGAAGTGCATTTGGATTTAATTTGCAGTCATTAAGGTGTAGCACTTGAGGAATGTCGCTGTAAAGGACCATCTTTGAATCTACATATTTTCGTGCTTAAACATATTTTATGTTAATGTTATGTTGGTTTTATTTTTATTGTTGGTTTTATTTTTATTTGATTATTTTTTGTGTTATTATTTGGCTTTCGATAAGAAATGCATGCTTTTGCCAGTTGGGAAGGTCAGGCACATTTTTGTAACTTTATCAGGCAGTTTTAGGATTTTCAGTTGTCTGATTAACACCATCATTATAAACAATCTCTTAGTATCATAGACATTCCTTTATTCCCTGCTATTTTTACCTTCCTCTTATTCTTCTTCTTCTTCTACTTCTTCTTCTTCTTCTTCTTCTTCTTCTACTACTACTACTCTGTGTTTGAACAGCTCTTCGAGTAAACCATCATATTTGATGCTCCCAGAGGTAAGACAAGGGTTATGGATATAGACAGTCTTTTGCCAAAATAAATACAGTACATTCCAGCCTTACCATCTGCTGATACTTTCCCAACAGCTGTACCTAGTCGGGTGATAGGTTTTATGTAGAGCTTTCGCGACGTTTCCTGTAAGTTCGAGGTACTCACTTTTCCGATGTTATCAACTGCCCGTTCAGCTCAGCTTCATGTACAGTTTTATGCTGGATCATGCTATATTTCGAGGTGCGGCGATCTATTTTATTCCATGAGTTTTCTTAAAATTTTGCATAAATCCCTAACTTTGATGTTTCCATGCTCGTCAGCCCAATTGTTGAAACAAAATCAACATTTAATTGTGGTTACTACCAGCACTTTCTTCTTAAGCATCTCAATGGATAAGTATTTTACGCAAATATTTCCCTCAAGCATTAAGCAACACAATCAAATATCTAACATTTTGCTTAAGTTTAAAGGACAAACTAAATTTCAAACCACAACAGGTATATCTAATAGGTATAATATTAGCCATAGAGCCTTTCAGTCAACAAGGTAAACTCCTAATTGTCATTTACAGGGCGAGTAAATACGTACATATGTATAAATTAGACTGGCCAAAAAGGAAATAATTTTTTTTTTTTTTTTTCAATTATGTTGCTGTTAGTTTTCAGATTCGTGAAAAAAATGTGTAACATTTGAAAAAAAAATCTAACATTTTTTGTGCTAGTGAAATCTGAAAACGAATAATTTTTAATTTTTTTTTTTTGCTTTCAACTAAGACGCAAAAAATCCGGATATCAAAATTTAGTGATTTAAAACAACATAAATTTTTTTTTTGTAATCAAAAATTCCTTTAAAACGCGTCCCTTGAAAATGTCAGTGTACTTTTTGTAATCAGTGTACTAATTGTATCAGTGTAATTTTAAATTTTTTTTTTGTAATAGGTATAATAAAAAAAGGTTTCGTTTAAGTTTTAATAGCTAAGTTTAATTTTTTTTTCGATTTCGATTTAGATTAAAAATATATGTTTTTTTTTTTTTCAAAAACTTTTTTGTGCCAAGGTTAATGTTTTGAACCACAGTACCTTCCGAAATACTGGAATAATAAACATGTAAAAATTAATTCCGAAAAGTAATATGTATGTACATAAATATAATTCCCAAAAAAAAAACTTTTTTCGGTCCAGTCTAATATAAGTGCATACATACATATATGTTGTATGTATATATGTATGTAAACAATTGCGTCCATCATCTGTCAGCTGTGCTTGCCATTTGACATGAGAGTTGCACCTTTTCATGCCATTCAGGCGTTCAAATGCCATTTGGCAGCTTAAAAGCACAAACAAGCATATCCCGAGTGGCAGAAAGCAATCCAGCTCAGTAGCTAATGAAATGTCTCGTAAGTCAAAAGGCTGAACTAAGAACATCTACATATTTACTATATACCCTGCACAAAACAAGCAATTAATCTCTAAAGAGAGCATACTGTGATTAATCACTTTTGTCGATAGTGAGCCGTGCTTGAATCCAACTGGTTCATACATAGTTGGGTGACGTCACAGTAGGGGCGTTAAAGGCTACAATTAGTCTCTTGATGGGACTACTTACAGAAGAGCATGAAGCTCAACGCATATAAAGCGCTCAAAACTGGCATTGCTAGCCTACCCTTTTGCGACTCATCTCAGACTCATCCTCAATCAAACACTTTTTATGCAGGGTACACGCATAAAATACGACTCATATGTGTTTGTGTGTGTTTTATGTCTTTGTGAAACACTGTTCAAGACTTAAAACAAAAGACAATCAACTAGAAAATAACAACAATAAAACATATTCACTCACAAGGTGACAAGAAATTTGTGCAAAATTCTTATCGTAACTTGGCACTTGGATTTAGTTTTCATTCAGTTGCAGGACAAACAAGCAAACATACACGCATACACATGACAAGACAATAATGTGTGTATATGTACGTGTGTGTGTGTGTGTGTCACTGACAGTATGAAAGGATCTGTTGAAGACGGTGCTAGTTTATTCTTGAATTTATCTCAAATGCAAATATCGAGAGCAGGCGGTTGACACAAATCATTAGGAAATTTGGGGGAAATTTAATTGCTTTTGTTGTAAGGTTCGGTATGTTTTTGGCATACCTACATATGTATGTACATATGTAAGTAAGTTTGAAAATGCTTTCTTGTTATAATTCCAACGTGCTCATGTTTTGGTTTGTGTGGAAATTTTGTGAAAATTTTGATGTCATTCAGAATATTAAGGACATCCAAGATAACATGAACTATTGATCCATCTCTTGATTATCCTTTTTTTCCTTGTTCCTCCAAATTTCTTTCGTATTCTCTTCGCCATCTTCATTTTCTCTACCACCTACTTAATGCATCTCATTTAACTCTTATTATTCGTAGGCTTCTTCCTTTCATCCACTTCTTTTCTCTTCCTTTTCATCTCTATATTCTCTTAAAATTGCTGTAGCTAGAAAAATCCTGCGGGTTAATAGTCAGCCCTGGTAAAATGGAGCTAGTCCAGTTTACGTCAAGGTAAAAGCTACTCCGTGACGTGATATCCCTACCCTAGTTGCAATCTGTTACACTCTCATATCTTCAAGCGACATGTGGGGTAGGGGAAATTATCTGCCGCAAGAAATTGCCTGAGTCATATCTTTCCAGCTTATGGTAACAGAATATTTTAGTAATACAATTTCTTGCTAAGTTCAAATCAAAAGCGCAGGTTTATCAAAAACAAAACCCATCAACTGCAGACACATACATACATACATATCGTTTCATATATGTTACGTCATTGCGTTTAAATCGAAAAAAGAGCACGATTTATAGCATTCAAATAAAAAATATATTTACCATTTGCAAGGATGCCAGCATTGCTTTTGTTTTTTGTTTTTTTTTTTTTCTTTTTTCAAAAAATATTACATTTACTTTTTCTGTTTTTATTTTATTTTCTGCTTTATTGGTTTCCTAATTTTTTATTCGCGCTATTTTTATGCGATTTTTTCCAAAACAGTCAAGCTAACGCTAAAAGTACTCGTTTTCCTGTTTTTACACACTAACTGCGACTACAAAAAGGGAGCATTCCAGCCCAAACGGAAAACAAATATTTTGTCGAAGCTTTGTTGTGTTTAAAAAAAAAAAATGTTATTGGTTATTGCTGTTGATTTCCTTATTCTCCTTTTTCTTTTATCTTTTGTTTCTTTACTTGCCTTTCCGTTTTTCATGTTTTCTTTCTCTAGCGTGTACTTTTGCTCTTAATTTTTTTTTTTGTTGCTAACATTCTTAATATTTCATTCCTCTCTTTGCTTTATCATTGTTTTAGATTCTCTTCCACATTGTTCATGACTGCAGTTAAACTCAAGGTCAAGCATAATAATTTTATTTTTTTTTTTCTTTGTTATGAAAGTTTATTCTTTTATTTTTTATTTATTTTTTTTTTTTGTCTTATTTTTTTTTAACCTTTTATTTAAATAGAATATTAAATAGAATTTTTTTTGTACTTTTCGGCAACTTCTTGTGAACTTTTTTTTTAATTACTGACCTCATTCTTCTGGATATGACTAATAGTTTTTGTCTATATTTTTTCTTTTTTTATTTAGTATTCATTTTATTACTAGTGATTCGGTTTTTGCAGTCTTTCTTTTCTGCATGGTTTAATATTTTTGGCCGTCTCTTTGTTCATTACTTCATTACGAGAAAAAATTTAGAACAACCAAATAGTGAGTAGATCGAATTATAAGCGCTCACAATTATGATTGCTATCTAAGCAGTTAAAATAACAAAATTGAAAAATTGGTTATTTCATTCAGAAGGAGCTAAGTTCTCCGGATCTCTTGAATTAATCATCAGGCATCTGTGCTGAATCAAGTGAATGCTTCTTGGATTCTTGTAATACCTTTTTCCTTTTACGGTCAAACTATACACCTAAGGTATAAACAATAATATTTGTATGTATTGATAGGAATAGAAATGAAAGTGAAGAACAGGAGGGGAAAATAAGCAAAACAGAGAATAAAAGAGGAAAGAGAAAAGAAAATCATGGGAAAGGAGCGACAAAAATTAAAGAAGAGTTACGAAGCGTAAATAAGCAAATAAATGATGGCGAAGGAAAGGAACATTATAATCAAATAAAAATAATAAAATTAATATAGAAAATTTACGTGATGCATGAAAGATAGTAAAGCATAAGGAAGAAGGTTAGAAAAACGGAAGACAGGGTAAAAACAAAACAAGCCAAAGAATAGTAAAGTGAAAATATTTACTAAAGGAAAGCAGCTCTAAAGAAAGGCACGAAAAAGGAAAATGAAAGTAACAGCGATTTATTTAAATAAAATAGAATTGTGTAGCTCAATTTCAATCACTGTGCAATCTCTAGTAGTAGAGTCTAGTTCATATCTGTAGTTCATGTCTTCTATTAAAGCTTGCCGCCCTTACTCGTCTTCGTCTTCACGCTATATACCTAATTGACGCATTGTGATGGAACGACCCGCATACAAATATATACCAAAAGATTTGCACACATGTCCCATTCACTATGTGCCTGCAGAAATTTTTTATTTTTTTACTGATTTTCAAATAAAAATATACAAACGCATCCATATCTCTGTACGTACGTAGACTACACTCTTGATGCGCGCGTATGAATTGCACATTGATATGTGGATACCTGCTATTTGTCGATGCCACGTTTTCGTTTCATTGAATTTCAAATGTGCAACGTCAGTTGATGGCATGCCGCAACGTTCAACGTAGATATGTATGTATGTTTGTATGTATGCTAAGGCCGTGTGTATGAATAGGCAAGTGGTGGTGTTGGTGAAAGTGATGATGATGGTGGTGTGCGGCAGCAACATTCAAGCTTGCCACATGCGGTTGCCAAAGGCAGCAACAACGGTGATACCATGACGTAACGATAGGATTTTGTAAGCTGTGAAAATCGCATAACAAAATGTGCTGCTACACAAACAGACAACTATTCACACACACACACCTCTTTTACGCATACATAAATAAACATTAAAAAGTATGTACGTATGTATGTATGTATGTAGTCTCTGCGCATATTTTTACAACGTGCAGCCGTTCTATTCGGGTTCTTTGTATCAATTCATTTTCGCTTTCATTTTGTAACGCACACACACACACACACATGCACAGGTAGGCACACTTACACATGCAACAAGCTTAAAACGAAAACGAAAATGTGCATCGACTTGGTGTTGGAAAGCAAAGAACTTGGCTGCTCCCACTTTTTTCCTTTTTTTTTTTTTTTTTGCTTAGCGCCATATTTTTGCCTTCATTTGTGTGCATGCCTGGCGTGGGCGTGTCAGCATTTTTGCACTTTAGTAGGAAGCCTGCAGTCAAACAGCTCCTGAGCAAATATTCTACTTGATTAACTACACATGGATTGGCTGACTAGTTCTGAAGCGGTTGTACAAGGACTAGTGTAAGTAAAAATTATATAGATACATTTATACCAGGATGGAGGCTTTTTCGCCCTCCCACCAGCTTTTCGTCACCCTCTTTTTCACTCATTCATCCATTTACTCGCACTCGCACTCTCTCTTTCTCTTTCACCGTTTCACTTCAGGTTAACCAGTACTGAACTAGTACATATGTAACTAGTACATATCACTCATAGCATACCAATACATATACAGCTTACACATAACCACAGTGAAATGGAAGTTGGCAATAAAAATCTTGCTGCTGCCTACCGATTGCGGTTTCCAATGCTAACAAACGTTAAAAAACTGAATTAAGTTTTTGAATTGGAAAAAACAAAGATCAAATATCAATCGTAGTGTGTCAGGTCGATATTACAATTGCAAAAATAACTTTGAGCATTCGTAGCCACAAACCATTTTACACAAAGAACATACCTTAAAGGGTTAACTAGTTTCGGAATAGCGCAAAAAACATAAAACAAAATAAATTTGGAATTCAGAATTTATGATATTTTTTAGCAAACTTTATATATGTACATATGTATGATCACAGGAAGAGAGCAGGAAAAAAGACTCGAACGTAAAGATCTGGAACCGCTTAAAAAATGAAAATGGTTATGCATCAAAGGGTTAATGTTTTTTTTTGATTTTTTTTTCCAAATGTATTTGCTTAAATGTTTTAGGAATAAGTGGAAAAATGGTTGAAATGAACCGAAAACTTTATTTAAAATAACAAGATTTTCCTTTTTAAAAAATTAAACTTTTTTTCCTTTCGGTGGCCCATTCTTTAAATCATTTAATGAACCCGATAACCGGATTCTTAAAATTAGTTGAGAACTTCCATATCTAATCTCAAAATCAATGATCGGCAATTGCTTTCTTCGAATTCGTTTTTCTGGTTGACTTTCCGTTGATTGGATCTTTTAAGTCTATTTAAACCGAACGTCAACGAAAATAGCACAACAGAATCAAAATTTTTCAAACCTGGATTGACCGGTGCAGGCTCAGTGTTGGGTAGCGTAAAAGAATCGAAATATATTAGTTTCCTCATAAGAAGAATAAGTAAACCACAGCAGATCCTAGGTAATGCCCTTTCAAAGAAAGATCGCACCTACTTCCAAGAAGTAACGTCGACGCTTAGCTGACTGGTAAAAAGCGCCACTCTTCTGTCCCTCTGATCTCTTCTTTAATAACAAAAACAATATAGTAATACACAGTTCAACTTTAAGACACCGATGTCCACCATTGCTTTCTTTTTTCTTTCCTTCTAATAAAGATGAGCTTATCTTCAAACAGATTTTAATTTCAATTTGAATTTGTATGATATTTACACTCCAATCCGCAATGATTACTCCTCGTAATTGGCCAACAACCTACCTCATATGTTTGTACATCTTTACTTTGAAACTACTTAAAATGACGCCTCCAACCTTATTTAAAACTAATTTAACTTGGATTTCCCCAACATCATTTTCTATTCAATCCTCAATTAAATTGCATAAACGAAACAAAAACGAATAACAAAAACAAATTCTTTCATTAGTTTCATAAATTCTTTTGTGTGGTTGCATTTTATATTCAGTGGATTTAGAAAGAACTCACAAAACTAAGATCATTATTTTTTCACCCCCGCACACCGAAGTCAAAGTACGTTTTAATTTAGTTGCCTTGCAGTTTTGGCATATGAAAACTCTAAACTCAACTAAGTAATTGCGAGCTGGCAAAGATGAGAAAACTTTTTGTACGTTGCTGCATTTATTCAATTCAATGGCAGCTAAAAGCGCATACGGACAGACATCAAAAGAAGTTGATGTCAGATTTAGATGAGTACAAAGCTTCTAGTACGAGTATTGGCAGCTCATGTGATGCAACGACTATTAAGGGTACTTATGTATGTATGTGTGTGTATTAGAGTGTAGCAATAATTGAGTCTTCTACGGGTCCACTTTCCTTCTTCTACCTCCCACAGCTTACTTCGCTTATAATCTTACACCGTAAAACCAAAATTATCGAATCCACTCATGGATAGAGCAACTTTAGTTTTTTTCCGGTACACTCTAATGTAGTACATGCAGCAACAGATGTATAACGCATCTTAGCTAAAATGTATGGTAGTGCTATAATTCTGCAAAAAGCCATAAACTTTGTTAATGGCAGCTTCAAAACGGAGCGAGTTAGTAAATCTTGCGGGCTACATTTAATTAAGAGTGAAATAATATTTTTTTTTGGATAAACGGTTTGATTTGCCAAACGAAGAAATATTAAAACTCCAAGTGATGCTAATGCTATAACATTTGAGTGCGCTTACTTTTCTAATGATTTATGAGAATAATAAGGTCAGATAATTAAAATAAAGTTAGAACTATCGGAGCTCAGATGCACTATAGGTAGGATACGTATGTACATCTTTCAGTTAATGAAAAAGCCTAAAAGAACTGCGGGCATCTGCTTAATTTCCCGACGATTTTCTCTTAAATTTTTACGGCTGCGGATACGATTTATAGCTATGGGTAACTAATATGAGTACCGATTTTATAAATTCACGCATCGTAAATAATCGAGTCATTCAAATAAAATGCATACGAGTATATATAACATTAAGGCTACGGTTTTGGCTATGGTTTTAGTTACGACATTTCGGTCAGGGTTACGCCTATGGATTTTATAAGTTTGTTCACAATACAACTTTTTCTCCATTTAACAAAAATTTATGTGCATAAAATCATAAACTTAAAACGATAACCACTGTTACCATAGCTAGAGCCAAAACCATAACCACAACCATAACTATAACCTAACTATAAAAAAATCATAATTATAACAATAACCTCATAAATAACCATAACCATAACCGCAACCATAGCCATAACCATAACATAATTATAACAATAACCTCATAAATAACCATAACCATAACCGCAACCATAGCCATAACCATAACCGTAACCATAACCATAACCATAACCATAACCATAACCAAAACCATAAACATAACCATAACCATAACCACAAACATAGCCGTCATTGCTGAAATTCGTCTTCATTTCCTGCAGATTGTTAACATTAGCCAAGATCTCCATCTCTTGCTCCCTCGTTTTTCTCAAAGCGATCTCTCCTTTCAGTGCAGCCACCTGCTTACAAAATGCCCAAACAACACTAGACAAAAAAGGCATATGTTAATGACATAAGAAAAAAATTATATTTTGCATTTTTTGTCAAAAATTCCATTGTTGTTTCAACCCACAGCTTGTTAGATGCTGACGCTCTCATACCAAGACAGTTTTACTAGTCTTTTTTTTATTTTTTTAAGTGCAACACACCACTCCACTACAAAGTCTCCATACATCTCCCTGCTTCATTGCATTGTCGCAATTCACCCTTAGGTGACATGCACTCAACAACAAATTCAATCTGCGCCAACTTTTTTTGCACATTTTGGCAAGGATTTTTTTTTTTTTTTTGGTGGCATGCAACAACTATGAGACACATTCTTCACCAAAAAGCACCAAAAATTGCGCCTGATGAAAGCATCACATGAATGTACCACACGTTCTATGCCCAAGATTATGTTGCTGTCAGCGAATACAATGACAATTACAAAAATGTCGGCGGCAGCAAAAAGAGACATCAAACAATCACTGTGTAGCACGTAAAAGACCTCGTGATCTTTGTGTTGCAAGCGCGAGACGACATACCACGACAAAGACCTAAATACATTTCCAGCTGCATTGTATTGTGGTAAATGGGACACGTACACACACACACACACACACGTTTCGTTTAACATACATTTGTATTTGTGAAGAATTAAGTTTCTTTTAGCTGGCAAAAGCCTAAGGGAACGTTCATCAGAAAAACGTTTCGTCTGAATAAATGGCAAATGATTGCACTTCATTAAGTTTACAAAATGCAAAATTTCACGAGAATGGAAAATTCGAAGTATTTTTCAAGTAAATATTTAGGTCAGCCTAGAAAGCCTTCGTGAGAATGGCTGCAGTTGAGGAGATCTAACGTAACCCAGTGTTAACAGATAAAACAAAATTCCTCTGGTGGCTTAATCAAACCTCCAAATATTGTATCTAAACGAGCTACGAGAACGTCATAAATAGAAGCTAGGTATGCGTCAAGCTCCATTGCAGCCCCAAGCGATCGCAAAGCTCTAGATCAATCAACAGTTCACAATATTTAGATCGGATTATCTCTTCCTTCCGATAGCTAAAAAATATTGCGGAGGAACTTCCATTTCTTGCTAAAAAAAAAATATTTTTTTCTAGTGTTCAAATCATTTACATCACATCAATCAATACTCGAAATCCACTCCACCTAAAATCAATTTCTCGATACTCTCACTGACTTTATTGAAGTGATTTTCTACCATCACCTGTCGCTGTTACTTCATAAGTCCATAGCGTACTAAATAACATTGACGCTCATCAATGTGTAATTCTCAAAGCTAGTGGTTAAAAGCATTTTAGAAAAAAAAAATTGTCTCTTCTCACGCTTGACATCACTGTCTATTAACTCGACTGTGATGACAGCTGAGTTGAAATGTGAAAGCCAGTGGATAGCTATTAGATGTTGTTGCTGTTTTTTGCTGTACATTGTTGTTAGATATAGTGTTGTTGCTGTTACTCCCATATTGACCTCTTTTTGATTGATGAATTTCCCATTTGTGCAAGGTTTATATATGTATGTTCTGAGTGTGAGTGCAGGGTGAGTCATGTGAACAAATTTTTTTTTCTTATTATGCGAAAAAATATTTTTTCTGTGTTTTAAGTGGTTTTGATCCGCCATAAATCAGAAGTTGTCCGAAGTAACGAGAAATAGTTAGAAGAGTACAGAAATGTGTACTGTACTCGGTTCTCTGATTGCTCTCAGTAGCACAAAAAGTCTCTCTCTCAGTCAGAAGTCACCAGTTTTAGTCCGATGTATTTCTACTGACTACTTCTGGGAAATCTGTCAAAACGATCAGCTGTTGTGCGCTTGGCAAATGAAAATGAAACTATACTGCAGAAAAATGTAGTGTTGAAGTGTTGGAAGTACTCCGTGATGATTTTTTTTTTTGAATTTTGCATTCTTATTCAGTTTTGACTTGATTTTTTTTACCTCGATTTGTAAACAAACTTTGTAATTTGTTTTGACTTCTTTGAAGTTGACAGAAGTTGGCCGTAGTGTATAAAACGTTGACCTTGCACTACAAGGTGCTTCGTGTATCATAAATGCGTGTTCTTTTAGTTGTTAACACAGGGTGACACTTATTACATAAAAGCTGCCAAAAGTAATTTTAGCAATTAGGCACACCCTTTAAATTGGATTTAAGGCATTAGCAACGTAACCATATGCGACATCAACTAATGCATACCATAGCAATACCAGCGAAAGCTGCGAGTGCCAAAGTTCTAGAAAATCATATATACTGGAACCCGCTGTAAATCCGCACCTCAAACATTTATGTATTTATAGTCCGGTTCTGAGACAAAGCAACACCTATCCAGCATTGCTCCCTAACCAAATATATCGCGTTATTGCCTTACATTCAAAATCCAAACCAAAAAAAAAGTAGAGTATTTAAATTTTGCTCTGCACTGAAGGTCACAGCCTCCGCCCTACTAGAAAACACATATAACCAGTCATCAAAGCCGTAAACATTGAGCTCACGGCTAACCTTTAATTAACAGCGAAACTCTTACTGGCGCACGTCTGCTGCACGTTTGCCTCTTTGTGTGTGTGTGTGTGTGCCAATGTTTGAATGAACATTTTATTAGTGAATGAGTTTGTCTAGGTATGGTAAGCAAATGACAACAAAAGCAACACAAAAAAAAACAGAAAGCCAACAAATATCAACAAAACCGAATACCACTAAAGCCAATAAGTTTAACATTTTACCATGACCTACTGACTACGCTGCTGACAAAGCGTAACCAACCTTCCGCAATCATGAGCAGTAGTCAGAGGAATGTGGGTGCAATGTGTGGAAAATGAGGATTGTGGTAGAGTTTGATGAAAAAGTGGATAATATATTCGTGCATGTGTGTGTGTGTGCATGTGCATAAACTAGGGATATTAATTTTTTTAATTTTAAGAATATCGGAATTTCCGGATTTAAAAATGGCGGACTTTGGGAACAGAAAACTGGATTTTTTTTAAATTTGTTATTTATTTATTTTTTTTAACCCAAATAAAACAAATTTTTTTTGAATTAGTTACTTTTCTGACTAGTCAAAAAAAGATTAATCGTAATCTGATTAATCAACTCCAGTCTAATTGCTGTTTACTCGAAAACAATTAATGCAAACCTGAGCCCCTTTATTTATTAATTTAAAATGTATTACGAAGGTGAATGCAATTTTTTGTTACACGGATATATGTATTTATTTATGGATGATTAATCCACTTTCTGAATAATCAAAATAAAAAAAGCAGTTCTGGCAAAGAAATAAAATGTAAAAATTTTTTTCAAAAAAAGCCAACTTCGAAACATTTGATAATTTTTGCTGTTCTGGAATAAGAAGATTCCGATTTTTCGGAAATAACTCTAGCTTCAAAGGGTAGGTATAGATTCAAATATTTTGAAAAAAAATTTTATTTCTATTCTAAAAAAAATTTCAGTAATTCAGAATCGAAAAAAAAAATTGTATTTTGATACCAAATTTAAGACACAAGCTTGTACAACTGAAACTATCCAGAATTGCTGATTGGTATTATTTTTTTTTTTTTTTTTTTTTTTGGTCAAAAGTTCTTTTTAATTGTTTTGAATTTCATCACTAGCATTTTTTACGGTGAAATGTAAAACCGAAACTAAAAAAAAATTTATTTTCCGCCCCACTTAGTATAGTTTCATTTTTTTTTTTACTACACCAAAAATCAGTTTCTGAAAATTTAAAAAACGCCAGACTTTACTTTCGCACATTATGTAAATGAGCGACGAAACAGAAAAAAAAATTGCAGCTAAATCACAGCGCTACTGAAGTGCTGTGCAAATGCTCACGAAATGCAAGCCAAAGCTTTCAAGCTACCAGCTCGTTTTAGAAGGCCACCGTAACTTTGTATTGGCATGGCCACGAAATTACCACCGGCAACCCTCTCACGGTGACAGCTGCCCAGATTCACATTTTATATTTTGCAGCTTTTCAAGTATTTTGAGTTTTCGTTAAAATTACGCTCTAAGTTGTTTAAAAAGTCACCTCCCTGTCTTTGTTTAATCAAATACTTGTGACAACTAAGTCTATGTCTGTATGTATGTTTGTATGCAAAAAAGGGAGCATTTAATTTAAGTGTTGAAATTTGCTAATTGCTTTGTTACGACGACCAGGAGCAAGCGCGTTAAACATTTGCGATGGTCGTGGATGTTCTACTTGCATATCTTAGAGTCTGGTGGAAGATAAGAACAATGAAATAAAATCTATGTAAGTTAGTGTATATAATGAAAAAAAAACTCAAAATCAAAGAAGCTATTTTTTTCTTTCGTATTTTAAATTTCAGAGGAAATCAGCGGAATTATTTTGCATTAAATTAATATTCCAAAATTCAAATTGTTGGCGAATATAATATAAAGCCCAAGGAATACATAGTAAGAATAGTGTAATGTTAAAACAAAAATAGACTCAACTTAACTTTTTTTACATTTGTCCTTTTTGCATGCCATTACCAGGAGTGAATTTTTGAATTTTTTCGATTTTGAAAACTGAAATTTTAGAAAAGTTAAAAAAAAATTTTTTTAATTTTTTGAATGGTGGCATTTAACTTTTTGAACCTACCAAAGTTTCCGTAATAGTGAAAAAAGTAAAATTTTGAGAAAAAAAAATTTTTTAACTCGCCTCTCTTTACTGAAGTTTCAACTTTAAAATGTATCTAATTCTACAATTTTGGGCAAAAATCTTTGTGCAATTTTATCATATCACGCACAACTCTTCCATTTGAAAACACTTGAAATTTATTTTTTTAAACTTCAATTTTTCAAAAAAAAAATTATATCTAGCTTTCATTTTGAAATTAAAAAATAAAAAAAAATTTTTTTTTAATTCCATTCGCCTTCAAAAATAAAATTTTAATTTTCACCTCGAATTTCGACTTCAAAAATTTAAAGTGAAATTATAATTACCTTTAACATAAGACATTTAACCCTCACGATACCAGTTCAATAATAATACATTAATGTATTTTTGTTCATAAGCAGCTTTCGCTTCAACTCCAGGTGAATGAAAGAAAACAAAATTAGCATAAATATTCGTGCAGCCGCAGTGTTTTTGCCTTCTTTGTATTGCATTTACATGCAATATTCCCTTTGGCATACACCTCATTAGCCCGCTGAAGTTCCCAGTTAAATTTCCGTTGTTTGGTTACTCATACGCAACGTATTACGCGCTCGAATGCCTGCACTTTTCCTTACGCCGCGCAGAGGCATTGGAAAGAGGATTCGTTACCGCAACAATGCGGGTAAATGCTTTTCTGTGCTTTTTTCGCATTTCGTTTCTTTTCCGATTTGTTGTTTTTTTTTTTAATTCGCTTTTATCGAAATTTTGCTTTTATCGACATCATTTCATTGTAAGGAATTCTGTAAGATGTTTGGAAGTAAAAGCAGATTGCAGGCGAGTGGAAGCAAACGAAAGCGCAAGAAAGCGTAATTTGTCTCGCAATGCAGGGTGTCTACGAAATGCGAAAAAATATGAAGGACAATATGAGCATATAATGACTTTTAGCTGTCGAATTGCATGAAGAGAAGGTAATTTTCTTTTCTTTTTTTTTTTTGGTTTCTTCCGTAACGACTTTGATTCGTTCGTCTTCATTGAAGTAGCAGAAATTGTTTGTTTGGCTATTACAGGAATTCAGAAAATATGGGAAAAAAAAAGTTTAATGTGCAGCAAAAAAATAATGTTAAATTTGTTTTGAAGTAAAATATTTTTTTACCAGAAGTACTAAGATATTTGTATTTGTCATTTTGAAGAATTCCAAAAAGAACTTTTATGAATGCGAAGTAAAGAGGAATTTTTGAAACAACCAACAAGACAACGTTTTTGTTTCCAGCTGTGCTAATATTCAAGGTAAGTCTCTGTCTTTAAACTTATTACTAAGTTCAATATTTAATTTAAAATAAGCGGCGGGTGGGTTAATGCAAAGGACTTTTATTGAGGCGCAAAAAAAGATTATTATTTAAGAAAAATAAAAAATTGGTGCCAACCCTGGTTTATATATCCTAATCTGACAGATTTCTCAATCCTCTTTCATATGACCCTAAATTTATTGGCAAATGTCTTTGATTTCCGCAACAGGAAAATTTCCTAACCAAGCAAATGTAAAAAATTGGTGGCAACCCTAGTTTAAATATTCTATTTAATCTAAATATTATGTCAATCTTCTTTCATATGACCCCAAATTTTTTGGCAAAGTACTTTTGTTTCGTCCACAAGAAAATTTCTTCATAAAAAAAACTTTAAAACTTGGTGGCAACCCTGGTGTTAATGCCTTAAAAGCTTTTTCAATCCCGCTTATTGGTAAATGACTTATATTTCGCCCACAATAAATTTACCTAATTAAAAAAAAAGTGGTGGCAACCCTGGTTTAAATATCAACATGAATGTTTTTTCAATCCTCTTTCATACATATGTACAATACCAAATTGATTGGCTAAGGTCCTCTTATTAGGGCACAAGAAAATTTCTTAGTAAAAAAAAATAAAAAATTTTTGGAAACCCTGGACTTTTACTCTGTTTTAAAAAAAAGATCTCGCCAAAGATAACTTTTTAGCTGACCATGAAAAATAAAACTACGGGTTGACCTTTTTTTTTTTCAAATAAAAGGATACGTTCCGAAACTAACATGTTTCTTTTTGGACTTTTATTAAAAAAAAAAAAATAGAAACCTAGGTTCTTGATACAAGACCCAACGAAACGTGGCAGAATTTGCTAGTAAATCTGCATGCTCAACTTTGTTAGTGTCTTAATAAAGTTCATAAACAATTTGAATATTTTTCAAAAAAATTTAAAATATTTAATGCATTTGTTTTTATGGGAGATGCCACGCCCCTTTCTTCGGTAATTCCCATTCCTTCCATGGGTTTCGTATTGATATCGAATATTTCCATATCAGTTTTTATATCCATACCACGTACCAGTTTGGAGATATTACGCCTGTAAAATAATTTTGTATCGAAGGTACCACGCCCCCTTTTCCTATAACTTTCACTTTTTCGCATATGTATTGTATTGATATCGGAAAATCAGCAAATAAGCAAACATTTTCTAAACTCATCCCAACAAACATTTTTTCTGCAATTTTGCCTTACTCACACTCACTCACCTTGTCAGTTCGAAAATATTCAATGTCCAAGCCAAAATTAGCTACTTAATTGTGCCACTCACGACAGGATCAACAATGCAAATGAAGGCAACAAAGAAATAATAAAACCAAAAACAACAATAATACCAACAATTGTGTACTGTTTACTTTGTCGTTGAGAGCGCATTGGATTAGCCTGACTGCGTTCATTCATTTTAGTGCTTGACTTTGGTACACGCCGAGGCCGAAGAATGTAAATGTTTCGCAAATAAGTTGGCAAAATGCAAAAGCAACAAGTCAAAGAACATGACTTGTATAATCTACATAAATGTTTGCTAAGACTTGATGGTAAAGAAAGAGAGAGAGAGAGATAAAAAGAGTGAGTAAATTTGTATTTGATAAACGCACTTGCTTACATACTCACAAATATACATATTTACAAAATGCTGAATAAATTTATTTGAAATTGAGTGAGTGCCAGTGACCAACAGCCATTAAACCAACAACCACAGACGCCAATGAAGCCAACGCCAATGAAGCATCACACTTTAACATTCTCAAAATGCAGCAACAGCAGCAACTTACAAGAACAATGAGAACAACTACAAAATAACAAGAACAAGCATTTGCTAACGCCTTGCTCAATCGGGACACATTTTACAAGTCAGCGCGCATAAATGACAGCGCCGAGTGTGTACTTCAAAATGCAAATACAAGGCGGCATACACACGCACACACATGTTTAGCACGCGCACAGACACATATGTACATATGTACATACATAGAATGTGAGAGAAGATGACGCGTGCACGCATTGCATTAACGACACCGCACTCGCATTGAAGGGCTGCTGTGTAAAGTCTGTAAATTCGCGGTACAAAGTGGTCATGAAATATATCAGTAAATAATTCTAATTTAATGACGGGTCTCGAACTAGTCCGAAAAAGTTCGAATTTGCGCCATTGAAGAATTAAATGATTCGTGGTATAACAGAATGGCAACTACTTTAAAACTAGTATGAATCTAGTCAGCCCACTCTATTTATCCAATGCAAGCAAGTTGTATCGAGGTGGCCTACGAGATCTCAATAGTCAGCCTTTGGAGTGAACTATAATAGTCTCGAACTATTGCGAAATAGACCAAAAAAAATGTATATAGGTGAAAACAAATTAAAAGCAATGAATTCCGATAGAGAGAAAATCAAAATTTCCTACTGCCATCTACAATCCTAGATAACGCGACGATAATTTAAATTGTTTGCCTTGCTCCCTTCATGAAAAGTACATCCCAGTGCTGTTTTTGGTACCAAGCATACGAAGCCAAGGCTGCCCTTTCTGGCGTTTTTATTGACCTTTAGATTAACACTAATGGAGTAGTTTGAATCCACTTGGTTCGACTGCAAGGCAAATCATACAAAATTCATACTTTGTACCTCATACGGAAGAACAAGCATGTTGCTGCATACATTGAATTACCCACACACACGCACATACACACACACATGCGTAGACAAACGCAAGGACTTACATTGTAAAAACTGACATTGAGTGGTCGTTGCGACAAATATGTAGTCGGCTCGTCGCAGTGGCGTCAATTTATTACTGTTCAAGCACACATACACACACATACGTCCATATCGTAGTGCGGTGCAGTGCATGCAACGGTGCTTCCAAGTACTTTTTAAACAAATTTGACATGGCAACGCGAAGTGTGGAGATCGCCTTGTAAGCGCTCGTTGACAAACACGTATTTATGCATTTGAGCGTGTAACTGTGTGTGTGTGTGTGTGTGTGTGTGTGTCGCCGTCAGCCTTTTACAGCACACTGCAGTGATATATTGGACTCACGTTTTGTGGTCACCAAATTTTTCGCAAAACCAACAAATTTCGCGCAACGCAACGCAACTACGTGGAAGGCTCATTCTTCGTACATAATTAGATTCGCATAAGAAATGCGCACTTAGGAACTGGGATTTTTGTTGAAAAGTTACGAGTTAATTAGCAAGTTCAACGGAGGCTTAGAGACTGGGCTCTGCTTTCTAATTAGGTGTGCGCCCTTACTAGATATGCATTTAAAGGAATTTAAATGAGCAAAACTTTATCAACAAGGAAATATGAGAACAGACGAAGCTGAATATTACTTAGCAGAGAGCTTTTGTTTTGGGGCCTTATTGCAATAGCTGTTAGGTTTGGGTAACCCCAGATTGACCTTCTTTTGGATTCTAGCGGCATCAAATGAGAATTACTTTTTATTATTATATTTGATTTGACTTTTTTAGTTGAGAATTTTCAGTAAATTATTTCCTTTTTGTTTCAAAATATAGTTTTTCTGATAAAAATAAAATAAAATAAAATAAAATAAAATAAATTAAAATAAAATAAAATAAAATAAAATAAAATAAAATAAAATAAAAAAAAATAAAATAAAATAAAATAAAGTAAACTAAGATAAAATGAAATAAAATAAGATAAAATAAAATAAAATAAGATAAAAAAATAAATAAAATAAAATAAAATAAAATAAAATAAGATAAAAAAAATAAATAAAATAAAATAAAATAAGATAAAAAAAAATAAAATAAAATGAAAATTTAAATTAATAAACCGTACATTTGAATCCAATAGGTAGTACTCGATATCAGCAAAATCTTTGACCTGATGTAGCGATAAAGTAAAAATCAGTAAAAATTAGTACATAAACAACATATGTACATATATATTTATAAGACACATCATCATTACATGTATCTATGTATATATTAATATATTCTTATAACACAACTTATTTCTTTCAAATGCTTTAAAAAATTGTCTTTCTTATAAGCCAGCCGACGTCTAAGCAGCTTTTCGTCGATGTAAATAGAAAAGAAAATAATTTTTCTTCAACTCACTCAAAGTACTTTGGATCACATTCTTACAAAAATATTTACATACGAGTAGATATATGCAAATGTACAACTTAATAGTTGTAGTATTTCTTCTTCGATAAATCACATGATGGTGCAGACGGTTACGCATATGGGCAATTCCACGAATGTTGAACTACTGCAACACTTTAAAAAGTAAACTATCTCAAAATATGCAATTTTTGGAAATACTATTTCTCTTCAGAAATAAGATTTTTGGTGCCAATTGTAAACCGAAATCATGGCAGCAATGAACTGGTTCTGAAAAAGTTGCGGATTTTTCCTGTAAAGTTTTTGTATTTTAACTTCCAAAAAAAATTTTTTTTTCTATTTTTTTAATATTTTTTTATTCTATTTTTTTTTTTCTTTATATTATTTTTCTTCTAAAATTTATGTTTATGCGTGGAATTCGCCACATACAATCTTACATACATACATATGTATGTGCTTATGTAACACTCAATAGTGGCATTTGTAGGAATTCAAAGGCAGCATTTGTTAGTTGCACTTTTCTGGCTTTCTACTCTATTCTTTCCCATTCAAGATGAAACAAGTAAAAGTCGATTTAAATTTGATTGAAACTAAAGAAAGAAACTAAGTTAGTTAATAGTATCTAACTCAAAGCTACTTGAGTGCCTTTGTTTCAAAGCAAGAGAGTTAAGAAAATCTGCGCACTTAAAGAGAGAGTTGAAAAGTTTAAAATGTTGAAGGTAAAATATTTTTTAGAAAAAGCATAGAAGTGCTCAAGTACTACTTTAAAGTCAGTTCTACAACTTGAAACGTTATAATTTACTTCGAAAGGTAGTCAGATTCATATGGAAACAAAGAAGAAGCAGCAAAATTAAATGGCAGCCACCCCACGAAAAAATGAAGACCCAATTCACTATGATGGAAGTTATGTTTCCCAACCAGCTATGGTTTGCAAATGCCAAAATAATTATTAAAAATCAAAACTTATGATCAATGTTTTATTGCATCGACCGGGAATCGAACCCGGGTCGTCCGCGTGGGAGGCGAACATTCTACCATTGAACCACCGATGCATTTAAATTAAAATTTTCTAAATTACTTTAAAACTATAATTAATTTAAGTTTAAAAATAAATAAAATCTTAGACAGATCTCTCATTGAGAACAAACGGCTACTCAAATAGCTAGAAATTTAATAATTAAGTGAGCAACTCTCAGAGTGTAGTCTGTCTAGGTTTATTAATAATTTGTACTAAATTTTTTGTTGTGTACTTTCAATAGATTCTATATACATACAAATAAATAGTTTGATAATATTTGTTGTTGTTATAATATTTTTGTATAAAATATTTATTAATGCATCGGCCGGGAATCGAACCCGGGCCGCCCGCGTGGCAGGCGAGCATTCTACCACTGAACCACCGATGCTTATGTTATGGAGGTTGCCAAATTAGCATTTTGCGCAAAGTCTAAAAAGATAAAAAGATATTTGGATTAAATTATAATACCTCTAAAGATCCTACATACATAGACAAATATATAAATATATATGTATACATATATATATTTTTTTTTTATATTTCGTTTTATGAATATTTAGAGATAACTGATTGCTGCTGTTGATTTGCCAAATAACCATAAATGAAATGATGATGATAGCGTCTCGAATATTTAAGGGACTCAGATTTCCATTTTACGCTTTCTCCTTACTCTAAGGGAGCTAAGGAAATGTGTATGGTTCAAGAGGGATGAAAAAGCAAATAACTGATTGGACGACTATGATCCTAAAGATGGTACACAATGGCACAATGGCGCGATCAAAGTCTATATATACATATCTGCCCTGGTGGAGGTGTGACCAAACTCAAGTAAGTCTTCTTGTCCAAACATAAACTCTACTCAAATTAAGTGACTCACAACTCCAACTTATTTACAAAATCATGGCTTGACTTTATTTATAGTTTTATGTGAGGTTGCGAATTTCCAGCTTTAAAAAAAAATTGCATTTGTTAAATAGCTTATTTGACTAAAGTCAACTTTATTTTAACATCACTTAATTCAAAAAAAAAAATTATTTATTCTACATAAAAAAATCTTCAAAAAATATAGATCTACATATTTTTTTTTAAATATTAAGCAAAAAACTATG